>CAVLJG010000009.1:14552547-15152547 GCA_963669975.1 Acanthoscelides obtectus
CCGAAATCATACCGCTCCAACAGAAAATGAAATCAGCTGAAGCGCTACCGAGCAGACGCAGAAACCACATTGATTGTCTTACACTTAATGGCACATCTTCTAACAAGGAAGGCAAAATGTTGCGTGAAAGGTCTAGGTATTGCATCCCGTCCAATCGATTTGGGAGAATAAATGGTCCAATGGGCATACCGTTCACCATGCCAGCCCAAACATTCACCGAAAATGTTTGTTGAAAATGACCAAACATGAGTGTTGGAAAGTTATTCACCCCATCACGCGTGAACGTAGATTCGTCTGTCACCAATATGCACATCAAAAAGTCCGGATTATTGTCATGTTGATGCAACAACCACTCACAAAACCGCACTCTTGCTGGAAAATCGTCAGGTTGAAGGGCTTGTACACGTTGGACGTGAAACGGATACAGTCCCTCTTCACGCAGCGTTTGCCACACTTTGATTTTTGATACTTGCACTTCTCTAGCCACGTCTCCAGTGCTTGTTGTTTTTTGAAACGCAATAGATTATAAAAGTTCGTAGGCCTCTACACGCGTGACTGTAGCCGTCGGTTGAAGGTTGCATACTAACCTGACACACTGACCCCGACCCAGTTCTGCCGTCGGGTTGAGACCTTGTACCAGTCGGGGTGTAGGGGATATCCCGGCGGGTCGCGGCTACAGGACGGTATTCAGATATTTTTGATGTTGCAGAGCCCTTTATCTTGGTTCCCTTAAGACATTGGTGTATATGGTACTAAGAAAAATTGCTTATGTTTTCAAGATCTACACGTCGTGTAAAGGAAAACCCCAACTTTGCGGACACCCTGTATATATATATATATATCTTGAGACGTGGTCATTGTCGTCTAGACCAGTTAGGTGAAAAATTAAAGCTTCTGCCTTTTTTTGGGTACTTCGGCAAAATTTAAGTAAGGAGGGCTCTTTATACTTTTTTTATTCTCTCTAGCTTTCAATGGTCTTTGCCATCATCTTCATGCGCTGCAATTACATTGATAACAGGAGCAACAATAGTGTAAAATGAATTTAAATTAACTTACAGTAGTATGTGAAGATGTTGCTTATTGTTGTTTACGTTAAGGATGAGGGAAACACCCAGTAACATGGTGAAAGCTGGATAAATGGTACAATGGTCAAAATTATACAAACTACACACAGCTGTATGACAAGAACAAGTTAAAAACAGATTAAAAAATATTTAAAACGAAAGTTAAGCATTAAGCATTATGTGTTTAAACGAAGTGATATTACAATGTAATTCTTTAAATTAATTTTGGAATTGTAACAAAGGTTTTTCCCGTTAACTAAATAAACTGGTTCATCTCAAACTAAGTTCGAAAGTGATTAGGATGAGGGATTTCAGGCGATCAAAAGCAAATAGGATAGGAAAATGGAAAGAGAGAAAATCCCACCACTACGCAATGGAAATAATATAAGCAAATTTGAATATGTGCAGTACTGCAAACGATTTGCTTGATTAATTCGCAATGAAAAATAAAATAGACTCTGCTCTGTTATCTGAATTAAATGAGAAGATCATAAAAAGTAGCAGATGGGGATGCAGCTATCAGGATACTGCATACTAAGAAAGGTATGGTTCATATTGACAAATTAGGGTTGTGAATTTAACCAAACATAACAATTGAGACTTACTCAGAAAGAGTGACTGAATTGGAATCTCTTATGGACCAGAAGACAGTGATTGGTTAGAGATATTTACTCGAAGTCCACAACATGGGGACCTGGTTTAAGAAAGAAAAGAGGAGAGCTCCTTGAATAAATCTTTGAAGCAAGGAACCTGGACAAAGCATAGCGATTTTTTCCGTAGCAAGAATCTGATGAGTAAAATTAAAAATTGGAGACCACTCGTCGATGAAAAGCTAATCGACTATAAGTATACTGTGATAGAAGTAACGGCTTACAAATATCATCGACCACGGATACACAAGATCTGCAGGTGGAGAATAAGTAGTGGCGCTTTTCCCAAAACTCTACAGTTAGCCCTACGATACAATAAAGTGAATGATTACGAGGACAAAGCTCAACTATTGGGGGATGAATAGCACAAAGCAGGAAAGAATGACTGATTATTAAACGTAGAATGACAAGAGGAAATAGGAAGTACTATAGAGAAGATGTGAATATAGTGAACTCTGAAGCAAAGGATGTGAGATACTTACTAAACGACCTTGAACACGACGTTTGGGACAAGCATAAAAGGTTGCTGTGAAAAAGCTAAGACTCAGTGATCTTACCTCAATACCGAACAACAAATAAAAATTCCAGAATGATTGTTTCCAAAGTGCTGGCTCACCGAATGGGAATTTGAAGAGGTTCTGCAACGCATTCGGAAACGGGTGAGGCACCAGGACTCAAAATATCAATTGAGATTCTGAAAGCCTTGGTTAAAGATATAAGCGAAATCGTGCTGGCTGCGACGAATTAAATCCTGTGAATGAAAATGTTTTCTAAAAAGTGAAAGGAGGTTGGTTTAGTAATCATACCCAAACCCCTAAAGCCTACCGGTAGGGAAGTCAAACATAGACCTCTGAGTATGCTGAGGTCACTAGAAAAGCAACTATCATCTGAAGCTAGGATGAGAAAATATGTCGAGGAAAAGAACAGGCTGCCCCCTCTTTAGACGTTCCCAACGTAGTGGGACAGCTGTCCAAATCAGCCGATATCAACAGCTGCAGTAGTAAAAAGTTATGTGTCATGGTTGCCTTTTATGTTAGGAACTCCTTTACGACAGCGCAACGCCATAACATCGTTGGATCCTTCGAGAAGTTAGTCACACCTAGCTATCTGTTGAACACGATAAAGAGTTACTTTAATGAGTTTTGGAACGGGCTCTACGAGGGTTCTTCGACTTCAGATGCTGCCGGAAATTTGCGTGACAGGTAATGCTGACGACCTGACTATGATATTCGCTACCAAAGAGAGATGTACACTAAAACGGCTCTTGACATATATAATCTTAAGTATCACCATACTAATGAAAGAAAATGTCTAGAAAAACGTTAGCTGCTATATTTTGTGACAGAGAGTGACAGGCGTAGGATTTTTTCTGTTAACCCATTTGATCCCACGAATTCTTTTTTTTTTTCGTAAACAACGGTCTTTTTTATATTTCCTACTTGATGTTGAATTATACTAAGAGACATATAAATCCGAACACCCAGTTTAAATGATTTTATTTTAATAAAAGTTGGTGAATGTATTTATCTTACTGTAAATAACAAGTGAAAAAATTTTCAGTTGGACATTCCGGTTTTTATACTGCTTTTTTTTAATTCACTAACGCTCTAAAAATGAATATTTCAGCCGCAGTAAAGAATCAACGTTGGCGGATTTTGGTTCTTGACATCCTTTACGATCGGTTACGATGCCTAGAGTACGGAGACCTGTACGATTTCGTCAACTTAGTGAGCTTGATAGGGGCCGTATAGTGGGACTTCGCGAAGCTGGACTTTCGTTTCGGGCAATTGCAGTTAGAGTGTAAAGAAGTGTAGACACTGTGGTTAGGTGTTGTCAGGCATGGCTTCGACAAGGCCGTACGCAAAGAGCAAGGGGCACTGGAAGCCGCCGTAGAACAACAGACCGTGAAGATTGCCGCCTAAGATTATTGGCCTTAAGGGACCGTTTCTCCACTACCAGGTCCATTGCAAATGAATGGTTTGCAGAAAACGGAAGACCTATTGGCATGCGAAGTGTTTACCGACGAATGAGAAGTTTTGGCTTGTTTTCATAATGGCCACACTGGGTCCTCCCTTTAACTCGAGAACACCGACGTAATCGCCTTGAGTGGTGCAGACAACGGTCACTCTGGGATCAGGAATGGAACAGTATTGTCTTTAGTGACGAGTCTCGATTTTGTTTAGGCATGCACGATGGCCATGCCAGGGTTAGAAGGCGACGTGGTGAAAGGAGGAATCCACAGTTTTTTGTTGAAAGACATGTTCACCACACTGTTGGAGTTATGGTTTGGGGTGCTATAGCTTATGGTTCCAGGTCACCTTTAATCTTTATCAGAGGTAACATGAACACGCAGCGTTATATCCACGAAGTTCTAGAACCCCATCTTTTACCCTATCTTGACACCCTGGCAGATCCAACTTTCCAACAAGATAATGCCCGACCACATGTTGCAAGAGTCAGAATAGACTTCTTTCAACATAGTGATGTGACATTGTTACCATGGCCACCAAGATCTCCAGACTTATCCCCAATTGAGCACGTGCGGGATATGATGGGTAGGAGATTGCTCAATTTGCAACGTCCTCCTCAGACTCTAGAAGCACTTCGAGAGGATTTGGTGGTTGCCTGGAATGAGATACCACAGGAGGACATTGACCACCTGATCAGAAGCATGCCTAGGCGCGTTGGAGAATGCGTAGCACTTCAGGGTACATCCACACATTATTAAAGGTCAAAGGGCTTTAAAGCAGTGCAATCATTTTGAAATTTTTGGCATTTACTTATTATGCTTCATTAAGTACTTATACAAAAAATTTTTAAAATAAAACTATTTAAACTGGGTGTTCGGATTTATATGTCACTTAGTATAGAATGCTCATATAAAGTATTTTTTTGACCAAACAATTCTTATTTTTTGAAAAACTTTTACGTGTACTCATGTTAGTACAGTGGGCTAATTAGGTACCTATAAACAACTACGTAAAAATGAAAATGTTTTATTTATCACTGCTGGTAACAAATTATGAAAACTTATATTACTAACAACTATGGAATTGTATAAAGCAATCACGTTCCAAACACAGAGTGACCTCACATTTTATTCACGTCCAGCGTACTCTTTGGTAGCATACTCGGCATCGGAGTTGTTTGTCTATTTTTTGGCGAAGTGGCCGCCTTCATTTCTAATTGATTGGTAAGGAGCTAGTGGGGCGTTTCTTAGAGTAAGTAGTTTTCGGGAAACATCTTTGGTAATGACGCACTATTTCTCACTGAAATCCCAAAAGATCTAGTTCTCTATTATCGCATGACTTGTATAGCCTCCAAGACTTGACGAGTGCGGCGTTCAGCATGAGAGTGAAAAGGTGCCACCGCCATATCCTTCCTTGTATACTGACTCTGTATTTATTGACGAATTGGTCAAAAAGATCAACACCTCCCATGGACGTGGAGAAAAGTTTCGGTTGAGGTACATAGATTTTTCCTTTGACAGTAACACAGCAGCGTTTTACCTTTGAAAGTGGCTCAATAGAATCATAATTTGATGGCGAAAACATTATTGTCATTCCATTTTACAAAAAGCATTCTTTATCTTCGTTATCTGTTTGGTAATCAACATCTGGAGGAATAACCACCACCAATATAGTTTGATGACTGGAACTTGCTACATCAATTGCAGCGTTCTGTAACGTTTTCCATAAAAGCCAGCTGGATTTATTTCTTGTAATTCGCCAGGATCTATTTTTAGAAAAATAAAAGCATAGAAAAAAACAATTGTTGACTTTACATAAAGATACCTAAAATGATAGGAAAAACAAATGATCATTTTTGAATTTATATAAGCCCACTGTACTGAAATGAGTACAGATCTATTTTCTAAGATCTTGGTACCCATAATCAAACAGAGCTGCTACCATGGCAATTTGTAAGTAAGTAAACAAGTACTTACCTGTCTAACAAAAAAAGGCAACAAAACACGTAAATAATCAAAAATACTACAAGAAGTTGAGCTGCCAAACTGTGAAGTACGACAGGTAAATTTTAGAATATTAACTGAAACGTTACGATTACAGCGCCCGTTATTGTTTCATTTATGAAAGTCTGATAAGATACATCCTATTTAAAGTTTGAGCGTCCCCCAAGTTTCACTACTATACAAAACGTGTCGCCACTATGCTATTTTTATTGTAGTGCTCACGCGAGTACAGTGGGAATAAATGGGTTAACCTTCCAGTACTCGCGCGGGGAAAATCACGTAGGCACTCGCGTGGGGTACTGAGGTACACCAACCTGTTTTTGTGTTTTTTAATTTAAATAAAACAATAGTTGGAGCTTTTCTTTGAAAAATATATTCACACAATTTTTCTAAATGCTTTTATAACAGAACCAAAAAATATTCATTTACGAAAGAAATGCTAACATAATATTTATATAAAATCCTAACCAACAAATCAGGTCTCTGAAGGTATAATATGGCAAAAGCATCTATTCGCTGTCACAATTGGTTTCTATTTCTCTGCTATCAAGGCAATTACGGCATACGAAATTTTGATGAATTTTACATATCCACTCAACACATCTTACGCATGTAATTGGCGTTTTTCTATCAGCTGATCTGGGACATAAATAGCACCTACCCTTTCCAAGTTTTTGTTTCTTTGTAGTAGCCTTGTCTGTTGCTAGAGTAGTTTCCTCAATGTTCAGTAAAGCGATAGCCCTTTTCTTTATATTTCTTGGGATATTATCCATATATATTCTTTTCATTTTTTGTGGCCGTACTAACTATGCAACTCTTGCAGGAAATGTTCTCTGTTTGGTTTTTCAAAATTATTGTTCATAGCAAATAGGCAAAGTGCGTTGATACCAGCAATATTTAGAATGTCAAAGAAAACTGTCAGAGGCCAACGTCGGCTATTTCTAGCCACGTCATAATGGGCACAAAGTTTGTCTACGACATCCACTCTAGATTTAGTTCTGTTGTATTCCAGGATTATTTCAGGTTTCAAGCATTACCTATCAATCTCGTCATCGTGGTGCATTGATGAAATCAGCAATACATTTTTGCCTTTTTTTGGAACGTAAGACAGCAAGGTAAGATCTGATTGAAAGGCAAACATTCTGGTCTAGAAGCAGTCTGTGTGAATTCTAATGGAATCTCTCTTTTATTTTTCCTGAGCGTACCAACCATAGTGAATTTATCTTTCAATAAGTCCCTAGCAAGAGGTACACTGGAAAACCAATTATCCATTGTAATGTTACGACCTGTACCTTTTAGAGGCTCAACTAACCTTTTTACGAGATCTCCAGGACTGTTACTCAAACCAAACGGCCCGTTCGGTTGTTTACCTGCATATATTTCTAACCTGTATGTATACATGGCTTTGACATCGACCAATGCAAATATTTTGATTCCATATTTGCTGGGCTTATTAGGTATATATTGTCTGAAGGCGCATCTTCCTCGAAAGGCAACCAGTTGTCCATCGATGGTTAGAAAAGCGCTTGGTATCACTGAAGACTGGCAATTGTTCACAAATCGCTGAAAAATGTCCCTAATCGCTGCCAGTTTGTTATACATACGTCGATCTTCCCTAGTATTTACATCATCAAATCTGATACTTCTACACAGGAATCTGATGCGATTATAACTCATTGTTATATATATGTTTTCAATTCCATTGCCATTTGTGTTCCATAATGTCCGAATATTCTGCCTCCCAGATTTCAAAGATCCCGCCAAATAAAGTATTCCTATAAAAGGTCTTATCTCACATACGTCAGTCAATCTAGTATCACGTTCTCTATCGAAATTTGGTTGAGTCTTTGCAATGTATAGATTGGTACATTTCACAACGATTTCAATCATTGAATCATCAATAAATTGGCTAAGACACTCCATCGAGGATTTGGCGTTTTTTGCGTTGCCTACTGGCCCTGGAACTTTCAATATAAGATTATGAGCCATTTAGTTTCTTTGTCATTTCCCAAAAAATATGGACCACCGTTTCTTACAGAATCTTCTTCAGTTATATTCAAAATATCAGCTCCCTCTTCAGACTCTTGCTCCGTATCTGAACATTCACCTTGTACTTCCAAGTTATCTGTTTCTTGCTCCGATAGAACATCTTCACCATAAACTTCTTCGTCGTCACTGTCAAGCATTTCATTATACCATTTCAGTCATTGCTGTGGGTCTCTACTTGATAAATTTGCCATATTTTTACCTGCAATAACACCAATAAATTGCAAAAAAACTCAAAAAACAAACAAAAATACCCTTACTTCCTTGTTACTCTGATGCTCGCGAGGGGTATCTAATTACCCCCATCAAATTTCGACTCGTAGCTTACGCACCACGTGATCTCGACTGCAGCCAACTCTTAACACCAGCCTGCGTATACTACACTCGAGGAATAGACGAAACTATATGCATATCGTCATTTCCCCCACTCCAGTATAGATAGAGATATTACTAGTAGGGTATTTGGATACCCCGCGCGAGTACTGGAAGGTTAATTATGATATAGGGGGCTTTTATACACAGGGTGTTCATTTGAAAACTTCCCACCACGAATTTATCGAAAACCACTGATTATAAGAAAAAAATCCGAGATATGTCAAAAGATTTGTCAAGGAAGACAACTTTTTAACCAACAGCGACTTCATCCCCTTTCACACTCGGCACCGCAGGGTCTTTGTTTTTTGAAAATTTTAAATGACAAAAGGTATCTAGTAATAGCTTCTTAGAAAGGTCTCTTGAAGTCCTTTATTTTGACGTTTGATTTTTAAAAAACAGTCGATTGTTTTTTGACAAATTTAGAAAAATCTTTATGTTTCTTAATTTGTTCAGATGGATATTGAATAAGTGTTCAAAATGTTGCCCAATAAGGTTTGCCTAATCTACAATTCGTTTATAATTTAAAACGGAAACTACCAACATAAACAGCAATTCGCAAGATTAGACGTGGAAACAACCAAATAATAACCCGAATTTTTTTCCGAATTCTGTTGACAACACAGATATCCTAGGCGAACTGTATTTATTGTTGTACCTGTTTAGTTATTTGTGGCTAAAGGAAAGAAAGAATTTAATTTGCTGTCAGTTTGTGACAATCTTTGAATAGTAAAAATTAATTTATTGATTCAGATTTTACTTCCAAAGTTGTTTACATACTAGCCGAAAGAAGGGAAATGATTCTAATTTATGGTACCCAAAATCAATGTGCTCGGCAAACTGCCTGATATCCGCATAGGTATGTTTTGGACCTTGTTGCTAAATTTATTTAAACTGGATCTGTTGCAAATAAAAAACGCGATCATCGGAGAGTTTTGGATGAAGCCACTCAACTTGAAGTTTTGGGTCATTTTGGAATAAATCCTAATACCTCATTAAGCAAAATTGTTGCTGCGACTGGTAAACTCCATAAATTTCATCCATTCAAAATGAAAATATTGCAAGAGCTAACCGAAGATGACTTCGATATGCGAGTTGAGTTTTGTAGATAAATGACTTCAGCGGTTAATGATAATAGGGTGCGGCAGAGAGGACGGACGTTTTTGGGATGGGTAGTACTCTCCGCCTCCGTCTACGAGAGAGGTGGGGAGGGTGCCGTTTGACTCGTGAGATCCTAGCATTATTTTACCAGTTCTCATTATGGAGCCTTGGATGGTGGAGCACCGCGTTTTTGCCTGTGATTGTTTCGTCCGAAATAATGAGTCAGTCATCGTCGTATAGCGTGAGTTTCGTCTCCACTTCAACATTCATCGGAATAGAGCTGTTCCCTCTCGAAACACCATCCTTCGTTGGGTTGAATCACTTCACAGGCGTGGTGAACTGATCAACAGAAGACCAAGAGGAGCGCCGCGAACAGTTCGAACTCCTGAAAATGTTGAACGCGTTCGACAGGTCTTTCTTCGCAGTCCGACTCGATCTGCCCGGAAACATGCTGCTGCAGTTCGCCTTAGTGGTCGTTCGGTAAGGCGAATT
Organism: Acanthoscelides obtectus; assembly: GCA_963669975.1. Lineage (NCBI taxonomy): Eukaryota > Metazoa > Arthropoda > Insecta > Coleoptera > Chrysomelidae > Acanthoscelides > Acanthoscelides obtectus. Next base: position 14,562,246 of record CAVLJG010000009.1, read on the forward strand.
TTGCATATGGATCTCCGCTTTCGCCCCTACAAATTGGCCATTGTGCAACAGTTACAGCCCGGAGATTACGCACAACGAATGAACTTCGCACGTGAGGTGGAAGCACTGATCGATCAAAATGAGAACCACATTTTGTTTATGAGTGACGAAGCCCACTTTCAGCTAAACAGCATGGTTAACCAGCAGGATTGTCGTTATTGGGCTAATGAAAATCCGCAACAGTTACACGAAAGACCGCTGCACAGCCCAAAAGTAACGGTTTGGTGCGCTGTATCGCAAACTTGCATCATTGGCCCTTACTTCTTCGAAGACGGTAATGGTCGTGCTGTTACCATCAACTCAGAGCGCTACGTCGACATGATCACCAACTTCTTTCTCCCTGAATTACGACGGCAACGTGTTCCAATCCGACGTGTGTGGTTCCAGCAGGATGGGGCGACCGCCCACACAGCCCGAGCATCCATGGACGTTATTCGCCCTCTCTTCCCTGGTCGCCTTATTTCCAGGTTTGGCGATGCTCATTGGCCTCCTCGGTCCTCAGATTCATCCATATGCGATTTTTTCTTATAGGGACACCTCAAGGCTAGAGTATATGCGAACAAGTCTCGAACTCTGGACGAATTGAAGGGCGAAATTCGCGTGGAAGTCGCCCAAGTTGAGAGAGCGAAATTGAAGAGAGTCTACGCGAACTTCCAAGAACGCCTCCAGCACTGCATCAACGATTTCGGCCACCACATGCCTGATGTGATTTTCCACACTTGACTGTCTCAAATGCTATTTCCTTGTGAACCTGATTCCATCAATATATTTGTTTTCGAGTAAAAATTAACTATTTTATGATTTTTTACCATTCATGTGAAGAATTTCTGCTTCGGTGATGAATTCAAATTTTATCTAAATAGGTTTGTTGATACGCATAACTGCAGGTATTGGAGAAATAAAAATCTTCATGCTTTTGTAGAAGGGCATACCCAGTAGTACCCCAAAAAAAATAAGGCATGAGCAGGCATTTTAGAAAACGAAGTGATTGGGCGATGGTTTATTAATGGAAAATTGAATGGAGACATTTATTTGGATATGTTGGAAAATGCCATCAATCTACTTATCACTGAAACCATTGAAAACCAAATCGAAGAGGATGGATACCCTATCTTGATGAGGCTGAAATATATTTCCAGCAAGACGGCGCTCCTCCTCACTATGTTCTTCCGGTTCAGGAATGGCTAGATGACGAGTTTCCTGATAAATTGATAGGGCGAAGAATGGCCTGCTAGATCTGCTGATTTGACGACATTATACTTTTTTCTATGGGTCATTTGAAATCTATTGTGTTTACTCCCCAACCTGAAAGTTTGGATGAACTTTGTCAACGCATAATAGAAGGTTGCCATGGTATCCAACAACATGTTTTTGAAAATGTCCGTCATGAATTTGAACCTCGCCTATATCCTTGTTTAGCCAATAACGGGCAACATTTTGAACGCTTACTGAAATAAAAAGTTATATTTTCGTATGTTTTTGTTTTCTATCTGGACAAATTAGGATAATTAAAGATTTTTCTGATTTTGTTGAAAACGAATCTACCGTTCTTGAAAAATTAAACCTCAAAATAAAGAACTTCGAAGTACTTTTTAAACAAGGTATTACTCGGTATCCCTTGTCATTTAATGGGTGATTTTTTTGCTAGTATCTTTTTGGCAACACTGTTTTTGACAGATGACGCATGAATCGTGTCTTGTGTCATTGTCAAACTTGTTCAGTTTGGTCTATAATTTAACCATGAATCGACTTACGAACGAACAACGCTTGCAAATTATTGAATTTTACTGTCAAAATTCATGCTCGGTTAAGAGAGTGCATCGAGCACTGCTTCCAATTTATGGGCAATTTGGTCGGCCTACTGAGGGAGCTATTCGGAAGCTTGTGACTAAATTTCGAACCCAGTTTACATTATTGGACATTAAACCACCAACACGCAGACGTAGAGTGAGGACTGAGGAAAATATTGCGGCTGTATCCGCCAGTGTTAGTAGTGACCGTGAAATGTCGATTCGCCGCCGTTCGCAGCAATTGGGCCTCTGTTACTCCACTACATGAAAAATTTTGCGACAGGATTTGGGTGTAAAACCATATAAGATACAGCTGGTGTAAGAATTGAAGCCACACGACCTCCCACAACGTTTCCAATTTGGTGAATGGGCGCTGGCAAAGTTGGAGGAAGATCCACATTTTTATCGAAAAATTGTGTTCAGCGACGAAGCTCATTTCTGGTTGAATGGGTACGTTACCAAGCAAAATTGCCGCATCTGGAGTGAAGACCAGCCAGAAGCATTGCAAGAGCTACCAATGCATCCCGAAAAAATTACTGTTTGGTGTGGATTATGGGCCGGTGGCATCATCGGGCCGTACTTCTTCAAAGACGACAATGGCCGGAACGTAACTGTGAATGGCGAGCGCTACCGTGCGATGATAACAAACTTTTTTTTGCCCAAAATGGAAGAGCTGGACTTGGCTGACACGTGGTTTCAACAAGACGGTGCCACATGCCACACCGCACATGAAACAATGGCCCTATTGAGAGGCGAGTTCGGTGAACAGTTTATCTCGCGTTTGGGGCCCGTCAATTGGCCGCCTAGATCGCGTGATTTAACGCCGTTGGACTATTTCTTGTGGGGCCATGTTAAGGCTAATGTCTACAGGGATGAACCAGCAACGATTGACGCACTGGAAGTCAATATTGTAGCATTTATTCGTGAGATACCGGCCGATATGTTGCAGAGAGTGTGCCAAAATTGGACCTTGCGCATGGGCCATCTAAAGCGGAGCCGCGGCCAACATTTACATGAAATAATCTTTAAACATTAAATTATATCGACCGCTCTATCGACTCAAATAAAGATTTAATCGTGTTTTCAAATTTTTTGTGTTTTTTTTTAAAATCAAATCCTATACCTCTCAAAAAATCTCCCGTTAAAATTTGCAAGGGGATGACCCTGGGGGGCAGAGGGTGGAAGGGGGTGAAGTAGCTTTTGGTTGAAAAGTTGTCCCCCATGACAAATCTGTTGACGTACCTCGGCGTTTTTTCTTTTAATCAGTGCTTTTCAATCAATCCGTAGTGGGAAGCTTTCAAATGAACAGCCTGGGTATCAAGGCATTGAGAGGTGCTTTTTTAGATGGCAAGAAAGATGAGATGCATTGGACATGGAACATGAAGTAGAGGGCTGATCTCAGATAATGAAATTCGGATTAACGAGAAGAATTCCTGATCATCGATTCGAGTATGGATGGATTGACTACCAGAAACAGTTGGAATAGACGCTCGGCGAGAGGATCACTGCTGGCAATTTTGCAAGCCGTCTAAACGAGGCAAATGGGCTGGTGTCCTACCAATAGTGAGGTGAGTGGTGATGATGGTGGTGATGATGGTGATGACGATGACGAAGACGATGACGATGACGATGACGATGACGATGACGATGACGATGACGATGACGATGACGATGACGATGACGATGACGATGACGATGACGATGACGATGACGATGACGATGACGATGACGATGACGATGACGATGACGATGACGATGACGATGACGATGACGATGACGATGACGATGACGATGACGATGACGATGACGATGACGATGACGATGACGATGACGATGACGATGACGATGACGATGACGATGACGATGACGATGACGATGACGATGACGATGACGATGACGATGACGATGACGATGACGATGACGATGACGATGTTAATAAAATGAGACCAAGGAATCAACAGTGGCATCCTGCCTGCTCGGTTGTACGAATCTATGTTTGTGTTCGACGGAGGGTAGATAAATAATCCACTTAATATACTAGTGAAATGTGGGATGCATTGCCCTGGTGGGATGTGTGGGTTTTTGTGATAGTGCTAATTCTGGAAAATCTTACACTTCGGGCAGGAAATGCCGTTAGACAATACTGTAAAAATTTTCTGGCTGCGAGTGGCTATAGACGGTTTCACCTGTCAAAAAAAATTGCTGAACACTTTTGTAGGCATCCAGAGAGGCTCTTGTACTCCTAGAAGGCAAATTCGCGAGTCGTGGGACTTCCTCCGGGTGGTGCCCATATCTTTATCTTATTGATCTTAGGGCATATACAGGGTTATCCAAATTAAGTGTCCACCATTAGTAACTTTGTTATTAGTGAAAATACAAAGTTGTTTGAATTAGCAAACTAGTAGCATTTTTAACGCTGGTAAAAATGAGAAATAAAAAAAAACAATTGAGAGTCGTTATTTTGATTTTTTTCAGTAAAATAACATTTTTTTAAATGGAAACGCCTGTATATTATATTTTTTTCTGTTAAAGCATCAAATTTTAAACAAAAAAGCTTACAATAACTTTTCTCCTAGGTTACAAATTGTTGAAGTTATGGCCTCCAATCTGAAACAATTAAATTGTATCGACAAACTTTATTTTCAACATCAACTTATAATCTTACAAAATACAATAACAATTTTTTTTAAAGAAGATGCTCGAAAACACCACCTTGTTCTTCAATACATTTTTGGGCACGTTTTTCAACTGCTCGAACTGTCTTAAGTATGGTCCTACCATCTATCTGGGTTATCTTTTCCCTAACTGCAGTCTTTAACGCGTCAAGGTTATCGTACCTTCGCTTGTAAATTTGGTTCTTTAAGTAACCCCACAAGAAGTAATCAAGTGGGTTTAGATCTGGTGATCTGGGAGGCCACTGTATTGGGCCATTTGTTCCTATCCACTGATCATTAAAAGTAGTACTTAGAAAATGATAAGTACCTCTGGAGTTGAGGGCAGGTGCGCCATCTTGCTGAAAATGCAGATGATGTCTACTTATAAGATCCAATTCGTCTAAGAAATTAGTCAGAATTTCTGACATAAATTCCACATATCTTTCACCAGTTAGGGTTCCCTCATAAAAGAACGGGCCAACAATTTTTGAACCAATTATACCGCACCAAACGTTGAAACTGAAACGGACTTGTGGGCCTCTAGGATGTACTAACAAAAGATTTTCTCTTGACCAATAATGGTGGTTTTTTCTATTAAACATTCCAGAATTTGAAAAATTTGATTCATCTGTCCATAAAAGGTAACGAAAGTTATTTACATTTTGGCGACAGAAGCTAAGATACCAATGGCAAAAAACAAGTCTTCTCTCTGGATCCCCTGCCAAAAGCGTTTGAACTGGTCGGTACTTATACGGAATAAATTTGTATTTTTTTAAAATCCTTTGAACAGTACCATAACTGAAATTAGAGTCCTTGAGAATATCTGCTATTGAATTCTCACGATAAGCTTCAAAATATCCAATAACTGCAATTTCCGTGGCCTCGCTTATTATGAATTCTTTTTTTGCCCTTGTTTTAGCAAAAACATTTTCGTTGCCCCTAAATTTTCGATAAAGTCTCAGAAAATATCGTTCATACGGTTCAATGCGGGCGGGATATAATTCACTCTTGCTCTCAAGGAGGATTTTCTGCACACTAAATAGCATTCTAACATATCACACTTTTCTTCATGGGAGAACATTTTTCTTTAAATTAATGACACAATAAAGCTTATAAACAAGTATTTACACTAATGTTTGACATTATTTGATTTTATCATTGTTTTCCAAAGCCTTCTAGTTGCGAGTATGTCCAGTTTAACAATTTGTCGCTTATCTTAATGCTGTCAAATCGCGAACGCCATGTTGTTTTCATATCCGTCTTAATATTATAATACTGCAAATAATTAAAAATATTTATCGTTATTTTGACTTTATTTTTGACTTTAGCGGAAAAGTCATTATGAACTTTTTTGTTTAAAATTTGATGCTTTAACAGAAAAAAATATAATATACAGGGGTTTCCATTTAAAAAAATGTTATTTTACTGAAAAAAATCAAAATAACGACTCTCAATTGTTTTTTTTTATTTCTCATTTTTACCAGCGTTAAAAATGCTACTAGTTTGCTAATTCAAACAACTTTGTATTTTCACTAATAACAAAGTTACTAATGGTGGACACTTAATTTGGATAACCCTGTATATTCCTATGCCCTATATCTTAAGGAAAACTCCGTTTAAATTCGAGAATTTTCAAGGAAGGAGTTTTTATTGTTTCTTATCAGAGATGTGTCGTTCTGGAATTTTTCTACGAGTACCAGTATCTGTCTACCATTCCACTGGGTATTACCTTCTCGGAGCAAGGAGTAAAGTTTTCCTGGAGTTTCTCACTGCTAATATCCATACTGTGCTGGGGAGAGTAGTCATTTTGACTTTCTGAATTACAGAGTACTCTATTTTAGTAGTAAGGATTGTCATTCTCTGTGAAACTTTGCTCATCTCTTCCTTCCATCTTTTCTCAAAATTGTTTGCTTTGAGAGTGGGGAGGGGAAAGAGTACTTGACTGAGACTGACAATTCTTGATAGCCTATCTGTACGTCACCACCTTTTTGTATGGTGGCATTTCACTTATTTGACTAACATTGTCCTTGACTTCACTGCAGCTGACTGGGAACAGGAATGGATTGCTTACAACCCATAACTTTTGCTGCCCCTTTTTATCCCCGTTACCTTATTTAAGTGATTGTTTAGTCTGACGTATCGCAAAGACACAGATACTTTGTACTAGCCTTGTCAAAATTCTGGACACTTGATAGTCTTATCTCTGAGAGTTCAGCATCATTATTTTATTAACACGCTAATATTAGCTTGGCATGTATGTAATGGAATCTTTGAGTATTTCCAGAGGTTTGATTAATTTGAAACGGCTTTCCATTATCCTTATAAGAAAAATTCCGTAAAAATCAGATATGTTAATAAAAAGCCACGGATTGCAAATGCCGCTTTACGGATATTGAAACTATAAGCCTCTGTAGGCCAAGTGGTAAAGCACTGGTCTTGTATACCAGGGGCTGTGAGTTCAATCCTCACAGGAGGCAGATTGTGGTATACTTTTTTTATTATTTATACAATGAACAGGGTTCGAAAACGGCATACGAAGTCACCAACAACAGCAAACTTACACATTATGGTATAATGGCCAGAAGACCTCGAGTGTTCAAGGCGACATCTAACTATAACTTCGCGGCCAGCTCAATCCACTTGTCCAAAGCATATACAAAAGGGAGGAAGGATCATGCGCAGAAAGGTATCTAACAGATTGATACAAAATTATGGGCAATTCTGCAAGAAGAAGTAGTATGCATTCATTTCGGGCCTGATGAAGCCAACAAGCAAAAATCGTATTGCTCGGGTTACCTGTCTCCTTTTTTTCTGCTCGAAACCACTTTCGTTCTTTTTGTGGAATTTCTTTTTAGCGAATGTTCTACCTTATTTTGATAACAATGAACAATTATTACAGCAAACAATCTGAAAATAGAACTCTATACTACGAGTACATACTACATAATACCTTTCTTCCGAGGTATACCGCCTTAATCCATTCCCATCTGATAATAACTATCAGAGCAATACTAGTGATGATAACCATGCATATGGTACATATCCAAACATTGGTATCAAATGGAAGTGTAAATACATTTGTGACGTAGGACAACTTAGGCTCTCTAAACACGAACTTCGATCTTGTCGGTGTGGTCATAGCTATGTAGTCTATAATGTCTACTCTGTCTATTGTAAAGAACAACGGGGTGCCTGGAAAAAACAATTGATATCAGGTTTATTTTTTTTCAACCTAGAAGGGTTGAGGCGATCCGATTTATCCCTGGATTCACAACAATTGTAATAACATTTTAAAATATCGCCTTGACCGAATATTTGCCATGTATTAACTCACAAGAAAACTGCAAAGGTAAGAAGAGATCAACAGAACACTGAGAGAGATTAGAATCCAGGATTCCAGAGGGCTCACAAACAAATGAGGGTTCTGGTGTGATTGGGAAACATCCGCAAGCACTATTTCTAGAGAATTGTTTAATTCTACATTATCTATTTATTTATTCGTATGACTTACATGATAAAGGTATTAGATGATATGAATACAGGGTATTTCAAAGGTCAATACAAAGTCTTGGGGAGGGGATAGGGCAGACCATTTAGAGTATTTTCAGCCAAGCATACCTTGGTACAAAGTCTTACGAGATATTCGGGTTTTCAAATTTAGATCATAAATTAGTAAACGAAACAAAATAAACTATTGAAACATGCTTTATTGGTGTTCAAAGTGAGAACCATTGTTTCTAATACATGCTCGAGCTCTACGTGTTACTTTGGTAGTTGTATTTAATAAGCTGCCTTGCTGCATTAAATAAAAACCTTCTCGAATTTTTCTTATCAAGTTGTCTCTTGATACGATTTCTTCAGTGTAAACTAACTGTTTAGCCCGCTCCCAGACATAGAAATCCAATGGTGTCAAGTCCGGGGATTTAGCAAGCCACGGAATTGGTCCACCTCTGCCTGTCCAGCTGTTTCGACCAAAAAATATTGTCGTGTCGTGTTGAAAAACAATTTGCATGTCATCTGGAATTTCTACTCCTACAAGTAATTCTGGAACATCATTTTGCACACATTAAGGACCTAAAGGTGCGTAAAGCACCTGGAGAGGATCAGACCACCAACAAAGCACTGCAGTTGCTTCCGCTCAAGGCTTTGACTTATGTGGTGGCAATAATCAGTGCAATGCTCAGAACTCATTTCTTTCCTAAGGCATGGAAGGTCGCTGAAGTCATCATGATCCTAAAGAAGGCAGGTTCGATATTCCCCCAGGATTACCGTCCCATTAGTCTGTCAGCTCCTTCTAAGCTCGCTGAAAAGGTGATTTATCGTCACCTTGAGAATTTCTCGTCGGATCACCATGTGATTCCTGACGTGCAATTCGGCTTTCGGTCTGAGCATAGTACGGAGCTATAGGCAGTTAGACAGGTGGAGCATGTAACCACGGAGTTCACCCTGAACAAAGGTACTGGTATCTTGCTTTTAGGTGGCTACTAAAACTGTTGAAATCTTTTCTAGAAGGAAGGAAGTTTCGGATCATAATTAACAATGTGTTGTCAACAACACGGCCCATAAGAGCCGGTGTTCCTCAAGGTTCGGTCTTAGGACCAATCCTTTATTCACTTTATATACATGACGTCCCTTGCCCCAGCAACTGTGAAGTCTATCTCTATGCTGACGACACTGCATTGCTAGCCCAGTCTTGTTCTGGTAACCTGGTTCACGACAGGCTGCAGAGTGCGGTGGAGGAAGTATTGGAGTGGGCGGATCGGTGGTTGATCAAAATTAATACGTCGAAAACGCAGGCAATCTATTGTACTAAAAAACGTTGCGGTGCCCCCTCAGAAATATCAGTGAATGGGAGCAATCTGTCAGGTATCTTGGAGTCACCATTGACAAGGGGTTGGCCTAGCAGGAACATACTGATATCTTGGAAACAAAATTCCAAATTACCTTACGGCAGCTTTATCCTGTGTTGTGCAGAAATTCAAAATTAAGTTTGATCAACAAGATTCGGTTGTATAAAATGGTCATAAGACCCGCAATCACCTACGCATGCCCGGCTTGGTGTTTTCTTGTCAAGACGCACATACAGAGGCTGCAAGTCCTGCAAAATAGAACCCTATGCACAATTACTAACGCCCCTTGGTACGTGTCAAATGAGACCATTCACAGAGATCTTGATATCCCATATCTAAGGGATTATGTAAAACAGCAGCCGCAGCGGCGTTATAACCAAGCGGAATCGCACAGCAACCCTCTGTTGCGTGGTTCAGTAGACTACACAGTCGAGCAAGTTCGCAAACGTTCCAGTCCGCGCCTCGCAGTGTGATCAAAATTAAGTTGTAAATTCAGACCAGGCAAAATTATTTCAGTATAAAAAACCGATCAAAATAATTTTTTGGAGTTACAAAATAATTCGAGTAGTCAAAGCAATAATGCTTAAGCTAATTCAAATGATTTACATATTTTCTTTGCTCTATTTCTTCCTTCCTTTCTTTCCTTCTTTCGCTTTTCCCCTTAAACATGTTTGGTATCTGGTCAGCCAGACCTGACAGACTAACAGACCGACGAGACTTTTAACTAAGAGCAAAGGTCCACCGGACCGCTCTGACGAATAATGACGAATAGTAGTAGTATCATTTTGCAAAAAGTGTAGATAACTGTCGCCGTTTAATCTTCCAGGCAAAAAATGAGAACCGATTAATCTTTGTCCCATGACGGCGGCCGATACATTCACCGAAAATTTGTGCTGGAAAGACGCCGTTTTTTTTCAGTGTGGATTTTCTTGTTTATTACCTCCTTTGAAAAATTGGATACGTCCGTTCATAGAATGCTTTCTAGAAACCGTTTTTTCTCAATGTCCTGTATAAAAAATACAAGATCAGTTTTTTGGGTAGGTTGGGCAACATCTCCCTACGAAACTGCATTGATCTGTTGTATTTGTCTTTGGGAATGAAGCATATGCTTTCTGCGTATTTGATTTTTGAAATTCCATGGCTTACTGCCGAAACGAATTTTGGTATTGAGGGTATCGTTAGATTCGTCCTGATAGTACAATTAAAACTTGATTATATTTAGCTACTGCAGTATGTTTATTTTTAATGTAATACGGTCGCTTGAAGTTGCTTATGAATATTTCCTCGTTATCCATCTCTTCAGCATATTGTTACACATACCTCCGATGTCAGCCTCATTCCTGACCAGTTCTCCAATCATACCACTCCAATCAAATGTAACCTCGTTGAAGTAGCCCCAAGTGGGCTGAACAGAATACCTTAGGGTAGCATTGACTATGTCTTTCAAATGTTCCACAATCACATAATTTACCTTAGCTATACTGTCGATATGTTTATCCCTGCAATGAAATAGTTCAATAAATAATAAGGGCAAAATTTTGTATAAAAGGTAAATGCTTAAATTTTTTAAGCCAGCAAATATTAGGATTTATTTGAAAATCGTTGTAAATTCAAACTGAACTGAGCTCTCTTGACACTAAACATATCTGAAGGTATACTTCCAAGGTTATCCCCTCCAGACTCCAAGGTCGTTTACAATCCCAAGGTCTTTTGTATTTTCAAGGTCATCTACAACTTCAAGGTCGAACAAACTCAAGGTCACTAGACTTGCAAGGACACCGTCATTCATGGGTGGGTTTCAAGGTCGAGATCACATCGCTTCAAGGTTATTTGCGTTTCAAGGTCACGTGATTTCAATGTCACACGTTTTCAAGGCGATTTCAGAACATATAAACCCTATCTACTTTCATATAATTGAGTCTCACGTTACCCTAGTGTCGTTCTGCTTAAAGGGATTTTATAGTCTTTCTGTTAACATAAATCGATGAGTGCCTCTAATTAGGAAATAGTATTCCCATATACGAAATTCTTATGTTTAAATATCACGTACAAGCAGTCAGTCTCATCGCTCATGGAACGCACCCTGTTCAGTTGTGTATATGAATACATTTTCATACCTTTTATCTGTTAGGTGATTCAAAGAATCATTATTGGTGATCACAATGCAGCTGTCCAAAGTAGTACCCATCAGATTTCCTCGCCTTCTTAGCACATTTTTTTCTATACCATATTCAACAAGTCCACCTGAAAGAGTCCAGTATCCGATGGTTTCCACGTTGATAGAACATCTTTTATGCATTTTGTATATCTTCTCAATAGAAATCGTTTGATTTTTTTGGAGAGTGCAGACTGTCACGTCGCTATCCAGGAGTATGTTCAAATTATCGAACGATACGTTTGTATCGTTATGTTTATAGAAGATCCACTTCACCGGTGAGGCGAAAAACATGTTGGAGTCAGCCTGGAAAGCACTCAACAGAAGTTGGCGAGGATTGAAAATGATTAAAAATTTCAAGCAAGGGGATTAAAAGACTTTGGGTAATTGTATTTTGAAGCTGAAACTTAATGTGATTTGCTTGGGTAGAGACGTATGCTGACAGTTGAAGCTATGTATACATATACCCTTTCATAAGAACATGTGTCCAAAATTATTTTGTTATAAAATTAATACAGAAGAGATGAATATAAAGGGTATTTTTTGCAGGTGGTGTTTAAAAATTGTCCTAACTCAATCTAAACCATGGAAGTAAAATTTGACAACTTGAAAAAGGCAGAAAGATCTTTTCTACGCAACTAACTTCCAAAACTTCTGTTCCATTTCAAAATTATAAGTATAATCAATTACATTCTCCGTAGTTGAGAATTTGTCAGGATAAGAAACGTTATAAATAATTTCAAGCGAGATTGAGGATGATCTTACCTTCGGACAGCTGATAACATACAATAATAACAATAATAATAATAATAATAATAATAATAATAATAATAATAATAATAATAATAATAATAATAATAATAATAATAACAATAATAATAATAATAATAATAATAATAATAATAGTAATAATAATAATAATAAGTATGTCTGTTCACCATAGTAGTTAAACAACATCGGTTCTAACTCACTCTGCCAACCTGCCTGAGCCGCCACCGCCCCACCCCGGCCACCCCAGCCCACCCCTCTCAAACAGGTCAGAAAGGCCCAAAGACCACGTGACAGACCACGTGACACACCACGTGACCCACCCCCATGACGTCACGTATGCCAAAAAGGCATAATACCATGTGACCCGCAGAAATGGTGTGTAATCGTGATATATATAATTATGCATGAGAGAGTAGTATCTCGCCTATAGCCTATCTTTGGTAGTAGTAAGAAATTTGTACGGATACATATGCATAAGAGGAGCCTAGCCTAGCCTAGCCTGACCTAATTGCGACCGATGACGATGGTCGGCGACGACGACGACGACGACGACGATGACGACGACGACGACCATCTCGTTCATGTTATGAGATAAAATAGTCATATGTGCGAGGGAAGAAATGAAACGACAGCGGTAGTGTGATATTGTATTTGAGTTGAAAAAAAAAATAGTATGAATCTTAACGTATTCAATCATATAGAAAGCAATGTATATCTGAAGTGTCAAAATGCTTGAATGTATGTTTAAAACTGTTGGTAGAGTATGTTTTTCTTTGGAAAATAACGTATCCCTGTCGTAGCAACTGCCTTATATTGTATTGTCCACAGTACATAATTGTGCCTTTTCGCTTCATTGTGACTGGACAATAGTTCAGATCTTGTCCAATTACATATCCAATTGTTTGATTGTTGTGAGTTTTAAATCTGTGTCTATGGATAATTCTCTTCCTGAGTAATAGAATGCTGGATACGACTTTAATTCCGTGATTCCATAATTATGTAATTCATACAGATAGAAAACTCCGTCTTCAATGTTGAATATCTGATCTGCAACTACAACTGGTTCATTTTGATAACACGTTGTTAGTGTAAAAAAAGGAATCACTAAAACAGCAACTAAATCCAGACAGTTCATCGCGGTGTTCTTCCTTAGAATGATACCTTCATCTGATTTTTTCTTTTTTATATTATACGGAAAGGGGAGGGTGATGAATGTTATTATTCTTCATTTAACAGCCAAATTGTCAACCGGTCACAAACCGAACAACATTGCATTTTTCTTTGTCGTATGTTGGTGTATTGAGGAGTCACTTGTATGGTGAACAAAGTATTTTTCCAGCATGAAACGCAAATATATGAAGGCATTACTTATTGGATGGACACCACTAATCACTAGCAGCGTATCAATCAACAACAACAGCATTAAGCAACGGGAGTATTATAACTAGTAACGTCCACGATTAAACTCACCATTCCAGTTGCTACTACTCATGTGCTATGAAGTACTATGGTGGTGGTGAAGGCTTACTTAATACAGCTATAAATAATTTACCTGTAGAATTACACATCTCAACGTACAATCACTGTGGTCCTGGCAGTAAGCTTGATGAAAGGTTAGCCAGAAATGACCCAGGTGTGAACGGATTGGATGAAGCTTGTAAACAACACGATATATTTTACTCAAAAGAAAAAGGTCTGAGTAATCGTCACTTGGCTGATAAGGTGCTAGAAAAACAGGCAATGAATAGGTTTCGTGCAAGTGATTCGTCTTGGAAAGAGAAGGCTGCCGCATTAGCTGTAGCAGGTGCCATGAAAGCTAAAGTAAAACTTGGAATGGGCTTAAAAGAAACCTATGAAAGGCACAAAAAACATAATATAAACAATTGTTTGAAGAAATTACATAAATTAGCGAAAGATTTACAGGGGTCTCAAAAACTTGTTCAAGACTCTGTACAAATTCTACAAACTGAACAGTCATGTCAAAAAGATATACACCTGAAAGATAAGGAAAAAAATATATCTAGTGAGAGAAAAGTAAGAGAAATCAAGAAACGCGAAAGCAAAAAAAAACTCTGACATAAAACATGAAACTTCGAAAGTTAAGCGTGGACGAAAACCAAAGTCTGATTTAGAGGACATAAAAGAAAAAAGAAGAGAAGAGAAGAAAAAACCAAAAGCTACAATTGAATACATGGACACTTATATAACAGAAGAGCAAAAGAACAAACCAAAAAAGAGAAAACTGGATTCAGTCACTTCTACTACTACTACTACTTCATTGAATGCTGAACAAGTGAAAAAAAGAAAAATTGATTTGGATGATCCGGTTATAATTCCCGAGAAAAAATGCAGTACAAAACGTAAAAGGGAATCTGATGATGAAGTAAAGGAAAACAAACAACGTAAATTAGATATGAGTGACGTAATTCCGCCTCCATGGAACCAACATAACCGAAAACGGAAGATTCAACCAGATGATCATGATGATGATGATTATGATGATGATAACATACCTAAGAAAGTTAAAGTTATAAGTACCTAGCAATCCAGACATTTAAACTCAGTAATGAAAATGGCACGTAAGAAGAATGTTAAACCTAAGAAAAGAGCTACAATTGACCAACAACAACAACAACGACGACGATCACAGCGACAGAAAAAAAATCAAAGTAAATCAAGTACGAAAAGGAAGGTTAGCTTTTCTAGTGCAATTAAACGAATAGGAAAACATGTGGTAGCTCAAAAACCTACTACCTTTGGAGAAGCAATTACCTGTAGCATTGAGGGAGGCACAAAATTTGAAGAAAGGTGTAAGAAAGCCGCCAAATCGTATAGTGAAGATACCGAAAAAAGGAGGTGTACTACCACTAATCCCAATTTTTGCTGGCTTATCAGCCCTTGGAGCTTTGTCTGGCGGTGCTGCTGGTATTGCTAAGGCTGTCAGTGATGCAAACTCTGCGAAGCAGCAAGTACCAGAATTTCAACGTCATAATCAAATGATGGAAGCTGTAGCACTTGGAAAGGGAATGTTTTTGAGACCCTATAAAATGGGAATGGGTCTTTTCCTGAAACCATACACTAACTGAAACCAGTTGTGAGATAAAGGAAAATGAAAAAGAAAAAACAAGTAGTTAAAAAAATTTCAATTCCAAACAAACTTTGAACTGGAAAAGTATGCAAAGCGTTTAAAAATACCGTATTTTCGAGGAGTATTTATGCGAGATAAGCTTCCCAAAAAAATAAAAATCAATGAAAGAGGAATCATTAATTTGGATACATCTACTGGACCAGGTACTCACTGGACTGCATATAAGAAAAAAGGAAACTTGGTGGTTTACCTAGATACATATGGAAACTTAGAACCACCATTGGAAGCAATTGTGTATTTTAATTGTAGTGGACCCTGTAGAATACAGTACAATTATAATGTATTTCAAAGATTTAATACTGTAAATTGTGGTCAATTGTGTTTACGTTTTCTCAAAGGTGAATAAATACTGGTTACCATAATAACACTTGTTTATTTCATCTATGACCAGTGATCGGTTCATATCATGTATACATTTACCTTATCTGGTAGAGAGTGTGTGTTATCAGCTAAAATCTATCCACCTATAGTACTCGACAACAGTAAAACGTACGCTTTAGGACTTATTGATTTTTTAACTTTCAACACAATACCCAACATAGATATAACAAATAATAAGTTTCATATTGATGATGAGGTTTTAACAATACCTGAAGGTAGCTATGAGATTACAGACATTATAGAATTTATTAAAGAGAGAATCAAACCACGAGTAGGTGAACAAAATAAAAAAAGGAGAATGTCCCCACAACAACAACAACAACCACAACAAAAACAAAAACGATCTCTAAGTTCAAATGCAATTTCAAAAGAGGATAAACAGCCTGACATACAACTCCATATGCGAAATAATTTAAATACGTTACGGTTTGAAATTAAAAGTAACCGACTCATCGATTTTGAGCAAACTGGTACAATAGGTGGGTTATTAGGGTTTAGTAAGAGAAAATTGAGTCCACATGAACTACACATCTCAGATTTTCCTGTAAATGTTTCCAAAGTGAACTCTATATGTGTGGAATGTAATCTGATAACGAATTCTTTTAGAAATGATCATGCTGTTCACACGTTGCATATGTTCTACCCTAACGTGGCTAGTGGATTTCGCATAATAGAAAAAGTATCAAATATCATTTATCTACCAATAAATAGCCATTACATTGATGAAATAGTGCTTAAAGTAGTGGATCAAGACGGAAATGTGATAACGATAAGAGTACATTTAAGAGAGCTTTAGCATGGTATTCCTTTATAATATTGTAGTACCGTTGAGCTCAGCTAACAGCGAGAACAACAACAACAACAAAAACAAGGATAAAGGTCAAAATAGATCAACAAAAACTATTAATAAACAAATTCATGTTGGTAAAACAGTTAGTAGTAAACAAGGAAGCAAGGGATTAACATCCGAAAATATACAATTCCTACAGTTGCTTGGCTTTAAGGTGATTGTATAAGTGTGGCGGACGCATATCAAGAACAAACGATCAACAGTGATAGTAATAGCAGCAGCAGCAGCAGCAGCAACAAGACCAGCACTGCTGGATTGATACTACGCATAAAATTAGCACTGTACTCTGAACTACAAAAGTTATTTGTTAATCTCAAGTGTAGCTGTTTGATAAAACAAACAAAAAAAAAGATGAGCTTCAATATTCTCAACATAGGAGAAAATATTTTAATGGATAATTCTATTACCAATTGTGAAATGCATAGCCATCCACCATACGCTAATACAACTTTCAATAATTCAGATGAAATAAGAATACCAATACAAACACAAGATATCTATACACTACCTTGTAATAGCTCACTGTACATTGAAGGAAGATTAGTAGAGGCAAAGGAGAAGAAATGGTCACCAACATTACGCCTCGTAAATAATTTTGTATCATTTTTATTTGATGAATTGCGATATGAAATTGGAGGTATAGTTGTTGATAGAGTTCGCAATCCTGGTATAACAACCACCATTAAAGGACTGGTATCTTTCACAAACAATGAAGGTAATAGTTACCAACATGCAGGCTGGAATCATCAAGAATTACCCGAAATACGAAACAGTGAAGGTTATTTCAGTGTAACTATTCCACTGAAAAATTTAATGGGGTTTTTTGAATACTTTAAAAAAGTACTAATCAACATCAAACAGGAATTGGTCCTTATAAGAAGCTCCACAGATGTTAATGCAATTGTAACGACAACACCTGGCGAGAAACCTCATTTGGATCTGTACAGAATGCTATGGAGAATTCCACACATCCAAGTATGTGATACTGAAAAACTACACCTCATGAAGTACATAGAGAAAGGAAGGGACTTACCACTAGCGTTCAGGAGTTGGGAATTGCATGAGTACCCCATTTTACAACAGACAAATAAACATACATGGAACGTCAAGGCGACTAATCAATTGGAAAAGCCACGTTTCGTTATTGTTGCTTTTCAAACTGATCGGGAAGGACAGCTGACTAAGAACTTGAGTCACTTTGATCACTGTAACCTGAGCAATATCAAATTATTTTTGAATACTGAAATTTATCCATATGACAATGTAACTTTCAATATGAGCAGAAATTATTTTAGTATCTTGTATGAAATGTATGTGCGCTTTCAGCAGTCCTATTATTATAGAAATTCCAGTGAGCCATGTCAAAACGTGAAAACTTTCAATGATGCAACCCCACTTTTTGTTATTGACTGCAGCAGGCAAAATGAGACATTAAAATCGGGCTCTGTTGATATTTGATTGGAATTTGAAACTACCGTAAATATACCATCAAATACTACTGCATTTTGTTTGATATTACATGATCGTCTTGTAAAATATAATCCATTAAATAGTACTGTAAAAGTTTTTTGATAAGAGATGTTGATCTTGTATTGATAGTTTGTAAAGAGAGAGTGTGTAAATAAAACATTACTTGTGGAGAAATCACTTTTTTATTTTGAAATATGTTTTGTGACAATAACAATGTGTCATCATCATCATCATCATTGTCATCGTTATCATTGCCGCGTGTGACTGTTGTAGATGCTGCTGCTGGTGGTGGTGGTGGTGGAGGTGGTGCTTTCCTAACCTTTTGCGTAGGCTCCTTCTCCTCCTGCTCATCATAATCATCATTACCATCATCATCTACCACATTTTGTAACAGTGGTGGTTCCAGATACAATTTTCTCTTCTTACCACCAACACCACCACTGCCACGAAGACCACTCGTTCCAGGTCGATCTTGTATAGATTGTCGATTGATGTCTTCCAACTGTTCGTCCAACAAATTGAACCGATATTTTTTACGATTCATTCCAATACCTGGAATTCCGCGTTCTTATCTAATTTGGTCCTCAAATTTTTGATTGGCAACAAACCGAATTTTCGTTTTAATGTTGCTGCTCATGGTGAGTACATTAATTTTACGAAGATTTTGCCACCGCTCGCTTTGATCCCCTGACACCGTATCTGAAGAAGAAAAAAAAAGATTAATAGAACTGTACCCATACACTACCAAGGTAAGTGACATTACCAAAAAGCGGTGAAAAACACATTAGGAATACTAGTTTTAGGTTGATTGTTAATACGTATCTAAATATGTATGCTAGGCACTGTTGAAATAAAAATACATAACAACTAATAAAAGGTCTCCTAGAATAAGGAATTGGAAACATAACACACAATAATAATGACACAATAGCAAAAGCAAATCAGTATTGAGAGAGAGAGAACGAAAGAGAAATATATAAAGTTACTTACTGAAACAATTCCTTCATGACCAATAACAGGTCATTAATTGGTAAATTCACAGGATCTTCCGTGAAGACGATGAGAGTTGTTGGTGTTGTTGCCATTATACGTCTTGATCACCACCACTTGTAACTCTGATACTAACTACTTACACACACTAGCAATTTATACAGATCTTTTACGAAAAAAACAAACATCCATATCAATTGCAAGCTGACTGTTTGCTTCCATAAAATATAAGATAGTTTTCCATCAAACAATCGTATGATTCTATAATTGCATGATGTCTAAGGTCAGAGGTCAGAGGTCATTGACGTCATTCTCCATATCAAGGAAAATAAAATTTTGCTGCATGTGCGTAATCATCATGTTTACATAATTGCATGAATAACATAAACTATCTAAAGTCCGGGGTCATCGGGTCGTCATGCGTCTCCATATCAGTGGAAAATAACATTTGATGCAAATGTGCACAACATGTTTGTTTCTAGAATAGTATCGTATGATTCCTTATTAGTGATAAATAGCATTTTTTTGTCAGATTTCACTGTATTTAAGCCAGCATCTTGACCACATTCGTCATCAGTGTTCACACACACACACGCACACACACGCACACACACGCACACACGCACACACGTACACACGCACACACGCACACACGCACACACGCACACACGCACACACGCACACACGCACACACGCACACACGCACAAACGCACACACGCACACACGCACACACGCACACACGCACACACGCACGCACACACACACCCACACACGCACACACGCACACACGCACTGACACACACACGCACACACGCACACACACACGCACACACACACACACACACACACACACACACACACACACACACACACACACACACACACACACACACACACACACACACACACACACACACACACACCTACACACACACACACACACACACGCACGCACGCACGCACGCACGCACGCACGCACGCACGCACCCACGCATACACGCACACACACTCACACACACACACACACACACACACACACATATCCAAATGAGTAGCAGCCAAAAGGTGATCGATACTGTGTCTGACGAATTCGTTAGGAGAATAGAGGTGGTAATTAGATTAGTTAGGACAAAAGCAGACTACGATTTTTATATTAAAGAGATACAAAAATGTATTAGAACGCTTAATAGGTGTATCAAACATAAGTTTGATTGTGTTAAGAATTTTTCAAAAATAGAGTCTAATTTGTCACTTCTCAAGGCTTACCTTGAAAACTTCAAATATAAAAGAAATCGTAAAAGCCAAAATAGAGAGCTTGTTTGGGCAAATGTGGATTCATGCTTTAAGAATAGAATTAAGTCAGGTATTATAGTTAATTTGAAAATAAAAGATCCAAAATTATTTTTCAAGAGAGCATTCAAAAGTTTTGCGTTACAAATAAGAAAACAGCTTGATATTTGTATGTTAAAATCGAAAGTTATTTTTTATAGTTTGTTCATTAAGCCTCAGACTGCTGAAAGATCGATCAAACATTGTATTACAAAAAGTCATATAATTGATAGAAATACCAATTTAAAAGAGTGGTATAAAGTTCATGTCACTGATCAAGTTTTGAGAAAATTAGAAGAGTTCCAAGGGCGTCATTCTGGATGGGCCTTATTAGAAATTTTGCATTTAAAAGTGAATATTAATAGATATTGCCCCATAAATGTTGGTGTTTCAACTCATGTTCCCTCACCAAAATTTATACAAAGGTCAAAAAGTGTAATTAATATTAAAAATAATGATAATTATTGTTTTTTGTGGTCAGTTGTAGGCGCCTTGTATCCTGTAGAAAAAAATGTAGCCCGCCAATCATCATATCCTCATTTCAGTACAGTATTGAAATACGAAAATATCAGCTTTCCTATACGTTTGAAAGATATACCCAAGTTTGAGATTAGGAATAACCTAGCAATAAATGTGTTCACACTCGTAGGCAATCGAATGAGTGAAGTTGTACCATTGATACTCAGTGAAACTAATTTCACGCCTAGAATCAATTTACTTATGTTTTGCAATAATGATAGTTACAATTCGAATGCTGACACTATTTATCATTTTGCGTATATAAAAAATTTGTCACGCCTATTAAGTAGACAAATAGGTTGGAAAGATCACAAAAAATGGATTTGTGAAAGGTGTCTAAATTATTTTACAAGTGAACATCATTTGAGAAAACATTCTGAAGATTGTAAGCAGCTTAACAGCACTAAGGTCGTCAAGGTTTATACGAATTGTTATTTAGAAAATATCCGAACATGGATTTCTGCAGCTCTGACGATGTCAACACCTACAGGCAAATTGTATATAAAACTAATGCCCACAGGAGGTACTACAGATCTAATACTCAACTGGATGGGAGTAAGCTACAAAAATATAAAAAAATTATAGCACCTCCTTTAAAAATGGGTTATGGAATAATGAACAATAAAAATATGGCCACGAAAATTTAATATTCTAGCGATGATAAAGATTATATATACTGGGATGATTCAAATGAACTTGTAAGTCATCTACGCTTGTTGATTGCATCAAGAGCTGCTGGTCACTCGGGTCATGTTAATGAGATCAATTCAATAGTTGAGGAATTAAGGGAAAGTCAATATATTGAATAATGGTTAAAATATTTAAAACAAACATAAAACGTCAAGTCGTTGAAGAACTACACAAACCTGCACGTATAAATTTCCAAAGAAGACGAACCATTTTGAAATCTCTAAACGACCTTTTCCAAGCAGATCTTGTAGAAATGATACCATACTCGAGTGAAAATAAAGACAACAAATATATACTAGTTGTGATAAATTGCTTTTCTAAATTTCTTTGGGCTCTACCTTTACAAAATAAATCATGTAAAGCGGTTACAAAAGCTATGGAAACTATCCTAAAACAACAAACACTCAAAAATCTACAAACAGACGCGGGACTGGAATTTTTAAATCATGATTTTAAAAACCTAATGAAGAGATATAATATAAATCACTATCATACATTCAGCGAAAAGAAGGCAGCCATTGTGGAAAGAGTGAATCGAACTTTAAAAAATATGATGTGGAAAGAATTTAGTCTGCAGGGAAATTATAAATGGATAAGTATTTTACCACAACTGGTAGAACGATACAACAATAAGAAGCATAGAACTATACAAATGAAGCCAGCTGATGTTACAAGAAGGAATGAAAAAAAACTATTATCTACTGTATATAATCGCTTGAAAACGGTAAACTTAAAAACGAAATTCAAAGTGGGTGATTATGTACGCATTTCTAAAATAAGAGGTGTTTTTGATAAGAAATATCAGCCAAATTGGTCGCCTGAAGTTTTCAAAATACGAAAAGTAACACTAACTAACCCAATAACATATTTGTTGAAAGATGAAAATAATCAAAATATTTTAGAAGGGTTTTATACAGAACAACTGCAAAAGGTAAAACATCCTGATGTTTATCTTGTAGAAAAAATATTGGAAAAAAAAGAGACAATATCAAGGTCATATGGTTAGGATTCGATAAGCAACATGACAGCTGGGTACATAAAAAGAATATCGTCTAATAAACAATCTCAATTCATGTTCAGTCTTCTTGTGCAGCGTTTGCGTTCGACAGTCCACAAAAAAGAATGATCATTATTGACGTTCAAGGGTTTACTTGTGGCTCCAACTTTATTTGCAAAGAAATTGCTATCATTAATACAGCAACGGGATATTGGCAACAAAAATTAGTTAATCTACCCGTAGAACTTACAATGCTCAACAAGAGCACACAGTCACAGATCAACTGGACTGTAGACAATTTACATGGAATTCCTTGGGATTTATCTCCTTCTGAAGAGTCATGTCTTCATTATGAACAGTTGGCATCGTTCATCAAAGAACATGTTCAAGATCAACCAATATTTGTCAAGGGATGCCCGAAGAAACAGTGGTTGGAAAGATTCATCACTAATCCCATCACCCATCTACATGAAATAGGATGCCCAAATCTTGGCAAGCTGAAAGAAATGTTCCAGTACAAACATTGTTATAAACATGTGTATAATAATATGCTTTGTGCTTTAGAAAATGTTCATTTGTTATGTAATTGGAATGTTATATCTAATGCTGTAACATTGCAAACATTGTAATGCATAAAAAAATATCACACTACCGCTGTCGTTTCATTTCTTCCCTCGCACATATAACTATTTTATCTCATGACATGAACGAGACGGTCGTCGTCGTCGTCATCGTCGTCGTCGTCGTCGTCGTCGACCATCGTCATCGGTCGCAATTAGGTCAGGCTAGGCTGAGGCAGGTTGGCAGAGTGAGTTAGAACCGATGTTGTTTAACTACTCACCATGTTAGGTGCGGTACCTCGACAGCGTCTGTTCTCCATGGTACTGCACAACCCTTAATGAGAAAATATGGTACAAACTAGAAGTAAAAGGTATTCAGGCGGGCCGGGGATGCAGGCCCCGGATCGGAACCGTCGGGAAGATGGACCTGCAAACGACCCCAGCTCTAGACAAATGGTTACCTCTGAACAATCAAGGAACATTCATCAAGCTCTAGCTGAAAATCGAACGAGTCTTGGTAGCTCGCCACCTCAGCGCAGGCCGGCTGCTGCCAGAACTGAATATCGAAAGCGCTTAAAGTGGACCAAACAAATGAATATTGATGCGTTGTTATTTTAAAGTCAATAACTGTTCAGAGCATTCCTTGCCAGGATGGAGATTTAAGGTGTATACATAATTCAACAGACTATACCCAAACTTAGTTGTTACTTAACAAAACGCGGTTAACCGAAAGAATGTATTAGTAAAGTATAAGTACCTTTCTGATGTTGAAATAGGTCTAATACGCAGACAAGTGGAGAACGAGCTTGGTTATGCTGAGACAATTGCCGATGAAGATCCTAATGAAGTGGCAGATGCATTAAACCAAGATGGTCAATTCCAGAATGCAACACCGACGGAAGACGAAGCTCACACTACTTTCCTTAGCAATCTAGCTCTTTATAACACCACTGAACCTAAGCTGCGGTCTAGACTACCGAGGCTGATATACAAGCCAAGTACTGCCACAATTATATCCAAAGTGAATGAAGTATTTTCCCTGCATCTTCAGGACAACGGAAGCATTCATAGGATTGCAAATAGCTTATACCCTGCTGCTGTAAGTACCCTGCAGCTGCATAAACAGCAAGTCAAGATATCAGACAGGAAGAGTACAGAATATATAAAATGACATTATGTTCACCCTTGGCGAATAAGGTAAGAAAGAAAGATATTGATTATATACGCTGTTAGGCTGATATGATTAAGAAATACATGAATGTAAAGAAAGCATCCAAGCTTAATAAGAAAATTGCAGGGAGACTGAAGCAGCATGGCTTGAAGATAGATGATTCGGAAGCCAACCTGAAGCTGCAGCTAGACCACGATGACTTGAGGCAAAAGGCGAAAGCAAAGGGAGCAAGGCTCAGGAGATACAACGAAATGATGAAAAGAAAAGAACAAAACAAGCTGTTTGCAATAAATCGGAGAATGTTTTATAACTCCCTTCTTGAAGAAGGAATAAGCCCCACTTCGAAAGATGTAAACCGAGACAGTTTCTATAGATATTGGAGTAGCATATGGAGCACAAGTCATAAGTACAATGAGCAAGCGTCCTGGCTCACTACTATACAAGACTCCACAAAATCACTAACTGAAATGCCAGACGTTTCCATCACAACTGATAATGTCAAAGAGGCTAATCAACTGCAAAACCCCAGGTCTTTTTTTTTTTTTTTTTTATTTTATACTCCAACTACCACGAAGGCCTAAGGCCTAAGCACCCATTGGGTACCGTGGGGCTATGAGGGAACACGTGTGCATGCAACATGCACACATTCTGGCTCCGCCTACGAGAACCGCCGGGTGGTACCTCCGCGTTCGACAGTCAGAGACCATCTACCACCTACGGACAATCACAACATCCATGGCCAAGAGAAACATTTCTCCTGGGACGGGACTCGAACCCGCATAGCGCACGGCGGCTGATCAGGAGACCGAAGGGTCTACTACTGCGGCCACCGCTGCTGCCTAGATCTTGATAAGATTCAGAACTTCTGAATTAAGAAGCTGTATGTTCTACACGGGCCCTTGGGCACATGCTTTTCAAGACATATTAGCGATCCAAGTAGTCTCCCAAAATACTTTACCGAGGGTGTGACATATCTATTGTATAAGAAAGGAGACTGGCTCCAGCTAAGTAATACCGTCCCATAACCTGTTTACCGACGCTATTTTGAGTTCAAAAATTTATGAACACTGCGAGGCCAACCAAATATTTGCAGATGAACAGAATGAATGCATTAAGAAATCGAAAGGCTGTAAGGAACAGGTAACATTACATGTCAAAATACTCGTAGTTACCCAACTAGCATATGTAACATAGCTATTTTATCCCCAGAAGACCACTATAAGTATCGAGGTTTTCAACAAAGCCCAGGGTTCGATCACACCAACTTAAAAGCAATCGTAAAGCAAAAGTACATCAGCAGGATAACAAAGCTCCTCGACACCAAACTTAATTCAAAAAATCTTATAATGGCAATAAATGCTTGTGCTGTGCCAATGCTGTCATATAGCTTTGGCGTTATTAAATGGAGCTATACAGACCTAGCTGAAATCGATCGAGAAACTAGAAAATTACTCTCCAAATTTCGTATGCCACATCCAAAATCTGTCACCTAGAGCCCTCGGGGGAAGAGGATTGATAAATGTTGAGCGCCTTTGCAAAGAGTAAGTGTACAAGCTTCGTCGATACTTTTGCTACATCAACGGTCAAAACATTTGGAATATTCAGCTATGGACAGCAACATCACCCCCACTCCTGCCATTTCAGCCGCAGCTCCTGCTTTGAACTCTCAACAAGTAGACCTGGCGACCACGCTCAAGTCACTTTAAGAAATTATTACTCCTCTGATAAGCGGCGTTGCAAGCGATCTTTCCGCAGCCTATAGATGGCTAAGTATAATAGACAGTCTGCTTTGCAGACTCGCACAGCAACCCTTTGTTGCGTGAAGCAGTAGATCACACAGTCGAGGAGATACGCAAACATTCCAGGTCACGACTAGCACTATGAACAAAATTTAATTCATGCTTAGACCTTTAAAAATTATAGTTTTTAAAAACTAAAGACCCAGAATTCAGTTCAGGACAAGTCAAACAATTTATATAGTACAATGTAGCAGTTCTTAGATCTCTCACACCTCAAATATTTACATAAAACAATTCCTTTTCTTTCTCTTCTCGCTCCTACTTCCTTCCTTTCTTTCTCCCTCTCCCCTTTCCCCTACAACTTGTCTGGTTTCTGGACCACCGGACCTGATAGACTGACGACAGACACTGACAGTACAGTGACTATGACCTAAAGGCTAAGGTCCTCCGGACCGCCTTGAGAAGCAACGATGAGTAGTATCACCCCCATGAATTTGGGCAGAAATCATGAATCCCCAGATCGATCAATATCGACGTCGACTGACCTGCTCAACAGATGGAAAGAGGAAGCCCTTCACGGGAGATATCCTGTAACACTTGAAAAAGATGGAATAGATAAAAAGTCCACACTATCAATTTTTGTGAAAGGTTACCTACATCCGGAATCAGAGGGTTTTCTATGTGCTATTCAGGATAAGGTTATTCGAACTAGAAACTATGAACGCCATATACTAGGCCTGAATACACACGACGTATCTGGAAAATGCCATACGTGACAATAGAACACATCACCTCCAGCTGCAACATGTTGACCAATAGTGCTTACTGATCCCGGCATAATCAAGTAGCCAAAATAATACACTCCACGTTAGCTCAAAATTATAATCTCATTGAGTCAACCGCGCCATATTATAAATATACACCATTCCCAGTACTCGAGAATCAGTCGGCCCTATTGTACTGGGACAGGTCAATCATAATCGATAAAACAGTTGAATATAACCGGCCAGACATACTACTGATCGATAAAAATAAACGGAAAGCATACGTAATTGATATCGCAGTGGCACTCACAGCAAACATAATCAGAACCGAATACACCAAGGCTGAAAAGTACCAAAACCTTGCCATTGAAATCAAAAACATTTGGAAACTATCAGAGGTCTACATAATACCAGTAGCAGTGTCTGTGGAAGGGGCAGTCTCTGTAGAAATGCACTCTCACTTAGAGAAAATCAAAGTTCCAATGCATTTTATTGGATTGATGCAGAAAGCCGCAATATTGCAAACATGTCACATAGTTCGCAAGTCTTTCGCAATAGGCTGAGGTGAATTCCTCCCCTGTTGTGTACATACCCCGTGTGTAACGGTGAAAGATCAACCAAAAACGAATAATAATAATAATAAAAATGATAATAAACGTCCCTTTATTAAAGGACGAAGTTTGGCTTGAAGCTATTCTGCCACTTAACCCTTGAAAATTCAAAAATAATACAATAACGATTATGAATATGTAAAAGAATATACCTAAGTATGCCAATAGTAAATAATAAAATTTAGGTATACGTGTAAATGTACACAGAAAAGGAAGGAGTTTTGCGAAGTGAGTGGTCAAAGTATGTAGGTGAGTACTTTTCTAAAATAAATTGTTTAATTTGTTTTTTTAGTCATAAAGCGTTATCGCGTTTTATGTGAAGCACTTATGAAAGAATGATGTTTTGTGAAGAGGCATTGTGAGTATCTCTGTAAATCGTATGTCTCTTTTGTGAATTGAATTTCGAGGGATCAGCTTGTTCTTTAAAAACGAGGGAACCGAAGTAATCAAGAGCTTATGAGCGTAAGTTAATAAGTATAGCTCTCTCATCTTCAACCATCCCAAGTCTCTTGAGGAACCGCTTATGTGGTCATATTTTCTCAAATTATTTATTAGTCTGCAACAGGAATTTTGAATTTTTTGTAAACGTGAAAGCGATATTGTATCTAAAAATGGATTGTAAACTATATCACAATAAGCAATTTTGAACATAATTAATGGTTCGCATAAGATTTTTTCAATTTGATAGTCGAGAACTTGTTCAATTTGATATAATTGTCGGAGGATGTAAAGCAGCTTTTAGTAACTTTGTTCACATGAGGTATGAACTTGAGACACTCATCAAAAAGAATTCCCAGGTTTTTGACTGCTTCATTATTTTGGATAGTAGCACCATTTAACCTAACATTAAAGTTGTTTTTAACAATTTCCAAGAGGTCTAGGTGAAAAAATTATCACTTTTGATTTTGAAGAGTTTTGTTTGAGGTTATGATTTTATGCATGTGCACTAATTAATTTTATATCTTCACTAATTTCAAATTCAGCAATTTGATAGTTGCTGCTATGGAAGTGATCATCAGCAAAAAATTACAATGTTTGACAAATGTGTGCAAGTTGACGATATATGAATTAAATAATAATGGTCCGAGTACAGAACCTTGGGGTACTCCAGATGAAATGATACATGTGGGAGACACATCCGTATCGATAGTAACTCTTTGGGAGCGATTAGCTATCCATCATACGTATAGAGGAATCGGAAAAACCGTAAAATTTACATTTAGCAAGTAGTACACGATGATTTAGACTATCGAATGCCTTACTAAAATCACGAAGAGCTACTGTTACATATACTATAATATATCATGCTTATTACTTCTAAGATAATTTCAGCAATCCTACTTAGCAACATGGCTGTCATGATGGAAATTGTGAGTGAACATCGAGCTACAGCATATGCCCCCATCTTGGAGGATATGTTATATACTCAGTAACATTAGAAGTGTTGAAAAAATAATTTCAACATTTTTTTTTTGCTTGCTGTGGCAACAATGTCAACGTTTTATCTTAGTTTTTGTTTACCTTTGTTAAAATGTTATCTCTTATTTTTTGTGAAGAAAGCTTTTTCTGAGAGCTGAATAGTACAAACACTGTTAGTTACCGCCCTTTTATGTACTAGTGTTAAGTATATGAAAACGCCTGGAGCTCGAAGACGTCCAAATTATCACCATGTTAGCGACTTTGACAGGAGAAAAATTATTGCCTGTCGAGATTTTGGTTTATCCTATCGCGAAATTAGCCGCCGTGTTAATTATACTGCAATGACGGTAATGCGTGTGTCGTGTGTGGATAGAAGGGTGGTAAAGGAACACAAGGAAGCCGAACTGGTCCACCGAGGCGTACCACAGAGCGTCAAGATAGGTGCTTGAGACAACTAGCTCTACGAGACCGTTTTGCTTCTACGCGTCAAATCGCTGACTAATGGTTTGGAGAAGAATGTAGACCTGATTCTATGCGTACATGCTATCGCCGCATTCGAGCCTTTTAAATTTTTTCATACGTCCACGGTTCGTGCTTCCTCTGACTGCGAATCACTGTCATCAACGATTGAACTGGAGCAGAGAACGGCAACATTGGGACGAATCGCGATTCTGTCTAGGTACGCACGATGGTCGTAGAAGGGTAAGACGCCGCCGTGGAGAACGGCGTGATACTGGATTTGCTGTACACATGACTGTTAGAGTAATGGTTTGGGCGCTATTGCCTATAGTAGTCGATCACCCGTCCTTTTTGTTCAGGGCCATTTGAGTGCAGCGGTTTGTGTTGATGATGTACTACAAACCACTTTACTGCCATATCTAGAGTTCCGCCTACACGTCTTTTTTCAGCAGGACAACAGTCATTCCCATATTGCTCTTCGTATTACAAGCGCTTTTCAAGGAGCAGGCATGTTTTGCCGTGGCCACTCCGTTCACCAGATTTAAATCCCATCGAACATGTGTGAGATATAATGTGGAGGAGGCTATACACTTTGCACCATCCGCCACAGACCCTGCCACAGCTAGTCTACGAAGTTAGAGTTGCTTGGAATGAGGTGCCATAACTATAGATCATCTCATTTTGTCGATGCCTAAACGTATACAGAAGTGTACTCAGCTGCGGGGTCGCCCCCCGTCAATAAGATTTCATGAGAATGTTATCGTTTAATTCTCTTGATAACATGCTACGTCATTTCCAAAAAATCAAGTTGAATAGATTATTTTTTATTGGTGCAAGACTTATAGTGTCACTGATATATATATGATATATTCTCTTAAGTTAAGATGTGTGGATAAACCAAGTATACCTAGTCACCATTCAACATTATTCCAATGATCTTTCTTATACAGGGTGTTTCAGTTTATTGTTGCATAACTTTAAGATTTGATAGAACTTTTAAAATTAATGCATAAAGTCTATATAAACATGGGTCGAAAAATGCGTGGCTTCCGAAATACAGGGTGTTTAAGTTTACTTTCTAAAATAGTTTTTTTTTAAATATTTCGAACAATATTTGATGTATAACAGTGAAAATTGGTATACAAGGGTTTTTTGGTACGAAAAAACGAACCACGGGCATAGTTCTACTGTAGCTGCTAGAGGGCGCTCTCTACTGGTACAGTAGTGCATTAAAATGACCGAAAATACTTTCTTAGTGCAATTTTTTGCTTTTTGCACTTTTCAACATAAAAAAGCTCTCCTGTGAGTTTTTGTTATAGATAGCCGTTTTTGAGATATTCCGATTTTTAAGGTTCGATGCATTTTTAATTATTTATGGGAAAATAATATTTTTTTACATTTTCGATTTGGGCATTACAAGTAATTAAGATGATCGTTTAGATTGTGTTTTTAAACACAGCAATAATTCCTAACTCCAAATAAACACAAAAAAAAAACAGAATATTAATTTGTTTAATTTTCCAATATTATTTTTAACAAATTGAATTAATTATTTACAACTAAAATGCTATTGGATAGTTAGGACAAACATACAAAATCTAAAGTAGTTGCTCGAAATGTAAGCCCATTGTTCAATACACAATTCACATCTACGAATGATCGAACGTGGTATAGCATTATTCAAATAAGGCCTTATTTCATCACATGCATTCCTGATTCAGTCTATTAGCATATCTCTTGTGGTTGCGGGAGTCTGGTACACTTTTTCTTTTAGAAATCCCCACACAAAGAAATCTAATGGATTTAGGTCAGGGGACCGTGGAGGCCAGGCGACTGGTCCTCCACGGCCGATCCATCTTTCTGGATAATTTTCGTCCAGCCAGTTTCTAACTATCCTCGAATAATGAGCTGGACAACCATCAAGCTGGAACCAGGCCAATCTTCTTAAATCTAACATTACAGCATCCCACATATTTGCATGTTCAGCCTTTAAAAATTCCAAGAAGGTTGCAGCATTTAACCTTGCAGGCAAAAGGTAGGGACCAAATAGTCGATTACGGTAGATACCAATCCACACGTTCACATTAAATTCATGCTGAAAACTTCTTTCCCGAACTGCATGTGGATTTTCATGCGACCAAATATGTTGATTGTGAAAATTTACCACTCCACGTCTAGTGAAGCATGACTCATCGATCCATAAAACGATTCTTAAAAACTCGCTATGATTATCAGTTCTATCAAGAATCCACTGACAAAATGTGATTCTTCGTTCTCCGGCCCCTGGCTGTAGTCCTTGCATAGGTTGCAAATGGTAAGGACGTCTATGGTCATTTCTAAGAACACGGTGAACATGGCTTGCTGAAATTCCCAAGGCACCAGAAACTCTCCTAACACTTGTGGTCGGATCTCTATCAAACTCACGCAGAATCATACGGGTAAATGGAGATTTCGGAATATCCGCTAACTCTTGATTGTAGAATAGAAATGGCATTTTTATAAAACTTACAAAAAACAGGTAAAGGAAACTAAATTTCGTGCATTCACAATTGCAATAAAACGTTTCAGGTTTCAACAGACAGCAAAACTAACTGTCAACTAATTGACGTTTGACCTTATTCTGCTTTCAATTTCAAAAATATTTGCAGGCACAGCCTACTTCTAAAAATTGCGAGATACTGACTTTTTAACGATATGTTATCATAAATAATTAAAGATGCATCGAACCTTAAAAATCGAAATATCTCAAAAACGGCTAACTATAACGAAAATTCACAAGAGAGCTTTTTTATGTTGAAAAGTGCGAAGAATCAGTTATTTATTGAAAAAGCAAAAAATTGCACTAAAAAAATTTTTTCGCTCATTTTAATACACTACAGGTACAGTAGAGAGCGCCCTCTAGCGGCTATAGTAAAACTATGCCCATGGTTCGTTTTGCCGTACCAAAAAACCCTTGTATACCAATTTTCAGTTATACATCAAATATTGTTCGAAATATTAAAAAAAAACTATTTTAGAAAGTAAATTTAAACAACCTGCATTTCGGAAGCCACGTATTTTTCGACCTATGTTTATATAGACGTCATAGGGAATACTATGGAACTAATAAATCGCGATTTTGTAGCGTCAATATTGGATTCAAAATTGCATCAAATTTATATATTATAAATTGCTCGTTCAAAATTCAAGATTCATCTCACAAAAACATACTAGTATACATGTCAAGTTAAGTAAAAACTTAATAAAAAGTTGGCAGTAAGTGCGTTCAAAACTTGGCTTAATTCCAAGCTCAAATTTCGCGAGTCTCTTCAACAAACTTTCACCTTACTTTAAGGTAAGATTCTCCGTGACGCTAAGGAAAAACTTACAATTTCTAGAGCTCGCTCGAAGTTCTCACACTCTAAACTCATTACAAACACGTGTCGATTAGCTGGTATTGGGTATTCTAGAGGTTCTGTGCTAATCGCCACATTAACACGGTATCCGGAGCTTGTTAACTTCTTTAGCATAGAGAACGACACTGAAAAGGTATTAAGAAAAGGTGATTAGGTTGCAGGTGACATTTTTTGTCATAGACGTACCAAGAAATGCGCCCTGGAGGTGTTGTCCGAGCAATTATGGTGGACTGTGTATGGTAATATGATTTTGTATACACCCTCTGTTTCATAAGCGCCTATAGGCTAGCTATTTGGATTAAGGAACATTGAACAGGAAAGTAAGTGCCGTTTGAAGAATGTTCTGTTTTTGGATTTTGAAAAAACAATAACGCTTCTTCTGGGAAAGCTAAAAACTCACAAGATGTCCGAAACTCTTCGAACTATCAAAATTTTCAGAATAACAAATTTAAAAATTTTCAGTTTTCAAAATGTTGAATGACTCTCAAAGAAGCGTTATCAGTTTCATTCTTGAAACAGCACTTAACCCTCAAGAAACGTACATAAGTGTATCCCGGTCTCAAGAGAACTGCTAAGGCAGAAGCCGAAATGCCAGGACACGGCGACTGCTATGAGAATTCCAAATAAACCCCGTTAATCCGATTTTTGAACTGCCTAACAATAATAATAATAATAATAATAATAATAATAATTCGTCCTTATTTAGGGGAATAATGTTACTCTGCCACTTAACCCCAAAGAAAAAGAAAAACTGAAAAAACAGTACAAAAAACATAAATACATAGGATAAGTTAGAAGATTACAAATGTAGGTGTATAAAAAATATGGTATATAACATATATAAGTGAAGGCTATTCAATATTCCAAGATTTAAAAGTATAAAATTGTAACAGTCATACAAAACAAAGGAGTGCTATATCGGAAATATTTTTGTGTGGGGTGACAGATAAATGTTATCAACTAATTTATATACTTCTATTCAAAATAAATTTCTTCATATGTCTTTTAAATTCATCATATGATAGCAATTTTGTGGATCGAGGTAGAGCATTGTAAAAAATAATTGCGTTGTAGGTGAAGCATTTACGAAAGAATGATGTCCTGTGGAGGGGCATTGTGAGCGTTTCAGTGAATCGAATGTCCCTAGAATGGATATTGCTTCTAGATATCAGCTTATTTCTCAAAACCGGCGGAATGGATGACAGTAAAAGCCTGTGGGTGTAAGCAACTAGGTGTAGCTCACACAGTTCATTTACTCTCAACCACTTCATGTCATTGAAAAATGGGCTGATATGATCATATTTTTTCAAATTACAGATCAACCTACAACATGAGTTTTGGATTTTTTGGAGACGTGGTAGGGATATTGAGTCAAAAAATGGAATATAAACTAAATCGCAATAACTAATTTTGGACATTACCAAACATTCACACAAAATTTTATAGTTGTCAAGTCAAGAAATTGTTTATTCAGATATAATTGACGTAAAATTGACAAAATATTCTTACTGATATTATTTACATGTGGTATAAAATTTAGACATTCATCTAAAGTTACGCCCAAATTTTTTACTGACTCACTTCTATAGTCTCACCATTTAATTTTACTTTAAAATTTCTTTTGGCATCACTTCTAAATAGTTTTGGTGAAAAAATGATGACTTTCGATTTTAAAGGGTTCAACTGAAGGTTATGATTTCTTGCATACATACTAATAGATGTAATATCTTCATTTACCTCAGATTGAGCATTTCGAATGTCGTGATTATGGAAATGACTGTAGATCTGTGAATCGTCGGAAAAGAATTGGATATTACAATATTTAACTACTGAATGGAGATCAGAAATATACAAAATAAATAGGAGTGAGTACAGACCCTTGAGGCACTCCGGAGGAAATGAGGCACTTTGAAGATAGAACCATATAATTGTGTACCCTTTGATATCGATTTCCTGAGAAGTTCTGAATCTTTTTTGAGGCAGAGTCAGAAAAACCAAAATATTTGCACTTGGCTACTAGAAGACGATGATTTATGGTATCGAATGCCTTAGAAAGGTCAAGAAGAACTAATGATGTGATCATATGTTGATCCCGGGCTCTAACAATGTTGTCGGTTAAGTCTAATAAGGCATTTGCAGTGTTATATCCTTTTCGATAACCGCATTGTTTGGGAGGCAAAATTTTATCTTTAGAGAGATAATGGTAAATTCGGGCGTACATTGGTTTTTCTAATAATGTGGACAAAACAGGCAAAATACTAATTGGTCTTAAATCAGAATATAATTTTGGCTTACTTATTTTAGCTAGAGGTAACACTAATGCTTCTTTCCATGATTCTGTAAAGAATCCCCTTTCTAAACAGGTACTTATGATGTGTAAAATGTGACCCGAAATAGCAACGAAGCATAGTTTTAGCATTTTGAGTGACACGCCATCGCTTCCTAAGGCATTCGATTTCAGAGATTGGAACATCGATTTTAAATCAGTCATATCGATTAGTTTAAACTTGAATCGATCACTAGAGTAATGATTCTTTTCATAATGCTCAATCTTCTCTGTGCATGAACAAATGGCGTTATTAAAAATGGAACAGAAGTAATTATTAATGTCAGTAGGGTTCTTTAAATGTAGAGGAATATCGGTATTTTGTGACTGTTGGATTCGCATTGATTTTAAGGATCTATAAAACATTCTTGAATCATTTTGTTGACGGAGAGATAATAAATATGCTGCTTTTTCATATCTAATTTGACTTAAAGTTGAATTTTTGAGCTCTTTGTAGCGACTCCAGGAATCTTCTGTCTTATTAATTTTAAACTGATTTAAAGCTCTGTCTCTGTCTTTCATCATACGTTTAAGCTCGGATGATAGCCAGGGTGCATGCGGTTTATTTACGCGTACAATAGAGGTGCATGCTTATCAAAATTAATTTTAGCCCGTCTGTCAAATATGAAATTTTGTGATCAATACTCTCTACGGAATTTACCGGGTGTCCGCAATGTTGGGGTTTTCTTTTTCAGAAACAACTACCCTTGAAATAACAAAGGTAATGTGTAGTGAAACGAGGGCGACCAAGTAAAAAAAATAAAGGAAAAAGTACTCACTCTCCAGTTGACGAGAAGGGCTAAGTACGTCTCTGTCCGAAATCATACCGCTCCAACAGAAAATGAAATCAGCTGATGCGCTACCCAGCAGACGCCGGCGGTGGTACAGACCACGAACAGAGGTAACAAATATGACCATCGTGCAGAAACCACATTGATTATCTTACACTTAATGGCACATCTTCTAACAAGGAAGGCAAAATGTTGCGTAAAAAGTCTAGGTATTGCATCCCGTCCAATCGATTTGGGAGAATAAATGGTCCAATGAGCATACCGTTCACCATGCCAGCCCAAACATTCACCGAAAATGTTTGTTGAAAATGTGCCCGACGGACAGCGTGCGGATTTTCTACTGACCAAACATGAGTGTTGCGAAAGTTATTCACCCCCATTACGCGTGAACGTAGATTCGTCTGTCACCAATATGCACCTCAAAAAGTCTGGATTATTGTCATGTTGATGTAACAATCACTCACAAAACCGCACTCTTGCTGGAAAATCGTCAGGTTGAAGGGCTTGTACACGTTGGACGTGAAACGGATACAGCCCCTCTTCACGCAGCGTTTGCCACACTTTAGTTTTTGATAATTGCACTTCTCTAGCCACGTCTCTAGTGCTAGTCTGTTGTTTTTTGAAACGCAATCGATTATACGGGTTCGTTTACCTCTACACGCGTCACCATAACCGTCGGTTGAAGGTTGCATACTGACCTGACACACTGACCCCGACCCAGTTCTGTCGTCGGGTTGAGCTAGTGTCCTAGTACCAGTCGGGGATGTCGCGAGTCGCGGCTACAGGACGGTATTCAGATATTTTTGATGTTGCAGAGCCCTTTATCTCGGTTCCCTTAAGACATTGGTGTATATGGTACTAAAAAAAATTGCTTATGTTTTCAAGATCTACACGACGTATAAAGGAAAACCCCAACTTTGCGGACACCCTGTATAATGCTCCAGGGAAAGTTTAAAATATCATTTTGAAATGATAAAATATTAAAATTTTTAAAGTCTCTGAATTTAACGAATTTTTGCTTAGGTTTTTTAGACTGCAAAGTTGTTTCACAAAATACTAAAAAATGATCGGTAAATAAATCCATATTTATAGTCCCAGAATTTGAAAAGACTTGAAGATCATAAATCATAAATATGGGATCCAGTAGGCGGCCCGAAGTACTAGTTATTCTAGAGGGTTCTATAATAACTTGATGGAATCCATACGCATTAAAACAATTTTCTAGATTGTTGTCTGAACTTAAAAGATTTATATTCATATCTCCAACAACTACAACATAATCAAAGTTGGGTACCAGAAAAGAGAGAGCATCATCAAAAAATTCAATGGCTTCATCAACATTGTTATGGGGAGGTCGGAAAATTACCCGAAAGGCAAGAGTTTGACCACATAATTTCAATTTAATCCACATATTCTCAGCAGTAGGAAAGTAGCCAATATGGTTCTCAATCTGTAATTCTTCACAAAGCAAACCATTTCTCACGCAAATGCCCACGCCTCTACCGCGACTTTCCCTATCTTTTCGATAGAATGTATATCCTTGAATATATACTAAGTGACATATAAATCCGAACACCCAGTTTAAATGGTTTTATTTTAATAAAATTTTGTATAAGTACTTAATGAAGCATAATAAGTAAATGATAAAAATTTCAAAATGATTGCACTGCTTTAAAGCCCTTTGACCTTTAATAATGTGTGGATGCACCCTGATGTGCTACGCATTCTCCAACGCGCCTAGGCATGCTTCTGATCAGGTGGTCAATGTCCTCCTGTGGTATCTCATTCTAGGCAACCACCAACTCCTCTAGAAGTGCTTCTAGAGTCTGAGGAGGACGTTGCAAATTGAGCAATCTCCTACCCATCATATCCCATACGTGCTCAATTGGGGATAAGTCAGGAGATCTTGGTGGTCATGGTAACAATGTGACATCATTATGTTGAAAGAAGTCTATTGAGACTCTTGCAACATGTGGTCGGGCATTATCTTGTTGGAAAGTTGGATCTGCCAGGGTGTCAAGATAGGGTAAAAGATGGGGTTCTAGAACTTCGTGGATATAATGCTTGCGCGTTCATGTTACCTCTGATGAAGATTAAAGGTGACCTGGAACCATAAGCTATAGCACCCCAAACCATAACTCCAACAGTGTGATGAACATGTCTTTCAACAAAAAACTGTGGATTCCTCCTTTCACCACGTCGCCTTCTAACCCTGGCACGACCATCGTGCATGCCTAAATAAAATCGAGACTCGTCACTAAAGAGAATACTGTTCCATTCCTGATCCCAGAGTGACCGTTGTCTGCACCACTCAAGGCGATTATGTCGGTGTTCTCGAGTTAAAGGGAGGACCCAGTGTGGCCGGTATGAAAACAAGCCAAAACTTCTCAGTCGTCGGTAAACACTTCGCATGCCAATAGGTCTTCCGTGTTCTGCAAACCATTCATTTGCAATGGACCTGGTAGTGGAGAAACGGTCCCTTAAGGCCAATAATCTTAGGCGGCGATCTTCACGGTCTGTTGTTCTACGGCGGCGTCCAGTGCCCCTTGCTCTTTGCATACGGCCTTCTCGAAGCCATGCCTGACAACACCTAACCACAGTGTCTACACTTCTTTGCACTCTAACTGCAATTGCCCGAAAAGAAAGTTCAGCTTCCCTAAGTCCCACTATACGGCCCCTATCAAACTCACTAAGTTGACGAAATCGTACAGGTCTCCGTACTCTAGGCATCGTAACCGATCGTAAAGGCGAGAATACACATGCCTGTAAAATAGCATGCCAGTGGCCAGTAACTTGTAGGCTAACTACTTGTCCTACGACATCCCAAAATACACATGCTAGTTTTGGATATACCAGTCTGTGAAAACTTTCCTTTATCTTCTTTAACTCTTGGTGGTAGGTTGTTCTTAGGTTTTTTATCTTATTTTTCATAAATTTCAATGTTAAATTGTTATCAGTCATTTGCTTCAATAAAGACTTGTAAGCATTGTCTCTAGCGATTTTATTTTTATACAATGGAGATCATGTATTCCATAAACACGGATACTCCCTATACTGCATAACAAACAATAAAGTCTTTTCGTCTCCCCAACGAGCCATTTTGCCCGGAACTAAACAAATAGTTCTATAGTTCAAGAATCCGTTTTTCACATGAGAGTTTCTGGTAACGATGTCGTTCACACACCTTTGAACATGACTCGCATGTTTCCTCCCCTCCATTCCCTCGACAAAATCCTGCTACTGGCACACAAAAATCAAACGTCTTGCGATCTACTGGCGTACTGGCAAAGAAAGTCATACATGCAAGTAGCACGCACAATCCAGTAACTGGCATGCTTCTGTGCGTGTAACAAGCATGTGTATTCTCGCCTTAAAAGATGTCAAGAACCAAAATCCGCCAACGCTGATTCTTTACTGCGGCTGAAATATTCATTTCTAGAGCGTTAGTGAATTAAAAAAAAGCAGTATAAAAACCGGAATGTCCAACTGATAAGGCTGAAAATTTTTTCACTTGTTATTTACAGTAAGATAAATACATTCACCAACTTTTATTAAAATAAAACCATTTAAACTGGGTGTTCTGATTTATATGTCACTTAGTATACAAAAGACTATCTAAGATGTTTTTATTGAGCCATGTTTCGGATAGAGGTAAAATATCATAATCAGAATTTTCATGTAGGCAAATGCAGATAGAGAAGGTACTAGAGACCGAATATTTAAGTGACCAAATTTAAAAGGTTTGTTTTCTTTCATAATTTAGAATTAAATTTTGCCTAACGTTAGTAGAATTTTGAAAAGCCTCTTGTAGATTGTTCCACAATCTCAATACCCTAGGCATTAGGGAACAGTCGTATCGGCCAGTTATGGATGTACGAAGTTTGACTCGGTTAGTATGGTAGGCTGAAGTCAAGAGGGTCTGTCTGGTGGGCACATCACATGGTGGCATCATGGAGGAGAGCTCTGAGGAGCAGAGTCAGTTGATGTAGCGGTAGCAAAGAGCTAGATCGTCTTTTAGAGAGGAGTCATCGATCAGTCGGACAGCCTCTGGACAGCATCGAGGATAAATAATGTAGTCGGGGTGGCACCACCCCAAACTTGAGACCAGTTCTCGAGACTAGATCTAATCTGGGCCTTATATAGAGTAAGGAGGTCATGTGGAGGAAAGTACCTCTTAGCCTAGCGTTTTCCCAGTAGCTGCCGTTATTGACGGGATGTGTGTTTGCCAGATCAAGTCGTCGGTGATCTGGACTCCGACCAGCCGAAATTAACGGCTCTTTAATAATAACTTTAAGCTCATGACATTTCATTGATGCATAAATACTATATTGTAGCTGAAAAATGACGGTGGAGTAGTTCTAGATGGTGGCTGAACACGATGTTGGAGGAATAGTTTGAATGGAATGAGCGTTAGTGATATGTAATTTTAAAGTTCCTGATTGGTACTTTGTAACAATACAGTATGCAGTTCTCTGTCTTACAAAATGGCGGACTGTCAAATTTGATCATTTTTATGTACTCATCCGCATATCACTCTACAACTAATCATAAAAACATTATTCCAACTTTGTTACCTTGGAAAAGGAATATGACTCCAAATTACGTTTCGGCAGCTTGACCCATTATTATATCGACGTTCAAAACTAAGTTTGATTAACGAGGTTCGACTCTATCAGGTCATAAGACCAGCAATAACTTACGCATGTACAGGGTTGGTGTTTTATTGCTAAAACACACATGCGAAATCTGCAGGTTCTGCAAAGCAGGACATTGCGCACTATTGCTGCCGCCCCATGGTATGTCTCTAACGAAACTCTACATAGAGACCTCGATGTCCCTTACCTAAAGGACTACATTAAGCAACAGGCGCAGCGGCGCTATAGCCTAGCGGAATCGCACAGCAACCCTCTGTTGCGTGAGTCAGTGGACTACACAGTCGAGCAAGTTCGCAAGCATAAAAGGCCGCGGCTCGCACTGTAATCAAAATTAATTCGTGAACATTTTGACAAAATCTTTAGAAACAATCGAATATTTTTAGACCATATCACAATCTGTGAGGCGATTTTAATAATCCCTAAACGCTGCCTAT
This sequence comes from Acanthoscelides obtectus, assembly GCA_963669975.1. NCBI lineage: Eukaryota > Metazoa > Arthropoda > Insecta > Coleoptera > Chrysomelidae > Acanthoscelides > Acanthoscelides obtectus. The sequence continues at coordinate 14,603,204 of CAVLJG010000009.1, forward strand.
CCTAAAAGATTCTCTTCTTCCTATTTGCTCTCGTTCTTCCTTCTCTCCTTTCCTCCCCTTTTTTCCTTAAAATTGTTTGGTTTCTGGGTGACCGGACCTGTCAGACTCAAGGTCCCACGGACCGCTCTGACAACCAACGATGGCTTGATGGAATATGACCCACATTTTAATGCGACATCTGGAACTTATCCTGTGGTCCACATGTCGATAATCCCCCATGCTTTTCTAGCCGACAGAACCACATGTATTGACAGAATCTTATTTACTGTAGTAAACGATTAAATCACAAAAGTGGTCTTCTTCAGTGCAATGACAATATTTTTATGTGACTGCCTTCCTGGTGACAGCAAGGTGACAGCTCGTTTGTTTATTCCTTTGCACTATCATATTCCTATACAGTGAGTTATTGCAATAGTCTGAAGGTTGCGCAACATGCTGAGATTGCGCGAAGTCGTCATTTGGAATTTCGAGATGGCATCACGCAATGCCCAGGACAGCCCACGGTAGACGTTCTCGTGCCCAAAAAAGGACGTCCAGCACTCCAAAACGACGAGCGAGCATGGGGCTAACTGCCTTGTTCTAATGTACCAGATACGACGATCTCGTCTATCGTCCCAAAAACGCCAAAAGCCATAAAAACCGCGAAAACCCACCCAAAACTGCTGTCGTAACATGCCGGATTATGCAATCTTCGACTAAAATGTTGCAAGTGCATTACTTTGGATCTGAAACGCGAGAAATAGTACTTCGACATCTAAGATCACGTCTGGATGATTGCTTGTATTGGTCTGCATGTGTATAAAATCAGTGACTATGCTGCCCATGAAATATCCTAAGTGACATATAAATCCGAACATCCAGTTTAAATGGTTTTATTTTAATAAAAGTTGGTGAATGTATTTATCTTACTGTAAATAACAAGTGAAAACATTTTCAGCCTTATCAGTTGGACATTCCGCTGTTTATACTGCTTTTTTTTAATTCACTAGCGCTCCAAAAATGAATATTTCAGCCGCAGTAAAGAATCAAAGTTGGCGGATTTTGGTTCTTGACATCCTTTACGATCGGTTACGATGCCTAGAGTACGGAGACCTGTACGATTTCGTCAACTTGGTGAGTTTGATAGGGGCCATATAGTGGGACTTCGGGAAGCTGGACTTTCTTTTCGGGCAATTGCAGTTAGAGAACAAAGAAGTGTAGACACTGTGGTTAGGTGCTGTCAGGCATGGCTTCGAGAAGGCCGTACGCAAAGAGCAAGGGGCACTGGACGCCGCCGTAGAACAACAGACCGTGAAGATCGCCGCCTAAGATTATTGGCCTTAAGGGACCGTTTCTCCACTACCAGGTCCATTGAAAATGAATGGTTTGCAGAACACGGAAGACCTATTGGCATGCGAAGTGTTTACCGACGAAGTTTTGGCTTGTTTTCATACCGGCCACACTGGGTCCTCCCTTTAACTCGAGAACACCGACGTAATCGCCTTGACCGGTGCAGACAACGGTCACTATGGGATCAGGAATGGAACAGTATTGTCTTTAGTGACGAGTCTCGATTTTGTTTAGGCATGCACGATGGTCGTGCCACGGTTAGAAGGCGATGTGGTGAAAGGAGGAATCCACAGTTTTTTGTTGAAAGACATGTTCATCACACTGTTGGAGTTATGGTTTGGGGTGCTATAGCTTATGGTTCCAGGTCACCTTTAATCTTCATCAGAGGTAACATGAACGCGCAGCGTTATATCCGCGAAGTTCTAGAACCCCATCTTTTACCCTATCTTGACACCCTGGTAGATCCAACTTTCCAACAAGATAATGCCCGACCACATGTTGCAAGAGTCACAATAGACTTCTTTCAACATTGTTACCATGGCCACCAAAATCTCCCGACTTATCCCCAATTTAGCACGTGTGGGATATGATGGGTAGAAGATTGCTCAATTTGCAACGTCTTCCTCAGACTCTAGAAGCACTTCGAGAGGAGTTGGTGGTTGCCTGGAATGACATACCACTGGAGGACATTGACCACCTGATCAGAAGCATGCTTAGGCGCGTTGGAGAATGCGTAGCACATCAGGATGCATCCACACATTATTAAAGGTCAAAGGGCTTTAAAGCAGTGCAATCATTTTGAAATTTTTATCATTTACTTATTATGCTTCATTAAGTACTTACACAAAATTTTATTAAAATACTATAAATCCATTTAAACTGGGTGTTCTGATTTATAAGTCACTTAGTATATACCTATTAGCTGTGCCAGACGAGTTATTTGTGTTGCTCTTCCTGAAGAGATCACAGTTGTACATTACGATTTTGCCCATTTCTTTGTGTTTTCAAAAACTTTGGCAAGCATTACCGGAAAATACGAATGACACATCACATACAAAAATCGTGTCCGTACTGCCTCACATCTAGGCGCTGATTTGAATTTTCTACTTGACATCGTAAAATAAATTTCTATAAAATTTAAATGACGAAAGATACAAATTATTGTGACATGTAATAACTTTTTTACGTTTTCTTTTCTTATCGCTCCCTTTTTCTAAATTCAGCGAATTTGCATATGCAATTTCCAGGTTGAATAAGAGAAGGCGGATGCGCAGCTAAGTTTTATTTTTGCATACATCTCAAGTAAGAGTATTTGAGACAATAAACCGATGGAATTATTATCAACACACATTATTATCAAATAAATCCTCTCTTTACACCTTTGCGCTGCCGTTTCCTTCCAACTATACTATACACCTTACCGGCTAGACCCCAAAAATGCCAGTTTAGGCAACACGTACAGCTACGGAACGAGTACACATCAAGTGTACAACAGCTAGTGCTAAGTTGACGTTTTGTAGGGAAACATATATTATGTCACAAAAAACCTATATAATGTCGAAAAAACCGACATAATGTAGCTTTTCAAGATATGTATGTTGTATCACTGGCGCATAGTGGTTCTGAAGGCACCATTTCCGCGAAAATAGTAACCAAGTACAAATATCATACTTCTCTTTACTTTTTCTGCTAAAATATTCTTTTAAGCTCAAAACTACCTGCTTGCAACATTTTCTTTTGTCTTAAACTATTTCAGCTCTCATTTATTGAACATAAAAACAAAAAAATATTTCATCATCAGTTGTCATCATAAATTGTGTTAAAATTTAGGCGTCTCCTATGACGTAACTGTAATCACAGAAGACTATGACCGATTAAGTTCAATATAGTTGACGTTTGGAAAAACAACTGATTTTGAAAAGAATATTGACACTCGCTTTTCGCTGTCGTGGTATCTTTTATAGTAAGTCAGTGTAATGTTTCCAGAAGTTTGACACTAATGGGTTCCGATAACAAAGTGAAGGCATTTCCATGTTTTAAAAACAAGTTTAAAATGTGCGTTTGAGTCACCTCAACGCATAAAAAAAACTAACTTATTTAACGAGTGGTATTTGAACAGAACTAAAAACAGTTCAACTGTTAAAAACAATTAAATTATATTATTTTCTCCACAAAAACAATAATGTACAGCTATATTTCTAAATTTGGTTCACATCTTTATTAAAGGAAAAAAACTGGTCATTTTGTTTTTGTAAAGTTCTGAGCATTTTGATTTAGAGTCCCCACAACCTGCATTGATGCAGAAATTTGCAAATTTTCGAAAACTGCTCACGATGCTCTATTTTAACAAGCTTAAAAAAAATAGAAGAAATTGCTTTTTGGCAAAAAAAGGAAAAAACTACACTGATAAAGAAGTTATGGTAAATTAAAACAATCCTAGGTGCAGTGTGAAGCGCCATCTAACGGCCACAATGAAAAAATGTCCATATTAGGGTTTCGCATCCCAAAAAGAAACCCAGATTCCAATTTTTGAAGTATTACGTTGAGATAGGTTGATGACCTAAAAAAAAATAATTTTTATTCTCTAACTTTATCACCCTGTATCTCGGAATCGGAGTAATTTTGAACCAAGATAAGTTACTTCAAATCGGCTGATTTTGAACTCAGGCATATCTGTTAAAATCTAGTAAAGACCTTTCAGGGAAGCCCTGTATAGTGCCACCATCTTCAACTTTTTATACTTGTCAATTTTTGCTACAATTTCTCAAAAAGAATTTCTTTAGCTTTCTAGTGAGATATGGCTCATGAGAATCGGTTTATCAGTAACAAAATTAGAAATCTTGATACTTTTTTCACGAAAATAGTGCCCTCTGAACCACTGTGTGCCGAAGACCACATTCTACTTATTCATTTTTCTGAACAGGAAGGCGGACCAGGATTATGGCATTTTACCTCCCGCGCGTACTTTCAAAAGGAGTTTCGACGGTTGCAATTGATTTCGATGGTGCCTTGTGACGATGCACTTGATCAACTATGATAATTTTGACACTGCCATGATAATTTAAATAGAGAAGAGCAATATAATCAGATGTCAAAATTATCATATCGAATCAAGTATATCGTCATAGGGCGCCATAGAAATCAATTTCGACGTCGAAACTCATTTAGAATCAGGCCCCAGGTCAGCCATTTTGTCAGTTGATCTGTCCGTCAGCCTGCCTGTTGACATTTTTTTGTATTCGCGTAACTCCAGAAATGTCTGAACCGATTTTGATCAATTCGCAGTTGGACGAAATTATGAGCAAGAAACAAAAAGACAGGTTCATATTGATACCGAATTCAATAGCTTTCCCCGCTGGTCGAAACATTTTGGAGAAATCAAACTTATTAAGGATTCCGTTTTTTATCAATTTTCATCATAAATTTTGTTAGAAAAAATTAAAAATGTAGACCTATTTAACGAGTGGTATTTGAACAGAACCAAAAACAGAGTTCGACTGTTAAAAACACTTGAATTAAATTTTTTTCTCTACAAAAACATTAATGTACAGCTATTTCACTAACTTTGCTTGAACATCTTTATTATAACAAAAGAAAATTGGTCATTTTGATGGGATCTATCACATACTCAGTTACTGTGTAGTTCTGTGCATTCTGATTTAGAGTCCGCACAACCTGCATTGATGAAGAAATTAGCTCACCATACTCTATGTTAACATGAGTGCCTTTTTGCTTAAAAAATAAAAGAAACTATTTTTTTTCTTCACGAAAAAAGCAAAAGCGACACTGAGAAAAAAGTTATGGCCATTTAAAACGATCCGAAAAACCCGGATTCCAATTTTACCACCCTGTATCTCGGAATCGGAGTAATTTTGGACCAATATAAGTTACTTCAAATCGGCTTATTTTGAACTCAGGAATATGCGGTAAAATTTTAAAAAGACCTTTTAGTAAAGCCCTGTACAGTGCCACGATCTTCAAGTTTTGACATTTGTCAATTTTTGATCCAATTTTTCAAAGACAACTTCTTTAGCTTTCCAGTGAGATTCGGCTCATAAAAATCGGTTTACCAGTAACAAAATTGGAAATCTTGATACTTTTTTTTTGCGGAAATGGTACCGTCTGAACCACTGTCTGCCGAAACCCACATTCTACTTATTCATTTTTCTGAGACAAAAAGGCGGACCACCATTATGGCATTTTACTTACCGCGCATACTTTCAACAACCTTGGGCCTGATTCTAAAGGAGTTTCGACAGTTGAAATTGATTTCGATGGTGCCTTGTGACGATGCACTTGATTAGCTATGATAATTTTGACACTGCCATGATAATTTAAATAGAGAAGATCAATATAATCAGATGTCAAAATTATCAAAGCGAATCAAGTATATCGTCACAAGGCGCCATCGAAATCAATTTCAACTGTCGAAACTGATTTAGAATCAGACCTGCCTGTTGGCATTTCTTTGTATCCGCGTAACTCCAGAAATGTCTGAACCGATTTTGATCAATTCGCAGTTGGACGAAATTATGAGCAAGAATCAAAACGCAGGTTCATATCGTTCCCGAATTCAATAGCTTTCCCCGCTGGTCAAAACATTTTGGTGAAATCAAACTTATTAAGGATTCCTAAAATATATGTCTGAAGGTAAAACTAAGTGATCTATCTTAATGTTCGAGTTAGGCAGTTATGATAATCTGGGGTTATACAGGTTGTAAACGTTATGGTATTATTGAAATGGGTAATAGGGGTGGTCAAAACAAGTCATATGACCCATGGTTTTTGTCTAAACGGCTTTATAGTTTACAACTTTCGGTGCTTTATATCGACTACAGTCACGACAATCTTACTAATTTTTATAATCTAATCTAAAACGTTTTTAAATTGGGTAATTAACAAATAAATGGCATTAAGTTTTTCTAAGTTAAGCCAAAATTTGTAGTCAGTGAGTAAGTTTCATTAAATTAAATATTTAAGACACACATGACAACAGCGCGTCGATCTTTCATCACACTTATCGATCCGGCAATCGATCGCAAACGGTAACAGTGGTTAGTACGTGTTTATTTACAATGTTCTAGAATCAAGAGTTCGCCGGCATGTTGTTAGTTTACGGTGAAGCTCGTCAGAATTCAAATCTTGCAGCTCAAATTTATCGCGAGAGATTTCGCCAACGGGTACACCCAGACAGAAGGACATTTGAGCAAGTGAAAGACAGGTTACTGTAGAGCAGAAAAAACAAATTGTTAATATCGTGGAAATCAATGCAGTTATCAGCACTCGGGAATCAGGCCGCCGCGTATAACTATCGCATACCATAGTCCATAGAATCCTGCGAGAAAATTTGCTTTATACCTACCATATACAACGAGTGCAGGTCTTGTTACCAGTAGACTATCCTCGCAGACTAACATTCTGTTAGTGGTTTTTGCACAAAAACATTGAAAATCCGTTTTTTTAAACATTCTAGCGACGGATGAATGTACTTTTACGCGAGACTGGATATTAAATGTCCATAATACTCACACGTGGGCCCAAGAAAAAAGGTCGTAATGAAGCTTGTGTGGAAAGTGGAGGACGACATTTTGAACACCTTCTTTAAATACAAAAAAGTGCTGTCTGGGTTTTAAAAAGAAAAACAATGTATGTATCAAAATTGTGTTCCCTATTCACAAGTGGATTTTTTTAATTCGTTCAATGAACTTTCACACACCACGTGAAGCGCTGAGACGGTTAGTGGTAAGTCCGTTTTTTTAATTGTTTGCATTTTACGAGTGCATTATCAAATAATGAAATAATACCTAAGAGCCAAAAATATCAAACTCCATCTTTATTTACACTACGTTCCGTCATAGTTTACGTCTGGCATTGCGGCGTTGTCAGATTTTATTTTACTTTAAGGTCGCTTTTCTCTAAAAAAATGCCGTTTTGACCCCCATATTATATGAAAGTTTTTGCTCCTCTATCACCCATTTAAGTAATGACTATCATAACGTTGACACCCTGTTATATAGGAAGTAGAAGCTGTAAGGCTGAAATATTTTAATTATCTGCACTTGGAAGCCTTTTTATATTTGTATCCGCCTTTCATTATGTCAAACTTCTTGAATAGCCAGTTGTAAAGCCAGCCAAACATTTCCGTTTAGTTTTTCTGCTAAAATACTCTTTTAAGCCCAAAATTACCTATTTGCAACATTTTCGTTTTCCTTAAATTATTTCATTTCTCATTTATTGAACATAAAACAAAAAAATATTTTTTATCACTTTTCATCATAAATTTTGTTAACATTCAGGCGTGCCCTATGACGTAGCTGTAATCACAGAGAAGGCTCTGGCATATTAAGTTCAATATAGTTGATGTTTGGAAAAATAACTGATTATGAAAAGAATGTTCACACTCGCTTTTCGCTGTCGTGGCATATTTTTTAGTAAGTCCGTGTAATATTTTCAGAAGTTTGACACTAATGGGTTCCGATAAAAAAGTGCAGGTAATTACGTCTTTTGAAAACAAGTTTAAACATTCCGCTGCAGGTTTATTCGTGCAACGAATCCAACCAAAAGCAAAACTACCCCAAATATCGCTAACGTCATAAATATGAATCCTCCTTCCCTGGACAGAATTGTATTTGTTACAGTATGCGCTTGGATTCAGCTGCCATTATGTAAAACACACATCCTTCCTTCAGCTATTCAGCTGAGTCGCAACATTTCCTGCTACGTCCATGACCTCGTTTCCGTAATTCCCCTTTAGACTACTTACCCCTTTTGCTACAAGATATTTCCGTAACGGTTGCTATTGTAGCGTAGTTTTTTACGACTTCGGAGACCATATCAATAAAAACGTTGCCGGTTGCCTTTCGGCAAATGCACGATAATGCCACCAAATAGAAAACGTTCATTTTGTTCACGATTCGATTCAGCGACCTCACAAACCCTAGAAAACAGTTATAGCCCACAATATAGAGTGTATTATTTCCTGGGATATTTTATGCTTAGTTAATTCCCCATTTAACCTGTCTAAAGACGTTAGCGTACATAAAAATGCATAGTTGCATAACTATGAGGCTAGTTGACACATTTTTAAGTAGGTCTTAAATAGTTGAGATTCGATTTATTAGATCAAGAAAATGAATACTATCGGGTTTTCCAATAGGAACTTGACAACTTTGAACTTTCATTGTGAACGCACCTTTAAATCAATTTACTTATAGCAGAATCCGGAAAACCGCATACTATCGGAGAGAGTTAATTTTGCCAGCCGTTGAAGAGGTTTTAAAAACTGTTTTACACAAACCTGCATCTAATAACATTAAAAGAATTTCCTTAAGCATCAATACTGTTGAAAGACGTATTGATGAAATGAGTTCTGATATTGAAAGCTTCTTATGAAATTATTTGCAAACGACCCATTTCTCTATACAACTGGACGAGTCAACTTTACCTGATAATGCAGCATTATTATTGGCATATGTTCGTTTTATTATGAATCAAGAAATCTACGAAGAACTGCTCTTCGCAAGAACTTTGATAACCGACACTAAAGGTGAAAAAATATTTCATGTTTTGAAGGACTACTTCATTGAAAAAGCAATTCCTTTATCAAATATAATATCAGTAGCTACAGATGGAGCACCTGCCATGGTTGGACGTTATCGTGGATTTATAAGCTATTTAAAACAAAATGTGTCAGGGGTGTTAGCAATACATTGCGTCATCCATCGACAACATTTAGTTGTTAAAAATTTGAGTGTTAGATTGCATGAATCACTCCATTTAGTCATTGATGCAGTAAACCGAATCCGAAGCTACGCGTTGAATACGCGCAGTTGTGTGAAGAAAATGACGAACACTTTCATCAATTACTCCTTCACACTGAAGTACGCTGGCTGTCGAAAGGCTTATGTTTGACAAGATTTTTTGCACTTTCTGAGACTATTCTAGAATTTCTGGATACTAAAGATAACATTTTAAAAGAAAATTTAATGAAGAGGAAAACAGACATCGCCTATTTGACAGATTTGTTTACAAAATTTAATATGGTTAATTTGCAATTAAGAGGCGACAGTTTAAATTTGATTAAAACAAAGTCCATCTTATCAGCGTTTCTTGCCAGAGTTAAACTAATGAAGCAAAATATTGGACGGGGCGAATTTTCTCAGTTCCCCAATTTGTCACAGACAAGCTGCCAGGAAGACGACGTTTCAACTTACGTTCAACATTTAAATGCCCTCTATTCAGATTTTGAATCTAGGTTTGAGGATATTTTGACTATGGTAATACCACCGTGGATAATTAATCCATAGAAGAAACGGATGTCATAATACAAGAGGAACTGACTGAACTAAGTACAAACGAAGAACTTAAGGTTCAGCTTAAAAACGGATATCAGCAATTCTGGCTGCAAAACAACATACCCGTTACTTATCCCGTATTATGGAATATAGCGAGGAAATTTTTAATTTCCTTTCCATCGTCATACCTAGTGGAAAGGGGGTTCAGCGCTGTTACCAATCTCCTAACGAAAAAAAGAAACAGACTGGACATCATTAGCCGAGGAGATTTAAGATTAACCCTTACAAATGTTGATAATTTATTATTAAAGCATCAGGTTCATCCTTCTCACTAAAAATATTGACTTATTGCTTATATTATTTTATTTATAGTTTATTTTATGTTTATTGGTGTCTGACCAATAAATGCCCGCATTGGGAATAAGTGACCGCATTGATTTTTTTAAAGAACCGCCCCTTTATAGAAAATATTTTTTTTAATTATTCTGAAAATTCAAGGATAGGTACACACTAAAATTCGTTAATTTTTTGCCTATTTTTAGATAACTTAAACGTATAAGAAACGGAATTCAATCAAACTAACAGTGAAATTATTGTAGAACATACGTTTATGTTATAATTAATAAACGAACTCGCTTATTGTACTATATTAAGTAAAAAACTTTTTTTTATTATTTTTCACTTTTTTTTTTATTTTATCCCTATTATTTTTTTTTCAATGTGGGAACTTATTCCCAATGCGGGCACTTATTGGTCAGACACCTGTTTATTTAATGTTACATATATTTTACATAACAGATACAAAATTTTATTTTGAGTAGTTTTAATTTAAATTCAATTAATAAATGTATAAATTGACATGTGTTTTTACTTTAAGTTTTTAACACTAAACCTCACTACAGTTAGAAATTTACAGGAAGTCAATATCAGGTAAGTAGGGGGTAAGTACTTATAACGAGGTCGAATTTCATACATAAGTGCCTTGAGTATACTTCAATCCGATAATAAAATTTTCGAGATATCTCAAATGGTTTGCGTTTTATTCAAGAAAATCCTTAATGGAAAACCCTTTACAATCTTTCAGACCTTAAAGGCGGTAAAACTTTAAATTGGAAAATATATTTTACTTAGACAGTAGAAAACTCTTTCCGTCATGTGCTCTGATGCCATACTATTAGGAAACAGCAGCTGACAGCAGCATAACCTCTCAAGCTTTTAGGCATATGAGCATGACTTCTACTAGTTTACATGAAATAGGTGTAAAACATTTTAGGAGGTAACAGTCAGCTCCTTTGCTATCAAAATTAGTACTATATAATACAGTACCCTATATTCAAAGGTTAAAAAGTAAAGGAAGATTTAATTTTTTTTAAAAAACAACCCAGATTACAGAGTAAAATAGTTGAGATAAAAAAAAGTTGGTGATTAAACATTCTTTTTATGGTGGTTTCAGGTTATTATTTAAATAAATAATTCTCATAAATTAAAAAACATTTGAAAACACTACTGAAAACGTATTTATTTTCATTTAAATGTTAAATGAAAATTTTTATTTTCAACTTTCACATTAAGAAGTCTTTTTTTTTCAAAAAGGTCATAATAAAGAAAATGTACAAATAACTGCAAAAACTTCCTCGTTTCATTAGGTTTCTAAAATGGTATAATAACATATCAGTAAGTAATTACCCATTTAACAAAACAATATTACTTTGCTAGAAAGGACCGCTAAGCGCATTTCATTGTACTGAGGAGGTAAACCGAGCCTTTCATGGTTCGACCTTTTTTGTTATTTTTTGTGCCCTGTGCCGTTATTCGAGTTTAAGTATTCGGAATCTGTCGTCGCTCCTCGGAAGCAAGCTCTGCGTGTGTTATGAATTGACACAGCTGACGGATCAAGGAAAGGGAACTAACGCTTAGGTTAGTTCGTAGAATATCAACCTTTAACGTGGTAGGACGTACTTTTACCTATTTTATCAGTTTTAATAATGGCGAGTTACCGTAACGAAGAATACGCCGATATTCTGTTTTGTTATGGTTTAAGGGATGGAAATTCCGTTGAAGCCAGGCGAGAATACGAAAACCGTTTTCCGAATCGGCGAATGCCGAGTCATCGAGTGTTTGCTTCTGCGTACCAATGCGTCAAGGAAAGTGGGCAGGTTCATGAGAGACGTCGTGATGCTGGTAGACCTCGGTTGTTTGACGACGAAGATCGAGAGGCAATACTGGAATCCTACGGCAGAGACCCGACGACGTCTACACGAGTTATAGCAAAGCAGCTCCGTTTTGCATTCGGCGAGACTTACCCTTTCCATTACACACCGGTTCAAGTATTAGAAGAAGGAGATCCCGCAAGAAGAATTGATTTTTGTCGATACAAGCTTCATCGGGATCAAGAAGAAAACGACTATTTAATTAAAATATTGTGGACCGACGAGTCTAAGTTTGACAGAGAGGGGACAACAAATTATCACAACTTACATTATTGGGCCCCACGAGAGGCAAATCCCCACATGGCAAAGCCAAGAGCCCATCAAAGAAGATTTTCGGCAAACGTGTGGATGGGAATCATTCATCCGTATCTAATTGGACCAGTTTTTTTGCCTGACAACCTGTATAGCGAATCCTATGAAAACTTTTTGAGATCCGAACTCTGGGAGTATCTCGAAGACTTGCCTCTGAATATCAGGATGCAGATGATCTACCAACACGATGGCTGTCCCGCGCATTTCCGTCTGGGTGTTAGACAGTGGCTGGACGAGAAATATCCTTGTCGCTGGATTGCCCGAGGTGGACCGACACCGTGGCCAGCGAGGAGCCCAGATTTAACACAGCGTGACTATTATTTATGGGGGCACATGAAGTCACTGGTGTACGCTGAGCCCATAGACACTCTTGCACAGTTGAAAGAAAGAATGATTGCTGCTGCTGACACTATCAGAGGACAACTAACTGGCCGCATCACGCGTACCAACATGAAAAAAAGACTACGGGCTTGCATAAAAAACGGCGGGCGTCAGTTCGAACAACAATTGCAATGAATTTTACCTTCATTTCATTATTGTATTTTACTTACCAATTGTAGTAACTTTTAGTCAGTTTTTGTTATTCTGTAGTACAATTACAACCGTGTAAATAATCCAATCGTGTAACTTAACCGTAGTTTAAAATAATAACTATCCCATAGCTTACAGTTACCTTATTTTCACAGAAACACTTTCTTAACCATCAGAGAGTTGTGAAAATAGTAGACAAGCCATTGTAAATTTACTCCCTATTGTTGTTACAATTCATTATGTTTAGTTTCACACAGTTTTAGTGCACTTATCATACCAATTTAGATTAGTTATGAAACAAGGATATTATTTAAATTGTTTGTACGTTTTTTTATATACTGATTTTTTTGTAAAACACCTTACTTACTGTAAAACGTTATTTGTTTTTCTTGGTTAAACATATTTGAATGAAAATAAATACGTTGTTTGGTATTGTTTTCGAATCTTTTTTAATTTATAATAGTTAATTATTGAAATAATAACCCAAAACCACAAAAAACAAATGTTTAATCGCCAACTTTTTTCTCTCTCGACTTTTAAACTCTGAAATATGGATTGTTTTTAAAAAAATCTTAAATCTTCAATAACTTTTCAGCCTTTGAATATAGGGTATGGTATTATATACTAATTTCGTTAGCAAAGGGGCTGTACTATCACCTCCTAAAATGTTTTACACCTATTTACCTGTCACCATGTACATAATAATTATCATTATCTTATCGCCCAAAGGTGGAAACAAACTTCGATAAAGACCTCAGAAAAGCTATAGATAACAGTGCCCACGAAAATAAGTATACAGCGTATTGCTTGGATCATACCTTATGCTAGTGACATATTTTACATTTCACTGTGCAGATTGTATCCTCTCATTTAAGTTGGATGTCACCTACGGCAGCATCACGGTACGATTTCGTCGCAGATGTTAAAGAAGCAATACAAGATCAGATAAAATCATTTAGAGGTTATGACGCATGAGGTTAGTTGCGAATGACTTATGAAAAGGAAGAATTTGTAGTGTATTACTTATTCTTCGTTTTTATGTCCATCATTATATCAGACGCACTGTACTTACATAACAATCTTGATGTTCCTCAGCTCATTAGAGCAGAAATCTAGGTTATAGACAAAAAAATTACCAACCAATAATGTGTCAATTTTCGGTCAATTTGTGCTTTCTGCTTTTACAAATCCAACGTTCCTGATTGTTTTTTACAATACAATAAGAAAACGATAACTTTTACGTTGATTAGGAATTTTTTAGAAACATTTAAAGGTGGCGTTAGTCCACCAGTGACATATTGATGACGTTTCTTTGTTTAAGATTTGTATGTCGTCACATCAAGGCCGATAGTGTTTTCACCATTTCGTAGTAAAAAATTTGATTATACAGGGTGACTTCGAAGTTGACTCATTTATTTTAACAGTGAGTAGATCTGATCAAAAGAAATGTTTTTTTCCTTTACCATTTTTCTGGTAAATTTAAAGTAACAAAGTTATAGCCCTTTGGAAGCTTGAGTACCGCCCTGTCTCAATAATAATATTATGTGCTCGTGTTTGGCAACAACGGATATAATCCCCCTTATAGGTTCATCGCGTCGGAAACAAAAAAGCGAGAGAATTTGGAACGATGTTTTTACAATTATTTTATTCAGTTGTATTCAGTCAGTGTCAATCGGTAACGCGTGAGTGAATAGTGGTGTCTGTTGCGTGGCTCAAACGAAATCAAAAATGGCACATGTTTACAAAAATGCTGAACTTGTGGACATGATATTTATTTACGCGGCATCACGGATTTATGCGGATCGGTTTCCCAATCGAGTGCAACCAACCCATCGTGCCTTTGTTATTGTAGTACAAAGGGCTCGTGAATCAGGTGACTTAAGACCTCACAGGGGAGAGTATGCCGGTGCTCCAAGACCGCACGATCAAATACAGGTCCGCACTGAAATACTTGTCGGGAGGATACTTTATAAAACAAGGTAACATTTTTTTTAATTTTTTTTTATTTTTACACACATATTTTGGTCTATCTTCCTTCTACAATCATTATCTGAAAATTAATGACTCAACTTCAAAGTCACCCTGTATATCCATTAACTTGTATTCATCGTGTGCTTTTAAAAATTGTAGTCAAGTAAAAGTAAAAGACCACATCGATATAATCACATCTGTGGTGTAAGCCAGTTGAATAAAAAAATCAGATTGACGTAAACACACTCCTGGTGTAAGCCAGTTGAATAAAAGATTACGTCAATAAAAAACAAACCCGTGGTGTAAGTATCTATGTCGGAAGTTGATGTGTTTGGCGATTCGCTGATAGATAACAAGTTATAACCTACTTAGATTCCAAGATGGAGGCCAAACGGAAATTGTTCATTAGTGAAAACAATGGAAGTCTTAATAATATAGAAACGGACCTGATACTGGACTTAGTTTAGATGATAGCATGAAAGTCAGATCACAACGTTAAGACGACTCAAAATTATGTTCATTTTGTAATCAGTGGCGTATGCTTTTCTTCGCCAAATAATTTAATTTATGCGGCTTGTTGTCTCCTTCAGCCTTTAGAAATAATATTTTTTTTAAATAGAAAATGGATTGACATGATCATATTGCAACGACAAGTCTTTGCATTTGGCTCCATATCTGACTCGAAACGGAACTTCATCGTAGATTGTTGACAGAGAAGGAGTCCGTCAAATTCCATGAAGTGCACTGTTCCACATCTGACAATCAACTCCTTAAATATAAGCTATATGTACAAGGCATACACACACTATTGTCAAAAGTTAATTTGTTCTACGAAAATCGTCATTTTCTTACTCAGTCATTACCAAGTCCCATCTAATAGTTCTCCCGAATGTACCGCGAAAGAGACATATTGTGAGCGCCCTTGATTAACAATTAAAAACAATAATAATAATAAGAAGAAGCATCTTAGGTACTTTGGCGACACTAAAATATGCTTTCATTCATATTAGTTGACATGATTATATATGACATACTTTTATTGAGGCCTTTTTTGTTTTAAAAACCTGAAAAATACATTTCCCGGCTGAGAAAACTAATTTTTCGAACTTAGAATACTTTCAAACAACTATTAACTCAATTTTGGGCCTAGAGACATGCAGATTCGCTGTAAGAGGTGCATTTTGAATAAGATTATGCATAAAATCCGATGCAAAATATTTAGATATGAGTTAAAAATATTGAGCTATCTTACTTCTATTTTGGTCTATCTTGATTCCACTATGGTCCAACCATAAGCAAAAAACTAAGAACGTGACCTAACATTTTTATGCAGCCCAGTTTGTAAACGGGAGGAATAGTTCACATTCTAGAGCCCATAAAATTAGTACAACAATCGCTGATACTTAGCAGCAAACTCTAGCGACAAGTTGGTAGCATGCGCTCCTTTTATAATGAGTACTATTAGTAGTACCTAATAGCTATACAAGGTAAGTTATAGGCGATGGGGTTGTTATACATCAGTCCATATGAAAAGCCACAATCACAATAGGCAACATAATGGCACTGTGAAATAATCTGTCTTGGAGCTTTGTGCTTGACAAGTCAAATGAAGCGGAATATAGGTAACAATCTGTGTTTCTCGGTCCCTATTGAATTGTACTTTATAATGGGTGATTTTTTTGCTAGTATCTTTTTGGCAACATTGTTTTTGACAGATGACGCGTGAATCGTGTCTTGTGTCATTGTCAAACTTGTTCAGCTTGGTCTATAATTTAACCATGAATCGACTTACGAACGAACAACGCTTGCAAATTATTGAATTTTATTATCAAAATTCATGTTCGGTTAAGAGAGTGCATCGAGCACTGCTTCCAATTTATGGGCAATTTGGTCGGCCTACTGAGGGAGCTATTCGGAAGCTTGTGACTAAATTTCGAACCCAGTTTACATTATTGGACATTAAACCACCAACAGGCAGACGTAGAGTGAGGACTGAAGAAAATATTGCGGCCGTATCCGCCAGTGTTGGTGATGACCGTGAAATGCCGATTCGCCGCCGTTCGCAGCAATTGGGCCTCTGTTACTCCACCACGTGGAAAATTTTGCGACAGGATTTGGGTGTAAAACCTCATAAGATACAGCTGGTGCAAGAATTGAAGCCACACGACCTCCCACAACGTTTCCAATTTGGTGAATGGGCGCTGGCAAAGTTGGAGGAAGATCCACATTTTTATCGAAAAATTGTGTTCAGCGACGGAGCTCATTTCTGGTTGAACGGGTACGTTAACAAGCAAAATTGCCGCATCTGGAGTGAAGACCAGCCAAAAGCATTGCAAGAGCTACCAATGCATCCCGAAAAAATCACTGTTTGGTGTGGATTATGGGCTGGTGGCATCATCGGGCCGTACTTCTTCAAAGACGACAATGGCCCAATGGAAGAGCTGGACTTGGCTGACACGTGGTTTCAACAAGACGGTGCCGCATGCACCGCACACGAAACAATGGCCCTATTGAGAGGCGAGTTCGGTGAACAGTTTATCTCACGTTTGGGGCCCGTCAATTGGCCGCCTAGATCGTGTGATTTAACGCCGTTGGACTATTTCTTGTGGGGCCATGTTAAGGCTAATGTCTACAGGGATAAACCAGCAACGACTGATGCACTGGAAGTCTATATTGAAGCATTTATTCGTGAGATACCGGCCGATATGTTGCAGAGAGTGTGCCAAAATTGTACCTTACGCATGGGCCTTCTACAGCGGAGCCGCGGCCAACATTTTCATGAAATAATCTTTAAACATTAAATTATATCGACCGTTCTATCGACTCAAATAAAGATTTAATCGTTTTTTCAAATTTTTTGTGTTTATTTTTAAAATCAAATCCTATACCTCTTAAAAAATCACCCTTATTTATTTTAGTTCTTGTTTCGTAAGCGTGGCTGGTTGAAACATTGTTTCTGAAGTGAACAAATTTCAGACCCACTAGGTACCACATTTATGTGTGCACTATAACGGCTGTTTCAAGTTCGACCTTCACCATTGGGATCTCGGTAAGAAATATAAAATTAAATGAAAGAAAGTATCATGTACTTGCGGAGAAAGATGGAAGGAATCAAATTCTTCCAATCAGCCATTCTTCGCCTGACTTTGTTTTTAGTGGAAGTCGAAATTAGTTTTACATTAACAGCGCCACTGTTTCTCCTCTGCTAGGTAGGCGTTGAAATTATCAGATAGTCATTTGTATCCTATACCAGACTTAAATTCATTTTTGTTTTTTCCTGACTTAAACTGAGACGCGATATCAGAATAAATCGCATGTTATTGTTGCCACTTCTTCTCCTATACAAGATGGTGTAGTCAAATTTTCAATTTCTTCTTTCGACTTCCATTACCAACTTTATTTTTTCATATGGGCACTATACTGAAATTTTTGTACATTTTACTAAATTTTGTCTATCCTACATTCGGCGATGTATTTTCTTAGTTGGCCATGAGTTCGCTGCTGGAACGAAAATTATAATGAAATAAAAAGGTATGGTGAAACTTGGACACAAAATCAAAATTTCATTGATACACAACGTTATCGGTTATCTTGTAAGTAAAGCCTGACTGTTCTCTGTACATTGTTCACTGCTAGGTGTATTTCTCTTTTCTGTCTTCCACTACTACATTCCTATGTTCAATTCAATGTCTTCAAAGCTGTAATATGCTCCCTGTGCATTAAATGGCAACACCTTTTCAATTTCGTTATAATTTTTTTGGAAGAACAAATTCATGGCCAAATAAGGAAATATATCACTGAATTTAGGACGTAAAACTGCATTAAAACGTACAAAACTCCAATATGGCGTCCACATGAAGAAACAAAGTTAGTTATAGAAGTCAAAAGATGAAGAATGGTAATAACAGCATGCAATTTATCTTGAAGCCTCATCACAAATAAAGTCAGGAAGTAATCAAAATGATTTGGCGATAAATCTGGTATCCTCTATTACATATTAGAGGAAGTGCAGCATATCTGGAATACTGCAAGAAGCTTGGAATAGTTAGTTATCTAAATAAATGTATCTGTATTTTTTACCGTAATTATACTATCGTAAATTACACTAAACCGCAAGTATTAAAAACAGGACCCCACACGCAAACGAGACGTCTACTTTCAGAACTTTGTCGTTAAGAATGCAATAATTGATAATAATTTACTACGATTGGTAAAATCTTCATTGCAGTTACTTAAGATGTTATATGTCCTTGTTACCTTACAATTTTATTTTGGTTTTGTGTATATATTTAGAATTGTTGTTAATTTGAGATAGGAACAGCGCTGAATATGCGAATTGTAGGTTCTCGCTGCTTGTAGTGGTTATGAGTCTGGTGTGTATATCTATAATTATTGTAAGAACAGTAACTGAGAACACTACATTATAAGTTCAGGCTTAATACTGAGTTGTGGTGATTGTGATTGGTAACTTAATAATTAATAATTATAAGGTATTTTGTTATACAGTTCAATTACCAAAGACTGTAAAACCATTAGAAAGTTGAGAAGTTTATTAGTTTCTTTGAAAGAGTGTAAACAGTTGCTAAAAAAGCTGATTATAGTTTGGAGTACCATATATAATTTACGCTTTTGGTGTTTTTTATTTTAATAAATATATTCCTGGTTTTTGTTTTTTTTATTATTTATATCGTTAAGATTTAATAATTACACAATAATTTAATGCATTTTATTTTGCTATCTCCTATATCTTGCAATCTCTTTCGAAAGAAGAAACCAGTATTCCAAATATGCTGCAGTTCCTCTATACATTTTTGGAATCGGAACCAAAAGCTTAGAGAGAAGTTTATCAGTTTCTTTGAAAGAGTGTAAACAGTTGCCAAAAAAGGTGATTATAGTTTGGACTACCATATATACTGGACAACAAATTTTAGTTTTTTAATTGTATCTTGTGGGAAAAGTGCACTTCTTTGTTAATTTTGGGGCGCTGAATACAAAAATGGCAATGAAATAAAAAAATTAGTTGCGGTTTAGAAAAAAACTTTTTTTTTTAAGGATATATTAAAACAAGTAACAAGATTCATATACGTATAAGAATCACTATATGCGCTGTCTTTTTGCTGTTCTTTTATGGATCGTTTCTGGAGCATCTCTACCAAGAGTCCAACAGTAGTCTGCAAGCATGGAAGGATTCCACTTTCCCTGGTACCTTTTTTCCATTGTTGAAATATCCTGATGATGAAAACGTTCACCGTGCTCATCACTTACGGCTCCGCAATTGTCAGGGAAAATGTCCAGGTGTGAGTGTAGGAAATGTATCTTAAGAGACATATTACAGCCCATCTTTTGATACGATGACAGCATATTTTTGACAAGGGTTTTATAGTTGTCAGCTTTTCTATTTCCCAAGAAATTAGTGACCACCAGACGGAAATCATTCCAAGCAGTTTTTTCAATACCTGTTAAAGTGTATTCAAACTGTGTATCTTTCAAAATATTTCGAATCTATGGCCCAACAAAAATACCTTCTTTAACCTTTGCCTCACTTAGTCTTGGAAATTTCTGACGCAGGTATTGGAAAGCTGACCCATCTCTATCTTGACAAAGTTTTTCATTAGGCCCAACTTGATATGCAGTGGTGGTAATAAAATTTTTTTCGAATCTACTAATGGCATATGCTGTACATTTTTTTGACCTGGCTCTAGGAATTGACGAACAGGCCAGTTTTGTCTGGTGTAATGAAGTGACTTTGCCCGACTGTCCCATTCTCACAAAAAACAGCAAAACTTTGTGTAGCCTAGCTGCAGCCCAAGTAAAAGTGCAACAACTTTCAAATCGCCACAAATATGCCATTGGTGCTCATCGTATTTTATGCATGTCAATAGGTACTTCATATTGTCATATGATTCTTTCATGTGAACTGCATACCCTACAGGAAGAGATGGTAAAATATTTCCAATATGCAATAACACTGCCTTTAAACTCAATGTTGAACTGTCTATAAACAATCTCCATTCTTCTGGGTTATAGTTTATATTTAAAGCCGCCAGTAAGCCGTTAATGTTACTGCAGAAAACCAAGTTATTCTCCATATTGAAAAATGGTTCTAAGTCTTTGGGGCGTTTACGAAAAACACATACCGAAACATCGTCTTCTAACAAGTTCCACTGCTGCAGTCTTGATCCAAGTAACTCTGCCTTACATTTTGGAAGTTATAAATCTCTTACAAGATGATTTAATTCTGACTGTGTTATTTTGTGCGGTTGGTGGCATGACGTGCTCGGTATAAAATCAGGATCTCTTGACGTTGATGGCATATCTTCTTCCTGACGAATCACTCGAAAGCCATGATGATTCGTTTTCTGATTCGCAAGTGTAGGATTCTGGGGGTTTTGGAATAGGATTTTCGTCACTGTGAGGCACAGGTCTCATCGCAGATGGTATGTTTGGGTAGTTAATAACCGATTTTTTTTTTCTTGGACATACCTGTCGCTTGTCCAACACAAGGTACCATGCAAAATTAACAATCATTAATATGATTTGTAGGCTTTCTCCAAACCATTGGGACAGCAAAGCGCATAGACCGTTTTTTGCCATTTAACCAGCTCCTCAGACTTGAAGCACATGTTTTACAGCAGTTGTGGGGTGCCCACTGTTTGTCTTGATCACCTAGTTTACAACCGAAATAAAGCTAATATGCCTTTGTTATTAGTGGAGTAATAGACCGTCTCTGAGACGCAAAAGTCACATCACCACACACGTAACAAAACTGATCTGGATTGTTTACACAATTTCGAGACATCTTGCATGAACGCTGTCAGCCAACTGAGAAAAAAATGACTAATATAAAACAAAATAATGTACACGTATGTATAACGTAACACAATCATGTCGATTACATCATCTTTCCTTGCCGAATATAAAAATGTAGCACGTGCATTCTTGTGAATTACAGTATATTAACACTGTCACAGCAGGAACACATATAATTACCGTATCTCTAAAACTTGAACTAATATTGAAAAAATAAGTTTCATTCCGGTTTTAGCACATTAAAAATAGTAATATTTTGTTGATTTTCTTTAGGATATTTTTTGGCGGTTGATCAGTGAATTTACGCTTTTGGTGTTTTTTATTTTAATAAATATATTCCTGGTTTTTGTTTTTTTTTATTGTTTATATCGTTAAGATTTAATAATTGCCCAATAATTAAATGCATTTTATTTTGCTATCTCCTATATCTTGCAATTTCTTTCGAAAGGAGAAACCAGTATTCCAAATATGCTGCAGTTCCTCTATACATTTTTGGAATCGGAACCAAAATCTTTATATAACCGTGCAAAAATCCAATAGGGCAAAAAAACATAAGGTCATATTGAAACTCTAATTATACCTTTATGTAGATCAGATAAAGTGACAATGTTAGTGTGAAATCTATTTTGAAATACTACTACAAATAAAGTCAGAAAATAATTAACAATTTTGGGATAATTGCATTTTTTCCGTCTCTCTCGGGAAGTACTTTGAATTTTTAAACATTCTAGGTGAAATTTTGTTATTTACCTATATGTGCAAGCGGCTTCCTATCTCTTACAGTTTCCGGGTTTTCAATGGTGAGTGTCGAATTTGGAACACCCGGAATATAGAATGCGAATGAAGCCTTAGGTGACAGGCCAAAGCAATATACTGAACAAGTTAGTAATGTTACTTTATATCGTGTCGTTATTACCAGAACTACAAACAAAATTTAAGGATATATGTTTTTCAAATAATCACTTACTGGTTGACAAAAATGAAGATTAATAATAATTTTCTATAGTTTCTATGAGGCGGTTTTTATGAAAAGAGATGCTACTGTAATCAGGGCTATATTCTAGGACATTATATTATACGATACCTTCTAGTTCTGCAGAGTTCGCTGGTTTGATTCCTCTTGCAATATATATCGAACCCCGAAGGAAAATGTTTAGCGGTTTTATATGCCTGTGCGACAATTGTTTGGTAAATAAAGTTTAGATATATGTTCACGGGGAATATGTTTACCCTTTCAATTTCCCTGCAAATTGTATGCAGTGAAAGGATCATGCAAATGGTAGAATTAAAATTTCAAAAGAAAATTGATAGATTTGTGTAGCAGCTTATTACATTGAAGCAAATCTAGTTAATATCGATCTCTAATTGCATGATGTGTACCCATAGTATACGAATCTTGTTCTTTTGAAGACATCCCACCACGGCCCGCCAGAGGCATTCCCTCAAAAATGTTAAATGACAAGGGGTATCGAGTGATAGCTTGTTTGAAGGATCTGTCGGAGTCCTTTATTTTGACGTTTGATTTTTCAAAATCAGTCCATTCGTTTTCGTGAAAATGAGAAAAATCTTTATCTTAATCTGCTCAGTTAGAAAACAAAAACACACGAAAATATCACTGTTTATTTTAATAAGTGTTTAAAATGTTGCCCGTTAGGGTTTGCCATATCTACAATAGGGTAAACATGGTAGTTATTGGACACTTAAGATTTTTTTCAGACTCAAAACAATGGTAAAGGTTGAAGATTAACTTTGCTTTGCCGTGAATGTAAATCTAATATTCAAAGGCCCGGTTTTTCAATCGCAGGTTAACTACGACCTTGTTCTTAACTTACAGTTATTTATGAAAAAGGGTTTTTCAATACCATGTTTATAGTAAAAGGGAAGTTAACTTTAACCAGAAGACCATCTATGAGTTAACTAGAAAGGCTGTAGTTAAATAGCAACACCTGACGTTTTTTGACATAAACCTTGACGTTTATTCAAAAAATCACAACAAATCCATATCAAACATGTTTATGGATTACGACGTGAATGCGTATATAGGAGTGACGAAGACGCGAGAAGGCCAAAAATAATCCGCCATCGGTCGAATTACTTTGATGAATTTGATGACCTCGATTTCCTTGCAAGATTTCGTCTTACAAAAAGAACTGTAGAAACTCTCCTGGACGAAGTCTATGAAGATTTAGTATATCCTACAAGCAGGTAGACGTAAATATTATTGTTTATTTCTATATTTTTACATGACTTTGTCATTCCAGGGATAACTGCTTAACGCCCCAACAGCAGCTGTTGTTAACAGTGCGCAATGGAAGTTTTTTAACTGTTGCTGGGGTTTCCAAATCAACTGCATCCAAAACAGTCCGAAGATTCTTAAAAGTACTAACGAGTAAAAGAAGTAATTACATAAAAATGCCGGACACTCTTGAGGCTCTTGCCAGGGCAAAGCAATCCTTTTATAAATGACATAGCTAGGTTTCCTCGATGCATAGCTGCAATTGACTGCGCGCATATAAAAATTGTTTCTCCCGGAGGAAGCCATGCAGAGCTCTTCAGAAATCGAAAGCAGTTTTTTTCACTGAACTGTTTCTGACGCAGATTCATACATTTTCGGAAATTCTCAGTTCTGCAGACAACTTGAATCAGGTCTCTTTGGAAACTCTTTGTAGGCTGGTGACAAATGGTATCCTATTAAACGCCATATGATAACACCATTAAATACAACTACAACTCCTGCTAAAGAAAGATACAATGAATCTATCATTCGTAGTCGCAATGTTATAGAGAGAAGCTTAAAGAAGATTTCCCAGCAGTTACTCTAGGAACAGCAGTGCTACATAATATTGCTTGTCCTAATAACGAAGCTATGCCCCCTATTAGTCCTGAACAGGAAAATGCTATTAACATGGTTCATGTAGATAATGTGAAGACAGATCCTGTAAATATTAGGTTGCCACAAAATGCAATCAACAATATTAGAATTATTTTGCAAATTTGTAAATCGATTCAATACATTCACTGATGCTCAGTGAATGACTCGATGCTGGATGAAAGTTGTTTAGTATAAGATCTGTGATAATCCATGGCAAGTGGATAAGAGTCGTGGCCAAAATTGTTGTTGCCCAAAAAAGGCACACACGGCATTTGAAAATAGATGTCCCAAGCCTCAAAATGGCCACTCAGGCGATCTTTTTGGATACCTAAAGTTTTCGCCATAGCTCTCATCTACTTGACATATGAATTATCCCCTATTTATTGTAACTACAGAATGAAAATAAACATGATTTTCTGAAAACAGTTTATTATTAAACTAACATATTATCCTCAAAAAAGCGAAATACAAAAAAAATGAGTGAAAGTATTCCAGAAATTAACAAACTAAATCCTTTGTTTTTTACTTATCCAATGCATTGATCTGTAAATCTAACAGCTGAACCTTTTTTTTTTGGATATATTTCCATTTTTTTATTGTGTTCTTCGATGAATTTTTCTTTTTGTAGTTTCAAAAAATTCAGCTTTTCTTCCATTAGTAGATAGTTAACAGAAATATATTTTATATTTTGTTCCGTTTTTGTACATGTTAGCTTTGTAGTTTTGGGCCTCTTCAGTTGGTGGGGAGTATAAGAGCTCCATTTCCCATTATTGAAGACCACTTCACAGTCATCACAGTTATTTGCATCATGAACTAAAAAATGAATAACTAAAAAAATGCTTCAATAAACAGCAATGAGACTTACCATGTTCAGTAACCACCTCTTCTTGGTCACTACAGTCATCATCATAATTGTTTGTCAAACCTTCTAACTGTGGTCCCATTATTTCTTGTAATTGTGTATCAATCAGATCGAATGCTTGCAATTGGCATGAACCCCCCCCTGTCTTGATTATATTGCTTTTGTTTGTAGCAAATTTGCTTTTTGTTTTTTTCTTTAAATTGAAATGTTTATCTCGTAGAGTTTTTGCCTCTCGGTGGCACCCTGTTAGGGCTTGCAATTCTTGTTCGATGCTCTGACATACTGAACTTTTCTGTTTCCACGTAACTGTGCCACTTGTTTTGCTCTCTATTACATCTTTATTTTCGCTCACCAATGATATTAGCATCATTTCCTCATTGTTCGAGAAATTTTGAGCTCTCTTTTTGATCTCTTTCTCCATGCTAGAAAACAGTTTTTGAGAAATTTTAGCAACAAGAATAGAGGTATTGTGTATCCCCTTTATTTTTGGATTGTAGATTATAGGAGTATTAGTATGATTCATTAGACATTGCATTTGCAACCTTTTTTATCACCATTTCTATAATGCCGTCTATAGGGTCTACTACTAAACATTTGTACGAGCAATGTTTGAAAAAACTTACCTTGCTTGACGAAGGTCTTATGTTTTATTCGTTTTTAATGAAATTTCCGGATTTCGATTTTGGCTGTTTTAAAAAATTTTAATTCAATCGAACTGTCATGTATGACACGGGACATAGATGCCGAGCGCACAAAACGCATAAAACACGATATCTAAGAACAGCAGATACAGGGCTGTGACATAAATATATGTTGAACTTCCTGTAAGTTAACTGACGCTGTCAAAATACTTGAAAAACGCATTTGCAAGTAACCACAAGTTAACTTCCTGGCGATAGTTAACTAACTAAAAAGTTAACTTGCGATTGAAAAACCGGGCCTAACTTATACAAGGTGGCGATTAATTTTTCCTACAACAGATTTTTTAACAATTGAAAGAACAATGGACAAAAAATCCAGTTACTGGACACATAACATTGAGTTATTGGACATAATGCAAACTGTTCCATATCAAAGATAGCTTTTTATTGAAGGTTTGAAGACATCAGAACTGACCTACAGTTAAACTGAACATAAACTAGTACTTAGATTTTTGTCTGGTATCATTCGAATAGCTTGTTCACCTCCATCTCTTCATCGCTGTTGCTGGATTCTCTGTCATTCAATCCCGAACATTCACTAAATCGTTCTGCTTCGTCTTCACTTTCCTCTTTATAACAGTCATGGCAAATGAATAAATCGTCATCACCTAATTGCGGCATGTGCTTATGGTGACCTTTTGGAACACACTGACGATGCATCCTTCTGTTGCAAGAGTCGCACAACAGATAGCTTTTTGTAGCTTTGAGCGTACAGATGCTACATTTTCCTGCAGCAGCTTTCTTCTTTTTTGCTTCTTTAGCTGCAGCATTTTTTTTCCTTTCTTGTTTCTCGGCTCCATTTGTGTCTTTAGAGCGCGTTTCTTTTCAATGTCTTCTTGGTACCTTCTTGATGTCACAGCAAATGATGCGCGCTCTACTTGACGCTTATTTTTTCTTGCAGGCTTTTCTGGTACATCTAAGTAGCGGGAAATGCTCTTACTAGAAGGCAGTGTTGAAGGCGATTGAGTCACACTCATGATATTTCCTTCTTTTATAACGATGTTTTCTAAGACTTGGATTGTTTTTGGATCATTGCTTCTTTCCTGCAACGCAGTTTTTTTATCAGATGAAAAATCTGATTTTCCAAAAAAGCTTCAAATGTTGTAAAGTGTCCGAAATTCGTCACATATATGTACCATCTGTGGGCTCTGCAGTTCCATCAAATGATTTGAATTTTGCAATCATTTGTTCTCCCACTATATTTACAAACGATTTTTGATCCATACTTGGTGATTGCATATCTTCTTTCATATCTACTAATGTATTTTGTGGATCGTTTTCCTTCCCCAGACACTTACTATAGTCAACTGCATCTGGACTCAAAGGAAATAGGCCACATGCACGGAATCCATTAACCAGTGTTTCTGACTTCACGATATTCTCACAACATTTTCTAGAAGTGGAGCAAAAGTGAGTTTGTTTCTGAGCTCTCCTGGATTTTTCTCGTTAAATTCCCTGACAGCTTTTTTCCATCCCATCTTAATAGGTCCAAATACCACCACATCGCATGGTTGGAGGATCCTTGTAGCATTAGGTAACAAAGCTATCACTTCGATGTTGAGATCATTACAAAGTAGACTCAGCTCATATGTCAGGTGTGACTTATGACCATCTAAAAATAGCACAATCGGAAAAGTGGTGTCCTTCTCAACTAAAAATGGATGAAATATATTTTTTATGTATTCATAAATTGTATCTGCAGTCATCCAACCATTATCAGATCTTCCAACTCCCCAGTCCGGATCCACTGTTAAACTTATTTTTTCTAGAATTCTCTTATAGTGGTAAATTATCATCGGCGGACAAGTGGTTCCAGAAGCCGAAAATGAAAACATAACAGTAATATTCTCTTTAGGAGATCTCTTTTTGACAGTGTATATATTTTTCGCACCTTTTGCAGCATAAACTTTACCCGTATTCGGGCAAACTTGAAAGCCCGTTTCGTCGCAATTGTAGACTCTGGATCTTCCATGCCAATATTCTTTGGATCCGGGTACTTCTTTATATCGGTGAACCAGTTCCATATGTCCTTTTCTGCCACAAAAGTCAAAAGGAAAATCATTAGTCATCCGAATTATTGGTTTTGTTTTATTGATGTGATAGTGAGAGGTCAAAAGTGGACAATTGGTGGTGTTTATCACTCTCCTAGTGCAAGTAATGCTGATTTTATCGATAAGTTGGAAGACGTTTTAGATAATTACTTCTCTGTGAGTAAATGCATTTTAGTAGGGGATGAAAATATAGATTTTAAAGATGATAAGAATTTCTATACCAACAAAATTCAACGTTTATTTGATGTTTTTGGGGTTGATCAGTTGGTCACTGACTATACAAGGGTAACTGATATGAGCATGGCTTTGATAGATTATGTTGTTTCTAATCATGGGAACATTGAGGTTAAGGTGTATGATCAACCAAAGTTGTCGGATCATTCTATTGTATCTGTTAGTGTCTTTTGAAATATTGCCAGCAAAACAGTCAAAATGGTTGAAATAAGGAATTTAAAAGACGAGGAATTACTAAAAATAAACATAGGCTTGTTGTTTTGTGACTGGTCAGCGAATAGTATTAATGTCAACGAAAGTTATGAGAATTTACAGGCGAATATAACTCAGGCATTCAATGCAAATTCATCTAAGCTCTTTTTGTCAGTGAGAGGTGACCAGGTTCCCTACTACGATATTGAACTCAAAAATAAAGCTGAGGAGCGAGATCTTGCCTACAAACAAATTAGGAAAAGTGGCCACCCAATTGACAAACCTCATCAGTGGGAGAAATACAAGATGTTCAGAAATAAATATGTTAACTTGTTGAAAATGAAAAAAGACAATATTTTGAAGAAAAAATTGGTCAGAATAAACGTAACCCCAAAACTATGTGGAAAACATTGAAATCTTTAATAAAGCCGGTAGGAGCTACTACTTTCGATAGAATAATTTTTTATCTGAATGACGAAAAAGTTATTTCCAGATGTAAAGTGGAAATAGCTGATAATTTCAACCTTCACCTTGTTAGCAGTGTTTGTGACATTGTAAAAAGTATCCAGTCTGATAATATACAGGGTGTTCCATAATTATTGCGACAAAATGATAGGGGTTGTAGAGGGCATCAAAATGAACAATTTTTCCTTATAAACCCCTGTTCGGAAATATGCCGTTTGGGCTGTAGCAAAAAAAAAAGATCAGTTTCTTGAAACAGCTTACCTACAGTAATTGCTCAAATTGTCCTCCACCTTGCTCAATACACAGCTGTGCACGATTGTTCAATGATCGGCGAACTCTGTGGCATACCCCCGGTATGTCCTGAACATGTGCGGACGCGGCCGTCACTCTTCCCAGTAGCTCTTGTTGGTTGGGAACAGGAGTTTCGTACACTAAAGCTTTCAGATAGCTCCAGATAAAATAATCCAGTGGGGTCAGGTCAAGTGACCGCGCAGGCCAAGGCACAGGGCCACCTCGGCCTATCCACCTATTTGGAAATTTGTCGTCCAAATACTGCCGCACTTGTAAAGAAAAGTGGGCTGGACCGCCATGGTGTTGAAACCACATGTTGGCTCTTATATTCAGTGGCACATTTTGTAATAGTTCCGGTAGTACATGCTGTAAGGATCGACCATAAGCATGCCCATCCAAACGTGGTGGAAGCAGATATGGCCCGATGATATGCTCGTCCACAATGCCGCACCAGATGTTAATTGAAAACTGATGTTGGTCTCTATGGATGGCTATGGCATGAGGGTTTTCTTCATCCCAAATGTGACTGTTATGGCTATTAAAATAACCGTCCTTTGTAAAACAGGACTCGTCAGTGAACAAAACGTAGCGACCAAAGTTTGGTTGCCTCAACTCCTGCTGCAGCCACCAACGGCAAAAACGTCGACGCGGCAGATAGTCTGCTGGACCCATGGCTTGGACTTTTAAAAGGTGGTACGGGTGTACGATAACAAAAATGTAAGCACAGCAGGCTTTTTTTACAAACCGGTGAGACCATGAAATGTGCTAGACGAACATTTTGCAGCTGGTGAATTTTTTGTTTCTCCTATGAGCTCTTAAGGTAAAATTAACTGTAGTGCTCAAACGGCATATTTACGAACAGGGGTTTATAAGGCAAAATTGCATATTTTTATGCCCTCTACAACCCCTATCATTTTGTCGCAATAATTATGGAACACCCTGTATATGTGAATAATGATCTATCTTGTGATGCAGCTACGTTCCGGAAATTTAGATCCATATCATTCAATGAATTGAAAGAAATTATAATTTCATTTGAAAATAAAACATACGGTGAAGATATTTTGAATACTAAACTTCTTAAAAATACTTTGCACTCGATTGGTCATGTAATCTTGAATTTTATCAACACTTCTCTAGCTTATGGAGTTTTTCCGGATGCATTAAAAGTAAGCACAGTTACGCCCATCCCTAAAGTACCTAGTTCCATAGAAGCATCTGATTTTAGACCTATAAATACTTTGCTACCTCTTGAAAAACTTTTGGAAACATGTGTCCATAAACAAATTGTTGAATATTTTGGAACCAATAATCTTCTTATGGCTAAGCAATCGAGCCTCAGAAAAGGTCACTCTTGTGAAACTGCTCTTCAAGTTACAGTAACTGATTGGATGAAACCTACTGATGACAATAACTATGTAATTGCAGTCTTCCTTGATTTCAAAAGAGCACTTGAAACAATAGATAGACGAATATTGATAGATAAACTAAAACAATGTGGAATTGGAGGCAGTGTCCTGAGATGGATGATTAGTTACTTGAGTGATAGAGGTCAAAGGACTTCTATCTCCGAAACCATTTCTGTACGTTTTGGAGTTCCTCAGGGTAGTGTTTTGGGGCCATTATTTTTTATAATATATTTGAATGATATGGAACTTGTTCAGAGAAGAAGCTCCATAAATCTATTTGCCGATGACACACTTGTGTACTCAGCCTGCAAAAACCTGAATGAGGCTATCGATATTGTGAACAGTGACCTTGCAAACATTGATACATATTTAAAAATGAACAAATTGAAGTTGAACACTCAAAAATCAAAAGCAATGGTAATATCAAGCAGAAGTAAAAACAAGAATATTATAAAAGCTAATATCCAAATTAAAATTGAAAAGACAGTTATTGATATAGTTGATACAATGAAATACCTTGGATTTATGTTGGATAAAAACCTAAACTTTAACACCCATAGTGACTATATTATTAAGAAAATTTCAATGAAATTTTTTTTCCAAGAGTTTCTAAACAGCTATCAATGTTTGCAAGAATTACGGTTTACAATACAATAATAAAACCTCATTTTCAGTACTGTTCATCTTTATTATATTTCTTTAGCAAGAACAAAATAGGCACCTTACAATAACTTCAAAATAGGTACTCTAGGTACACAAGAATTGAATATATGCTGGATACTCTACAGTGGTTATCAGTGAATTAACATCTTTATTTAACAGCAATGCTATTTATTTATAAAATTGTGAAAGGAACATTACCTAATTATTTAGGTGCGCATCTAAGCCCAAATAATGAGATACATTCATATAACACTAGGACGTGTACTCATTTCCAAGTAAATAAAACAAATATGAAGAGTACAATGAAAACAATAATGTACAAAGGTCTATGTGAATCCAATAAGTTGCCCCAGCAAATAAAAAACGCCGACTCAGTCGGATATTTCAAGAAAGCACTTATCAAACACATAAGATCTGACAGAATTTGTTAAATTTATTATATTTGAATAAATATGTATGTACTTGTGAAATGCTGTAATGCTACCAGTTGTTGTTGTTGTTGAAATTAGGACTTTTTTTTCTAAATAATGGACTACTACTACTACACAAGCACTTGCCGCACTGACTGGTTCGCTTGTTCGTTGTCTAATAGATGGCTATCTTTTTAGAAATGCTTTGAACCAAAACTCTCCTGGTCTATTGTTGTTGAATGGATTACGGCGTGGATTTTCAATTAAACATTTTTGGACGCTATGCATTATGTCATCCTTTTTTCTCGGAAATCTACGGGACGCAAGCTCTTTTATCCGCTCAACAAGTTCATATTCTTCTTTTGTCTGAAGTACTGGAGATGAGCCGCATGTATTGTTATGACCTGCATTTTTTATTTTGAATTGTAATGTGGATTTTGGAATCCCATATTTATTAGCTGCAGCTCTGTAAGACATGTTACTATTTCTAACTTCCTGAATTGCTAATTCCATCAAATTTGCATCATATGAATGCTTTTTTGGCATGTTTGGTAACCTTTGGATGACCTGGAAACCACAAGGTTCGTTATCGGACACGTACTAAGTTAGTTGTTGGACAGACGTCAAATTACTGGATGTACAATCATATAAATCACTTTCAGTTGATTATTTGAATTCAGAAGAACATTCTGGGAAAGTAGTGCAGTCAAACTGAAAATTTCATGCAAATTTCAATTATTGGACAAATGTCCAACAACTGAAAAACTTGAAAAAATCATCGTAGTTATTGGACACCCTTCCAAAACATAACCTTACTTGTTATTTTTGAAGAAATACTCTAGAGATGCTCACCCTTGGACTAGCGGTACACTTTGTATCCCCTCATCACTGAAACCATTGTAGATTATAGATAGCAAAGTAATAAACAAGCAAACGATATCGTCCTACCTTGTCAAGAATTTGGTTGGTACACAGTCCACGAAATAACCTTTTAGCGAAGAGGTTCCATTTATAAGGATAAAATACGGGTCTGGATATATCGGTGCAGCGGCTTTTACAATTTCCAGTCGTTTTCGGCCATATTTATATAACCTCGGAGTGACGTAAAATTGAAAAGTTGACAGTTTGTTCTTCCTGATTCATACTACACAAGAAATAACTATACAGAGTGTCATGACCCGCAAAAAGAAGAGGGAAGAAGAAGAGCAACAAGAAAATCCCAAGAATGAAAAGAACTGCATCTCAGATGAAAAAAAATCGACCTGTTTCGACTAACGTAAAAAAGATGTTAGAAGAGAATTGATCCCTGAAGAAAGCACTAGCGGAAAGGAGGAAATAATTCGTCAGCTCAATAATGAAAATTTAAAACTAAAACAACAACAGCTATCAGAAACCGCAAGTATTACTGAGAAGGATGCCATAGCATCAGCATTAGATAGAATTAGCATGAGACTCGACGAAGTTGAGAAAAACCAGTTAGTAAAAGTAAAGTCATACGCACAAATTCTAAAACAAACAATACCTATATATAAGGCAATCGCTGTTCCTAAAGAAAAGCAATATTGCGATGACACGAGAAGAGAGTCGAGTATGAAAATAAATCTTTCATCTCTGAACATTTACATAGAAAGTGTGAGAAACCCAAAAAATGTCGGAATGGATATGAAAGTTGATGAATCAAATCATAATGAACTGAAAGATGAACAAAATAAATTCAATGAAAAATACCATGTTACTGAGCCGAAAATGTTAAATCCAGGAGTTGAAATAATAAATTATAAAAGTAGTGAGAAAAAAATTAAAAACAAGTTGCAGAAGATCTTATACCTCAGAATAATATGAGTGGAGACATACGAGTAAAGTTTATTAAATAGTTTCAATCAAGAAACAATTACACTATCTACGCGGAAACGTCTGGAAAGCTATTTAAACAAATGTTTATATTTGTTCAGCATTGCCCAAACGGCATTTACGCTTCAGCTTCAAAGCTTTGGCAATGTCGACTTGACGTTGACCATCTTTGCATAACTAAATGATCTCAGTTTTCACATCGAAAGAAATTTCTGGACCACCCGACATGGTCTTAAAATCACTCACCTCATTCCACAATACTTGATGGACACAAACCAATCCTCTCCTGACACGAAAATGTACTAAACTAATGTTGAAAAGAATTTGTCTACATATTTTTGTCCCTCATAAATATATATTCAGACTTGTATTGTGTTCATTGCATATAATGTAAAAACAAGGAATTTAGTTTTTCTACTAATAACGTATTTGTTTATGGAGCAATGAAGTAAGAATTCGTTTTCTAAAGGTATTTAGTTAAATATTCATATTTGTCTATATATACTAAGTGACATATAAATGCAAACACCCAGTTTAAATGGTTTTATTTTAATAAAATTTTGTATAAGTACTTAATGAAGCATAATAAGTAAATGATAAAAATTTCAAAATGATTGCACTGCTTTAAAGCCCTTTGACCTTAAATAATCTGTGAATGCACCCTGATGTGCTACGTATTCTCCAACGCGCCTAGACATGCTTCTGATCAGGTGGTCAATGTCCTCCTGTGGTATCTCATTCCAGGCAACCACCAACCAACCAATCAACGTAATGACAACACCTAACACACCTAACCACAGTGTCTACAGTTCTTTGCACTCTAACTGCAATTGCCCGAAAAGAAAGTCCAGCTTCCCGAAGTCCCACTATACGGCCCCTATCAAACTCACTAAGTTGACGAAATCGTGCAGGTCTCCGTACTCTAGGCATCGTAACCGATCGTAAAGGATGTCAAGAACCAAAATCCGCCAACGTTGATTCTTTACTGCGGCTGAAATATTCATTTTTAGAGCGTTAGTGAATTAAAAAAAAGCAGTATAAAAACTGGAATGTCCAACTGATAAGGCTGAAAATTTTTTCACTTGTTATTTACAGTAAGATAAATACATTCACCAACTTTTATTAAAATAAAACCATTTAAACTGGGTGTTCGGATTTACATGTCACTTAGTATACTTATGTCCATTACTGTACATGAAAAGAGCTTCAGCTACCAAATAGCTAAGGAATATAGCAACATGGTCCAGGAGTTCGTGGGGCTGAAAGAACTTTCACTTGAGAAGACAATTAAATCCTTGTAAATGTTGTTAAAGAACAGCTAGAATGAAATTACGATTTATCCAATTTTAATCTTTTAGTTGAAACATTCAACTCACACTTCCTATTTTTATTTGTAACACGTTATTTGTATCTCTTTAAGGTTGAGTGGAAGAGCTCTCACTGTGAACTTAGACTTTTGGTTAACTTAATATAAATAAATTATTATTACCATTATTATTAAATACACATTTTTTACAAGCATTGTTCAATTTCCATGCTTCTTGTATTTGTTATTTTCTGTTCTGTCCGACTTTAGTTTCGCTGACACCTTTCCAAAGAATTGCCCTACTATACAAATTCTAGCATTATAATCCTAAAGCTGCAAAAACCGCAACATATGCCGGCTTGAACCCCATGGTACGTACCGTGGTAGGAAAGAATTTTTAGAGAACTATTGTTTAGCAATTTCATAACAAACATAAGCATACATCTAATTAAAATCATCAATCAACGAACTACAACTTACATATTCCAGTACGTTACTAAATAACACCAGTCCTAATTCCAAAATATTTCAAATGAAAATATATTACTTTGACAAAAATACGTGTCACCTCTTCAGCCTTCGTTATAAAAAGGCTACACATACCTCTAACCTGTCGTCTATGAACACTCAATGGCGGTATTGGCTTTGACCAGTGATTCAAATCAACTCCCCAAGTCACCCCAAGGGTGACCCTTATGATATAATGAATTCTGGGCGCCTCCACCATATTTGGAAGTGAGGTATGCTCATATGTAGACACACTCACCATTTTATACAAAGTAGGGGCACAAATCTTATGAAAGTCCCCGGTGAATTTTGCTCACACGTTGGGAATAAGCATTCTAGCGCGTCCAGATCAAAAGTTTTTACGAGCTGTCAATGATCCTATGAAGCGTTTCCATAATATACAGGGTGTCCCAAATATGCGAGAACGGAGTATTGCTCCTATATAGAGACTTATCGAATACAACTATTTATGGGTTATCATACATGGAAATTGAGGACCTACTTCTGAAATACTCACAATTATACAGAGTGTCCAAATATTGCCCGACATCAAAAACATTTGTTTTAAATGGAAGACCCACCTCTTTTACACGCTTAGGTAGGCCATTTTAAAAGAAGAAGATTGATTAATTATTGACTTGTGGGTTTTGATTATAAGTTATTGGGCTATTGGGCATTTTATCTAAAAAAAACACCAAAGTTTTACAAGCAGTTTGCATAGTGTAGGCATATAGCTCAATATATTGATGATAGGAAAACACAAGTAGTAAGGATTTTGCAGATCATAACCTTCAGGTCCACTCACCTCTTTTCGATGAGATACTCCATTGTTGATTACGGAAGTGAAAACAATGGGACATTCCACATTCCCAGTTGCTGGTAATAAATCTTGATCATGACCTTCAAGGTCACGTCAAGGTCAAGTCACTTTTTTTCAAGAATAAGTCCATCCGACCATGACCATAAAAAAAAATAAAAAAAGAATTGGATATTTTCGATATCATGCTGGTACATGGTACCTTTCAATGCCAAAGCCAACCGACCATAAGTCGCTACATCGATAGGTTATCCGTTATAAACATCACGGAGAATCTTTCTCAGCTCACGAAAGTTATATTATATATCTGCACTTCAGTATGTCGTTAAATAATAACAATGCTAATAATAATTAACGTCTTTTATTTGTAATATTCTTACAGGAGGCGGGATTTAGATAATATATCTATTCTACCATCTAACCCCCTTAACAATACGAGATGTAAAAAAAACAGAATTTGTTGAAAATTAATACCTGTATACAATAACGACAGAATAAAGTATAATCTAAGTAAAGGCATAAGGAAAATATGAGGCCACTCATGGGTTACAACAGATTTCGCTGCTGATCAAGTAGAACTTTTTTCTTGAATTTGGGTAATGAACTGGTTTCTTTTAAACTGCGGTCTAAAGAATGATTTGATCGCGTTGTAAGTATATGTATTCTGAAATAAAGATGTGCTGTGGCGTGGAATTGAAAAGGTCTCTCTATATCTAATACCAATAGCATGCATATTCCCTCTACTTATGAATTTGTTTATTAAATATAAGGGTGTTTTTGAATAAAGAACCTTATGAGTCACATTTAGGAGCTGGTACTTATACATTTTATCAATTTTCATCCATTTGAGTTCATTAATGGCATTCGATATATGATCATACTTTCTGAGACAATTTACAAGTCTGCAACATGTATTCATAATACTTTGAATACGATTTCCTGTTATAATATCTAAATAGGGATAGTAAACCACTAAGCAATACGATATCTTTGAAAATAAGAAAGATTCACATCCTCATCCATTGTAATACCTAGGTTCTTCGAATGATCCACACATATTTGTCTTCAAAGGGTTCAAACGAAGATTATGACTACTACTGAACTTTTCAATTTGTGCAAGATCTTGACTAATTTTATTATTTGCTGTTTCCAAGTCATTACTCCTAAATGAATAGAAAATTTGAGTACCGTCTGCAAAAAATTGTATGCTGCATGATTTTACCTCTGTTTCTAAATCTGAGATATATAATGAAAATAATAGGGGTCCTAAGACTGATCCCTGTGGTACACCAGGACAAATTTTATGTTCGGTAGAGTACTGTTCATTTAGACGAACTTTTTAATACCGATTTTCAAGGTAGTTTTGAATAAACGAAGGAGGTTTTTCAGAAAATCCATAATAACTGTATTTAGACACAAGAAGTGAAAGATTAATGGTGTCAAATGCTTTAGTAAAGTCAAGAAGTATGAGAGCTACTGCTTTTTGATTATCAAGTGCCATTGTTATATTGTCTGTTAAATTACAGAGTGCCGATGCTTTATTATGACCTTGTCGAAATCCAGATTGTTTAGATGGAGTAATTTTGTTAGAATATAAGTAGGCGCAGAGCTTGTAAGCAACGCGTTCCAATACTTTAGAAAAAATTGGCAGCAGACTAATCGGTCTCAGTTGATCATAGTTAGTAGGGTCAAAACACTTAGGCCCGTATCGTCAGTCGTCCCTAAAATTGTAGGGCGCTTGATTGTCATACTCCTTTCTCTCCTTCAAAAATTTCTAGATTACACTTGTCCCGTGTCAGCGTCAGCGCTCTCCTATTGTGACGATATGTTTTCTTTTTAAATTGTAGGAAACTTCAGGCTGATAAGACATGATATAACTCAAAAGCAAGCACAATTTGATGCAAATAGATGTTTGTGACATAACCTCAAAATAGAGTTCTGACACGGAGAAGTAGAAAACTATGACAATCAAGGAGGCCATAAAGGCGCCCTACAATTGTAGGGACGACTGACGAACGGGCCTTAGGTAGCGAAGCAACTATAGTGCGTTTCCACTGATTGGGGAAATATCCCCTCTCTAAACAGCAGTTGATAATATGTGTCAAGTACACATCAATTTCAGGTATACATAGTAGTATCATATGCTAAGTTATTCCATCTGAATCACTAGAATTTGATTTTATTTTATGTATAATTTTAATAATTGTGTCAATAGTCACTTCATTAAATTGAAATTTGGATTTTGAGTTATTTTTATTATCTCGGTAATATGCAATTTTATCAGCACAACCCAAATCACTATTCTCGAAAATTGAAATGAATGCCTCATTTATTTTATACGGATCTGATAAGCTCACGGGAATTGTAGAATATTCCTGAGGTTGCACTTTGAAAGTCTTCTCCAAGATTTCGCTGCTGATCAAGTAGAACTTCTTTCACTTTTTTCTTGAACTTTGGTAATGAACTGGTTTCTTTTAAACTGTGGTCTAAAGAACTATATGATTTTATCGCATTGTAAGTATATGTATTCTGAAATAAACATGTGCTGTGGCGTGGAATTGAAAAGGTCTCTCTATATCCAATACTAAAAGCATGCATATTCCCTCTACGTATGCATTTGTTTATTAAATATGACGGTGTTTTTGAATAAAGAACCTTATGAGTCACATTTAGGAGCTGGTACTTATACATTTTATCAATTTTCATCAATTTGAGTTCATTAATGGCATTCGATATATGATCATACTTTCTGAGACAATTTACAAGTCTGCAACATGTATTCATAATACTTTGAATACGATTTCCTGTTATAATATCTAAATAGGGATAGTAAACCACTAAGCAATACGATATCTTTGAAAATAAGAAATATTCACATCCTCATCCATTGTAATACCTAGGTTCTTCGAATGATCCACACATATTTGTCTTCAAAGGGTTCAAACGAATATTATGACTACTACTGAACTTTTCAATTTGTGCAAGATCTTGACTAATTTTATTATTTGCTGTTTCCAAGTCATTACTCCTAAATGAATAGAAAATTTGAGTACCGTCTGCAAAAAATTGTATGCTGCATGATTTTACCTCTGTTTCTAAATCTGAGATATATAATGAAAATAATAGGGGTCCTAAGACTGATCCCTGTGGTACACCAGGACAAAGTTTATGTTCGGTAGAGTACTGTTCATTTAGACGAACTTTTTAATACCGATTTTCAAGGTAGTTTTGAATAAACGAAGGAGGTTTTTCAGAAAATCCATAATAACTGTATTTAGACACAAGAAGTGAAAGATTAATGGTGTCAAATGCTTTAGTAAAGTCAAGAAGTATGAGAGCTACTGCTTTTTGATTATCAAGTGCCATTGTTATATTGTCTGTTAAATTACAGAGTGCCGATGCTTTATTATGACCTTGTCGAAATCCAGATTGTTTAGATGGAGTAATTTTGTTAGAATATAAGTAGGCGCAGAGCTTGTAAGCAACGCGTTCCAATACTTTAGAAAAAATTGGCAGCAGACTAATCGGTCTCAGTTGACCATAGTTAGTAGGGTCAAAACACTTAGGCCCGTATCGTCAGTCGTCCCTAAAATTGTAGGGCGCTTGATTGTCATACTCCTTTCTCTCCTTCAAAAATTTCTAGATTACACTTGTCCCGTGTCAGCGTCAGCGCTCTCCTATTGTGACGATATGTTTTCTTTTTAAATTGTAGGAAACTTCAGGCTGATAAGACATGATATAACTCAAAAGCAAGCACAATTTGATGCAAATAGATGTTTGTGACATAACCTCAAAATAGAGTTCTGACACGGAGAAGTAGAAAACTATGACAATCAAGGAGGCCATAAAGGCGCCCTACAATTGTAGGGACGACTGACGAACGGGCCTTAGGTAGCGAAGCAACTATAGTGCGTTTCCACTGATTGGGGAAATATCCCCTCTCTAAACAGCAGTTGATAATATGTGTCAAGTACACATCAATTTCAGGTATACATAGTAGTATCATATGCTAAGTTATTCCATCTGAACCACTAGAATTTGATTTTATTTTATGTATAATTTTAATAATCGTGTCAATAGTCACTTCATTAAATTGAAATTTGGATTTTGAGTTATTTTTATTATCTCGGTAATATGCAATTTTATCAGCACAACCCAAATCACTATTCTCGAAAATTGAAATGAATGCCTCATTTATTTTATACGGATCTGATAAGCTCACGGGAATTGTAGAATATTTCTGAGGTTGCACTTTGAAAGTCTTCTCCAAGATTTCGCTGCTGATCAAGTAGAACTTCTTTCACTTTTTTCTTGAACTTTGGTAATGAACTGGTTTCTTTTAAACTGTGGTCTAAAGAACTATATGATTTTA
Organism: Acanthoscelides obtectus; assembly: GCA_963669975.1. Lineage (NCBI taxonomy): Eukaryota > Metazoa > Arthropoda > Insecta > Coleoptera > Chrysomelidae > Acanthoscelides > Acanthoscelides obtectus. The sequence goes on from CAVLJG010000009.1 coordinate 14,643,664, forward strand.
TCGCATTGTAAGTATATGTATTCTGAAATAAACATGTGCTGTGGCGTGGAATTGAAAAGGTCTCTCTATATCCAATACTAAAAGCATGCATATTCCCTCTACGTATGCATTTGTTTATTAAATATGACGGTGTTTTTGAATAAAGAACCTCATGAGTCACATTTAGGAGCTGGTACTTATACATTTTATCAATTTTCATCAATTTGAGTTCATTAATGGCATTCGATATATGATCATACTTTCTGAGACAATTTACAAGTCTGCAACATGTATTCATAATACTTTGAATACGATTTCCTGTTATAATATCTAAATAGGGATAGTAAACCACTAAGCAATACGATATCTTTGAAAATAAGAAAGATTCACATCCTCATCCATTGTAATACCTAGGTTCTTCGAATGATCCACACATATTTGTCTTCAAAGGGTTCAAACGAAGATTATGACTACTACTGAACTTTTCAATTTGTGCAAGATCTTGACTAATTTTATTATTTGCTGTTTCCAAGTCATTACTCCTAAATGAATAGAAAATTTGAGTACCGTCTGCAAAAAATTGTATGCTGCATGATTTTACCTCTGTTTCGAAATCTGAGATATATAATGAAAATAATAGGGGTCCTAAGACTGATCCCTGTGGTACACCAGGACAAATTTTATGTTCGGTAGAGTACTGTTCATTTAGACGAACTTTTTAATACCGATTTTCAAGGTAGTTTTGAATAAACGAAGGAGGTTTTTCAGAAAATCCATAATAACTGTATTTAGACACAAGAAGTGAAAGATTAATGGTGTCAAATGCTTTAGTAAAGTCAAGAAGTATGAGAGCTACTGCTTTTTGATTATCAAGTGCCATTGTTATATTGTCTGTTAAATTACAGAGTGCCGATGCTTTATTATGACCTTGTCGAAATCCAGATTGTTTAGATGGAGTAATTTTGTTAGAATATAAGTAGGCGCAGAGCTTGTAAGCAACGCGTTCCAATACTTTAGAAAAAATTGGCAGCAGACTAATCGGTCTCAGTTGACCATAGTTAGTAGGGTCAAAACACTTAGGCCCGTATCGTCAGTCGTCCCTAAAATTGTAGGGCGCTTGATTGTCATACTCCTTTCTCTCCTTCAAAAATTTCTAGATTACACTTGTCCCGTGTCAGCGCCAGCGCTCTCCTATTGTGACGATATGTTCTCTTTTTAAATTGTAGGAAACTTCAGGCTGATAAGACATGATATAACTCAAAAGCAAGCACAATTTGATGCAAATAGATGTTTGTGACATAACCTCAAAATAGAGTTCTGAAACGGAGAAGTAGAAAACTATGACAATCAAGGAGGCCATAAAGGCGCCCTACAATTGTAGGGACGACTGACGAACGGGCCTTAGGTAGCGAAGTAACTATAGTGCGTTTCCACTGATTGGGGAAATATCCCCTCTCTAAACAGCAGTTGATAATATGTGTCAAGTACACATCAATTTCAGGTATACATGGTAGTATCATATGCTAAGTTATTCCATCTGAACCACTAGAATTTGATTTTATTTTATGTATAATTTTAATAATGGTGTCAATAGTCACTTCATTAAATTGAAATTTGGATTTTGAGTTATTTTTATTATCTCGGTAATATGCAATTTTATCAGCACAACCTAAATCACTATTCTCGAAAATTGAAATGAATGCCTCATTTATTTTATACGGATCTGATAAGCTCACGGGAATTGTAGAATATTTCTGAGGTTGCACTTTGAAAGTCTTCAGGGTTTTATAATACTTTATGTCCTCATTTTGAACAGCTTGGAAATAATCAAATGTCAATTTTCAAAGAGGGCAAAACATAGGAGAATTTATTGATCATATTGATGATCAAAACTGGAAAGTGAAAACATATACAGGGTAAACAAAGAACTATAGACGCGTCTACAAGAAAATCTTGTAGAAAAGTAAAGTGATAGAAAACGAAAATATATCAATAGCCCAATAACTAGTAATCAAAACCAATAAAAATGTATATCAATCTTCTTCTTTTAAAATGGCCTATCCCAGTGTGTAATAAAAAGTTTGGCCTTCCATTTAGATCAAATATTTTTGATGTGGGACACAATTGGGACTCCCTGTACAATTTTGACTGTTTCAAATGTGGCCCTCAAACACCATGTAGAATACTCGTAGAAAATAAATATGGAGTGAACAGTTTTCTTTGATGAAACGTTCATTTAGGAGCAAATCCCCGTCCTTGCCTGCTTGGCACACCCTGTATATCATAGAAATGCTTCTTAGGATTGTAAAAGCCCATGAGACCTTTTGATTGGGATACTCTGGAGAGCTTATTCCCAACGTTTAAGCAGGATTCACCAGGGACTGATTTTCGTAAGGTTTATGCCCTCTCATTTGAGGACATGTATTTCCCGTTAGAGCACCAGAAAAGTATTCAATGCATTCTCTTCTTCACTCACACTCTTCTCCATTGCAGCAAAGAATATTTTATGGGAGATTTTCTCATGTTTCTACGTTTACAGGTTTACCTATTTGGGCTTGCCACCGGAATTTTCAAATTTTGAAATGCATAGTTTTACGAATGGAGATATGGATGACATTACAGTACATCATTCAGTCCATTATACAGGGTACTTAAAAAATAGACGGAGATATTTTGGAGCGTGATTTCTTTAAAAAAAAAATGTAAAAAGAATGTCTATACACATGGGTCCAAAAATGGAGAGTTTTCACGATACAGGTAGATAAAGTGATTTTATTTTCTCTATACCTTCAAAAATATTTACTCGATTCTGTTAAAATTCGACAATAATATTAAAATTGCAATAATACTTTTTCCTTGAATTTTTTTTAACTTGTGACTTCCAAGGGATTTTGTGATTTTTGTAGCAAAAATTAATCATTTTGTTCAATGACATGCAATTCTCTAAAACGAAGTGAATTACTAAGAAAATACAAGATGCAAAGAAATTGTATTTTTAGATGCTTAATCAAACAACAAATAATATTAAAGTTACAAAAAAGGCAGCGATGTACATTTTTTTGGCCAATAATGTACGCTAAGGTGGCCACCGGGAGGCCACTGGACCTGATAATATCAATCTATTCAGGCTAAATCAGCCTCTCAATACAACAAATAATATTACCATATTTCGATAGGATCGAATAAATATTTCTTATGATATTTATGAAAAAGTAGAAAAAATAAATGTATCACCCTGTATCTTGAAAACGGTGCATTTCCGCACCCAGGTTCATAAAAACCTTTTTTAAATATTTCTCTAATTGTATCATCTCTGCAATTCTCAAATATGTAATTAAAGTCCTTTCACACCCTGCTCTTGGAGTAATTCACTGTTTATTGATCAGCTAAGTAACATGAAACACCGACATACAGTCATTATCATAAAATCTGAGTAATCCTAAGCTTCTCATATCCACAAAGGTACTTCGTACATTTACAACTTAATATTTTATTCAAATGTCTTAAATTGAACACTTCTACACCATTTCAGAGTGTCTGCATCTTTGGCTTTCTGTATTTCTTCTGTATTAACGCTGCAGTCACGCTTCCGCTCTTTGTTTTTCCATGTGTATAACTTCTCCGTTCGTTTTTCCTCGATTGACGCTGATGATCTCTTCCTGCTGAGTTTCTACATCATCAGTATTGACCAACGTCCACTCGGTGCACCTGCTGACAAGATAAAAGTCTCCTTATATGAACCATCGGCAAGAGCTCATAAGATCGACACTGGTATCATGTAAAAAACCTATAAAACGTCAAAAAAACCTATAAGATGTCAACTTGCAGACTATGAAGTTTTTAGAGCGCAAACAGTCATTCCACGTTTGCTCACTAGGATCGTTGTGAACGTCCATCTATGGAGGAATGACTACGCATTATTGGTTGCATAGTTTTGTGAGGCTGAGTGCTGAGTGATCCGGGTCTATAGTTCTTATCTCTGAGAAGAAAGTTGGTTGAATAGCAAGATCGCATCTGGATTATTATGTGTATTGATCTGCATGTGTATAAAATCAGTGATACTTGCTGTGTGAGAAAATAATTACTGAATATGCCGAATATAACGGGTTATTTATATGTTGTGCTTTCTGAAGGGAGGTTGTGTTCAAAGTTATAAATTACGAAAAACTGTTAACATCTTGTAGAATGACCTACATAATATCAAAAAAAACAGCATGGTGTAAAAAAATAGACTAAATGTCACTTTTCAATATACGTGATACCCGTGCGGAGCAACTGTGTCTTGTAACTAGTCCACATTTGGCCCATATAATTTAAATATAGCTCTGACAGCTGTTGACATACGTCAGCTGCAGTTTTCTTCTATTCTTCTATTCGTCATTGTCCGTCAGAGCGGTCCGTGGGACCTTGGCTCTTTGTTAAAGTATGGTAGGTCAGTAGGTGTTTTAGTTCTGGTTGCCGAGATACCAGACGAAGTCATGGAGATCCAAAGGAAGAAGAAAGAAAGGGAGGAAGGGGGAAGAGCAAAGAGGGTGCGCCGGTTGAAGGGATGCTTTGCTATTGTAAACTGGTATTCGGTTAATTTAAATTAATCCACAAATTAATTTAGGAATCTGTGTGTGGCACAAATAGTAGTTATGGTTGGATATAGAATTGCACAATTGGATTTTGATTACAGTGGGAGCCGCGGTCTTGTCTGCTTGCGAACTTGCTCGACTATGTAGTCTACTGACTCACGCAACAGAGGGTTGCTGTGCGATTCCGAAAAGTAAAGGATTGGCCCTAGAGCGGAACCCTGATTAATTTTGATCCGAAATTTCCTACATTCAAGGAAGGATTTCAAAAGTTTTAGGAGCCAAAATGGAAAGCCCTTTTGAGTTAGTTTATAGAGAAGGCCCTTGTGCCACACCTTGTCAAATGCCTTCGAGACATCCAGAAGCCAATAAGCCAGTACATTCGTTAAAGGTGAAGCCCTGGTGACTCGCTCCACAAGCCTAACCGCCTGTAACTCCGTACTATGCTCAGACCAAAATCCAAATTGCACATCAGGAATCACATGGTGATCTGACGAGAAATTCGCAAGGTGACGTAGAGTCTCCTTTTCAGCGAGCTTAGACGGATCAAACAGTAGGCTGATGGGACGATAGTCCTGGGGAAATATCGAACCTGCCTTCTTTGGAATCATTATAACTTCCGCAGCCTTCACGCCGATGGAAAGTACTGGGTGCTTAGCAAGGCATTGATAATAGCTACGAGATAAGTCAATGACCTCCGTGAAATCAGCTCCAGCGCCTTATTAGTGATTTGATCCTCCCCAAGCGCTTTACGCACCTTGACGTCTTTAATATGACCTTGAAGCTCTGCTGGTGTGCAATGCGGGATCTCGGGAGAAGCCGCTAACGTGCTGTGCAACTCTTCAGCTGAAGAATCTTCCGGACAAGAATCTTCTGAGGAAGAATCACTAATGGCGGCGCCGGGATAACTGACGCCGTTGGCCCTAAAATATCTCCTGATGGATCTCACAATTTGTTGCTCCTCGTCGTGATCATTATCAAGATCATGGTTGGGAGAGAGCTGCAGTTCATGTTGGATCTTACATCACGTACTTATCATATAAATCTTTGCTAAACTTTTTAGAGTAGCTGATACATAGACAAAACACTATACTGCATAAATTTCTTAATATAGGACTAATTTCAGTATTTCTTTAGAGTAACTCAGATAAATAATTTTCAATAGATCGTGTCTCAAACCATTTCTTGAACATATGCCTGACAAAGATCTTTCAAGTATGTAAAATTATTTGCATTATCTAAAAGTGCAGCCAATGCTTCAGAAAAGGTAGTGGCCCAAGAAGTATTGTAACATCAAGACACAACTGTGCATCTTATAAGAGAATGATTTGACAGTTTATAAAATGAAATAAATGTCAAGACATCTGTAAGTGGACCCCGAACACCGTAACTCATAGAGTTTACAACCTTACAATGGAAACTTTATTCTGAGAAAGGGGAGGAAGGGTACTTGTAGAAAGTTGAACATTTGTTTCACTATACAGTGCTTTTCTTTAATGCCCCCCTCCCCTTTGATTTCTTTAACGGATCAATTCAAAAAATTGATGCGCGGATACCACATTTTAGAGTAAAATTGAGAGATGAAAATGTCAAGATGACCGCTGAGCGCCATCTTGGAAAAAAATTATATGAAAACGGGGGTCTAGTGACACATCATTTTGAAGCCCCTGACGAGTACTTTATAACCCTAAAATATTAAGTCAATACCTTTACCTACTACAAAATGGTGGTACATTTAATAGTTACCAGAATACATTGACATTTAACTTGATAATTCGAATAAATACGTTGAGTTTAGTTTAGAAGATGCTAGAAATGGTTGCCTTGAACTTCTTGACACAATAAGAGCCGGTCCGTAATTTCGCGTCCAACATTTTCATGCATAGTAACATCGATATTTCTACAAATATTCGTTATTCTCAGTCGTATATCCAATATTGAAGCAGGTTCAGTTTCGTACACCTTTTGCTTCAAATAGCCAGATAAAAAAAGTCTAAAGGTGACAAATCTGGCGACCGAGCTGGCCATTCAACAGGACCTCGACGGCCGGGGAAATTGTTCTCCAGATAATTCATAACTTGTCTGTAGTAGTGTAGTGGAGCACCATCTTGCTAGAATACACTATCAATATCGAATTCCTTAGGACTCGCTTCGACGAGTGATTAGAACAGTATTTTCCAGCATATCCAAATACAGTTCTGCGGTTTTTTTTAATCAAATCCTTGATCAACAATCAGAAATTAACAATTCTATAAGCTAATCTGCTGCCCATAGTACTGTTCACAGCACTAGTTGTGGCATGATGAAGTCTCATCCAGTGATGAGACCTCTTCAAACATCAAGTAGCTCTGCTGGCCAATATCTCTTAAGTCGTCTGCGGTTAGGGGGTTCTAGTGGAGGTTGTAATGATGTATTACTGTGATTTTCCAGTTTTCTGTGGTGTTTCTTGCTCCTCTCTGGAATCACATCTTTCACCAATGGAACACTGAGATCTCTGTGGATTGTGCCATTGGTCACACACCAAGGGGCATCAGTTAGCATACGGAGTACTTTCGATTGACTCCTCTGGAGTATTTGTATATTAGATTTACTTGCGCAGCCCCATAGTTCTGCTCCATATGCCCATATTTACTTGATGATGGTGTTATATAACAAAAGCTTATATGACAGAGATAATTTGGATCTTCTCCCAAGCAGCCAGGATAATTCTTCCAAACGCAAGTCTATTTGTTTTCTTTTTTTAATGATATGCTGTTTCCACGTCAGTTAACTATCCATATGGAGCCCAAGATGTTTCGCTGAAGTGGACTGGGGAACAGCTGTGTTATTAATATATACTGGTGAACAGTTCCCTTTCCGTAGTGTGAAGGTTACTTGCTGTGACTTGTTTTCATTAATTTTTTTCTTACATTTCTTCATCCATGTTTCCACCATTTCTAGACGATCTTGTAGAGAATTCGAGGCTAACGTTGAACCGCTGTTGCTGGCAAGGATTACTGTGTCGTCGGCAAATGTTTCTGTGACTGCGTTTTGGGAAATGGGAAGATATGCGGTGAACAAGGTGTACAACATTGGTCCTAAAACGCTGCCCTGGGGAACTCCTGATTTGATAGGATGGAAATTCGATGTTTGTTCATTTACTCTAGTTCGGAATTTACGTTGACTTAGAAACGACTTCAATATTTTTAAATATTTTATGGGAGTTCCGCGGTTAATGTTTGTTCGATGAATGATTTCCCAATATCCCAGCCCAAACGTTATTTTTTTGTGGATACTGAGTGTGCGTTTCCCTGAAGACGTGACGAAAATTTTGTCTATGCACATTACCGTTGAGAAAAAATGTTCATTCATCACTAAAACAAATATTTTGGATATAGGTAGGATGCCGTGTGATTATTTCCGTCATAGTCTCGCAGAATTCTGTTCTTCGATCAGGGTCATCTTCAGTCAGCTGATGTATCATTTGAATTTCGTATCGGTGATACTTATTCTTTTCAAAAGTCACCAGACAGCAGAAGGACAAACCTCACATACGTTCGCAATGGAGGAAGTAGACTGTTTACTATGATCTCACCAGTTATTTGAACTTGCTCTTCTTCCGGGATGGTCGGATGACCTGGGGGCTTTTTGCTGTTTACACTACCAGTAGCTGTAAATTTAGATACAAGTTCCCTTAAATATTTTCTACAGATACGACGATTCGAGAAACGATCATTAAAAATCCTTTTGGTCTCGTGAAAGTTACGCGTCGCACCAAAAATGAAAATCGCTTCGATTTTTTCTTCCAATGGACGAGAATTGACCATTTTAAAAATATTTCAAACAGTATCTAGCACCAAAACCGAAAATTAAGTAAGAATATTTTAACTGTACAATGATGTTTGTTTTCGTACTGATACTCTTGCCACTGTCAACAAAAAGTAACAAAACAAGTTTTTATCGCTGTTGCTGTGGATACGGCGGGGAACTACAATTATTTGTAGAGATATGCATGTTAGTGGGTTTGTGTTCAGGTAATTATTAAATGTACCACCATTTTGTAGTAGGTAAAGGTATTGACTTTATATTCTAGGGTTATAAAGTACTCGTCAGGTGCTTCAAAATGGTGTGCCACATACCGATTTATCTTGCCATGAATAGCAAGTGTTGAAATGTTCAGGTTTTTCTTTCAAGTTTTTGTGGTAGATGCGTGTTTGACACTTTAGCGTTTAGCGCACTTGACTGTTCGGTCACTATTCACAGGTTCCTATGATCTAAAAATGATCTTGTTTGACAGCAGTATTGATATTCTTGCTGTATCAGAAACTTGGCTATCTAGTGATGTGCGAGATGAATCAGTAGCAGTAGATGGTTATTTAATTTTAAGGCGTGATGGCCCGTCTCACGGGGAGGGGTTGCATTCTACGTGAAAAATGATTTGAGATGTACACACTTAGACATAAACCTTGGCATGTGACAGTCTTATTGTTATGAAAGTCTGTTTATCTCGGTTGTCATCAATAGTTTCAAACTTGCTGTTGGAGTCTATTATCGTCCACCTAACAAGGATCTGGCTGCCTGCATTCAAAATTTGGATCAAGCTTTGCCGCGGTTGCAACTTGACTCTGATCATATAATAGTATTAGGAGATTTTAATATTGATATATTGACTCACACTGAAAACAACCTATTAAGCTGTTTCAACTCATATGGAATTTCTCAAGTAGTCACCGAACCAACAAGAATCTCTGAAAATACAGCCACACTTTATATCAAATGAAACGATAGTAAATAATACATAAACGTTAAGCGCTGATGCTGTTAGTGATCACAGACTTGTATTGTGTAAATTGTTCCTTTATCGAAGTCTCGTCAAAATTTATATCATGATGTAATATCTCTTCCTTTTCAGTTCCGCCATCCTTAAGCGATCCTAATGAAATAAACAGGTCTCTCATGTCTGCATATACTGAGAATAACGAATCTAATGCTCTTATTACCAGATATTCCAGCTTCACATTCAGCTCTGTTGATCAAAGTGTTGTACTGGAGCATACATCGAAGATGAGATCAAATGCATGTGGTCCTGACGGCATAACCTTGTGTATGCTCAAGCTTTGTATATCAGAGTTATTAGATCTATTGACACACATTATGGTAAAGGTATTGACTTTATATTCTAGGGCTATAAAGTACTCGTCAGGAGCTTTAGAATGATGTGCCACAAGACACCTGTTGTCATATAATTTTTTTCCAAGATGGCGCCCAGTGGCCATCTTGACATTTTAATCTATCAATTTTACTTTAAAATATGGTATCCAAGGATCAATTTCATTACCTCAAGTTTTAATTTTTTGAATTGATCCGTTCAAAAAATCAAACGGGAGGGGACATTACAGAAGCACTGTATACGTATGGATATACAGGGTGACTTGCAATGTCACGTATTCCTGTTAAGGGGTGATAGATTAGGTCAAAAGCGACCGATTTTGTCCCAGACGTTAACCGTTTTTGAGTTATTTGAATTTTATTTTTTTTTATTTTTTATTCCGATTTCAGACGGTTAAATTTGAAATACAAAAAAAACTACATGTTTGATTTTGAGTTTTTTGTTATCGTCGCATAGCGGACATTCCAATAGTTCATAATAAGTAATAAAATGTTGAAAACTTACAAAAGTTTTAAAATTACCCTTTTGAAATATATGATTTTCTTATTTTTTTACTAACTTATTCGATAAAAAATGAAATTTTCTGTAAAAAATCTCCTAGTAATGAAATGTGCAAATTATGTTAATAATATCTCTATCTAACAAGCTTTCATTTGAGGTATAAAAGTTACAACTAACTCAAGAACAAAGACATAAAATTAAAAAAAGATTAGTAAAGTTGTACGAACGATTATTACGTAGGATAAATAAAAGGCTTTTATTTTAATTACGGTTTTATTTAATTACATTTCCTTTAGTATTTTACAGATTCTGCTCACATTGTAATCCCCTGTTACGTAATTCACTTTTGGTAATTCTAGTTGTTAAGCGGCTTTTTATTTGGTCAGCTTCACTGATTATCCTTGTAATTAATTCATCGCGCGTTGGTACGGGCGAAACATCGTACACCAGGCTTTTCATATGTCCCCACACATAGTAATCCATCGGTGTGAGATCTGGGCTTCTTGCTGGCCAGGCAATGGGCCCGCCTCTGATAATGCATTGATGAGGCCCGTATCGTCAGTCGACCCTACAATTGTAGGGTGCGTTTATGGCCTCCTTGATTGTCATACTCCTCTCTCTCCTTCAAAAATTTCTAGATTACACTTGTCCCGTGTCAGCGTCAGCGCTCTCCTAGTGTGAAGATTTGTTTTCCTTTTAAATTGTAGGAAATTTCAGGCTGATAAAACATGATATAACTCAAAACCAATTTTGTGACATAACCTCAAAATAGAGCGCTGACACGGAGAAGTAAAAAATTATGACAATCAAGGAGGCCATAAAGGCGCCCTATTGTAGAGACGACTGACGATACGGGCCTGAATACGCCAGTACTGATCTACTGTAGTGTGCGGGACAGCCGTCGTGCTGGAACCAAATATTTTGTGTCGTCGCCAATGGGACGTCTTCCATTAATGGAAACAAGTGATTTTTCAAGGACTCTTCATACACTTCTCCATTAAAATTGGCGGGCAGAAAATGAGGTCCAATTAAATATCCATCAATGATGACCATCCACACACATTGACTGAAAACCGGCTCTGAGACCCCGTCGGTCTTATTTTTCGGTTTAACGCTTTTTTATCAGCCCAGTAATGAGCATTATGGTAGTTAGTGATCCCGTCCTTATCAAACTTCGATTCATCGGTCCACAGAATTTTCTTAAAATAGTCTGGATCTTCTGTATCTGCATGTAACATGTAACTGCAGAAATCTAATCGTCTTGCAGGATCGCCCTCTTCAATCACATGCACAGGCGTGTAATGATAAGGGTATAATCTTGCAGTATGCACAGTAAACCATACTTTGTATTGTGCTATACCCAACTGAGCAGCCACAATGCGCGTAGACGTAGTAGGGTATTCCTGAAACACATGAAGGATTTCCACTTCATCTTCAGGAAGATAGAGTCGGGGTCGACCAGCATCACTATGTTGCCTTTGAACACGTCCGGTTTGGCGGATGCGCCGATACACAGAGTCAAACAAAGTAACATGAGGTGTTCGGCGATTCGGGAAACGTTGCCGATATTCACGGCGGGCAGCTGCAGAATCGCCGTTACAAAGTTCATAACAGAACATTATGTCTGCGTATTCTTCATTTGTAAAAGTTTGCCCGTGCTCGCTATGGCGAGGTCCTGGCGGATCTTCTGCGTCTGCGCGTACGCAGTAGTTAATACCACCTAAACCTAATTCTCACTCGGCGTGCGGCGATGGCGTAACTACAACGATGAATAATAACAGCTCTCTCTCTCACTCCTCCACTAAGTCAGCTTTTTTCGCTCGCTTCCTCGTCGAGGCGATGCCATAAAAGAATCATAGCATACGAGTAATTTGAGGACAGTAACGACTTGTTCAAACAGGTAATACAAATTCCTTAAAAATCCAGCCTCTGTGGGTGTCATTGTTGTTTCTCTGCATGTACTTCAGATAATTGAACGCTTAATACCTCAAATGAAAGCTTGTTAGATCGAGATATTATTTACATAATTTGCACATTTCATTACTAGAAGATTTTTTACAGAAAATTGCATTTTTTATCGAATAAGTTAGTAAAAAAAAAGAAAATGATACATTTATAAAGCGTAATTTTAAAACGTTTGTAGCTTTTCAACATTTTATTACTTATTATGAACTATTGAAATGTCTGCTATGCGACGATAACAAAAAACTTAAAATCAAGCATGCAGTTTTTTTGTATTTCAATTTTAACCGTCTGAAATCGGAATAAAAAATAAAAAACATAATATCCAAATAACTCAAAAATGGATAACTTTTGGATAAGACATGATAGGTCAAAATCGGTTGCTTTTGACCTAATCTATCAACCCTTAACAGGAATACGTGACATTACAAGTCTTATATATACTAAGTGATAAAAATGGTAAACACCTGCGTGATTATCTCAAATCAATACCTGGTAAGTCCGAAAATGTCGATTTTCTGATTTTGTTCTGTTTTGATTCCTGTATGCATACAGTAATGCTCTCAGAAAATCGATATCGATGTTTCCTATTCGTGAAGCATCGACGATCGTAGGTTAATACGTCGTAAGTCGGAAAATTTCGATTTACGCATACAGGAGTCAAAACAGAACAAAATCGACATTCTTCGGACTTACGACGTATTGATTTGAGATCATCGCTAAGTATGTTTATTAGGATTCAAGAATTTTTTACATATCGGTTTATCTTGTCATGAACAGCAAATGAAAAGATGGTCAGGTTCTTCTGTTAAGTTTTTGTGTTGGCTGTGTGTACTGTCTGGTGACAAAGGAGCATTTAGCTTTCGTACATCTACGGTTTCAGTTACATGTTAAATTTTGTGTAGCTGGTATGTCGATAAGAGAAGTTTCTAGGAGGTCCAACAGATCCTTATGCAGAATACTGCAGTGTGAAAGAGCGTCGACTCAAGAAGACCGAGGACAGCGAGCGACGGGTTCTTGGGCGTCCCAGAGGTACCACAGAGCGACAAGACCGCCAGTTAAGATTCTGGCTCTGAGAAACAGATTCAGTAGTACTCGAGCCATCGCTAATCAGTTGTTTGTAGAGCATGGAAGGATGGTCTTTTTTACTGTCTTCATACCGTCTCCATCTTGTACTACCTCTGACCCTACAGCATCGTTTTTTATACTCCAACTACCACGAAGGCCTAGGGCCTAAACACCCATTGGGTACCGTGGGGCTATAGGGGGATGACACAGGGGAAAGGGGGATGACACACGGACTCTGGCGAGGCAACACGTGTGCATGCAACATGCACACATTCTGGCTCCGCCTACGAGATCCGCCGGGTGGTACCTCCGCGTTCGACTGTCAGAGACCGCGTACCACCTACGGACAATCACAACATCCATAGCCAAGAGAAAAAATTCTCCTGGGACGGGATTCGAACCCGCACAGCGCACGGCGACTGATCAGGAGACCAAAGAGTCTACTACTGCGGCCACCGCTACTGCCTAAACGATTGGTAGGGAATATGGAATGGAACTGATTCGTTTTCAGCGATTAGTCTAGATTTTGTTTGGGCACACATGATGGTCATGCATATTCATATTCATCGCACTGTGGGTGTTATGGTAGGGGGTGCCAATGGTTACGGCAACAGGTCACGATTAGGATTTATTCGAGGTAGCATCACTGCCCAGCGCTATATCCACGAAGTTAGTTTTACAACCCCATCTATCTCCCTTTTTGGAAACTGTGCAAGGTCCACTTTTTCAGTAGGACAATGCACAACCTTATGTCGCACGAGTTAATTTAGACTTTTTAGAATCATCCAGAGTAGATCTGCTTCAGTGGCCTCCTTGGTCTCCAGACCTTTCCCCCATCGAACTTGTATGGGACATGATGGAAAGAAAGTTGAAAAATTCACCGCACCCTCTACAAACATTGGAAGGTCTACGAAACCAAATTCAGATGGCCTGAAGAAAACATCAATTACCCAATCGAATCCAGGCCGCGACGACTTAACGAATGTGTAGCGAATTGTGGAGTTTCAACACATTATTAACATTAAGGTGGGATATCTCAGCTATTTTGCGAAATTTCGAGTTAAGATTTTGATCAGTTTCTATTTATCAGCAGACTTAAAACTTGTAAAAGTATGCTGAAAATTACTCCTAGTTGGTGTTGCATTTTCTATGTCATTTAGTATATTTCATAATTAGCAAACTGTGCACTGCAGATTATACCGCCAAAGGTAAAGAGTCTTTCCGCTTTCTATGATTCTGAATGAATGACAATAATCAAGTGATAAATGAAACTGCGTCAAATTTATACATTCGCACTTCTCCTGTCTGTGTGTTGTCCGACCAGCTAGTCAGTCAGGAATAGTCGGTGCCTAAGCAGGTCTTGACACAAATACGGACCTTGATTGAACACGAAATTCAGAACATAGTGTTACCGCTAATATCCAAAATCCGCTAATATGCATAATAATTAGACATAATAGGAATTATGCGTAAATACTAAAACTGTCGGTTAGTATGCAAAATAACGGCGTGTATCAGGAATTATCGATAACTACTAAAATCGTCAGTAATTATGCAAAGTATCGCCATATTTTCAGTAAATATTGATAATAACTGACACACCAATAGGAATTATGCATAATATCTGCTGTGTATATTAGTGATTATACATGTAACCTCACAAAATACGACTGGTCGTGCCTTGAAGCGTGCGTTGAAGTTTGAGGTTATGTTTTGATTGTTTTGTTGTTGGAGTTTCTCATCGCAATGACTGCACTACCTATTGATAACATTAAATTTAAATTTGTCGATGAAGTTAAGAAGTTGAAGGGAAGAACAAACTCACGATTGAACATTTTATTCAAGGAAGAATATGACGTGCTTTTATTCGAGGTAAGAATGATTTTAAACTAATATAGTGCCTTTATTTTAACGTTTAATTCCTGATCTTTTTCTCTAGGTTAGGGATGCTTCATCAAATAATGGTCCCAAAACTCCATTACAGTATCGTAGACTTAAAAGGTTTGGAATAGTTGAAGTAGAATTACATATATATTAAATGTTATGTAGTATACTTACTCGTAATATATTTCTATTTTATCATTAACTACACAGCATTTGACGTTACTTAGTTAATGACGTTACGTGATATTATGCTCAATCACTAACATAAGATATTGGTAGCTTCAGTATGTACGCATAATTTCTAATTTGGACAGTGAATATGCATAATAACTGATTATTTTAGTATTTATTAATAATTCTTGATACGCGCCGTTTACATACTAACCGACGGTTTTCGCATAATTCCTATTATGTGTAGTTTTTATGCATATTAGCGGATTTTGGATATTAGCGGTAACACATACACATAATAAAACAAAATAATAATATCTTAAAATCCACAGAAGTGCAAAATTGAAAAGGTGGAGTGTTACCCTAGCGGTATTTTTCAGCTCAACATTAAATTTAGTTATATAAATTTATTTATTTAAGATTTTCGGTTTTTCTGTATCACCCATTAAACTTCTACATACCGCATGCTTTCAGTCCTAGGTCTAAGCCACCAATCTTTTGTTTTACTTGTGGCTGAGCTACCCTTGCTTCTTACTAGTGAACGTCTAGTTTTCCAGTTTTCTAGGTGGTGTCGGATTGACTTCTGCACCTCCGCGTTCATGAAACAATATAACAGAGCCACAGTGAAACCCTAGAAAAAGGAAAAGTGCTGATTAAAGGTTATTAAAATCTAAACATATGTACATTCCTAGTAGATTATATGGTCACCAATGTGATATTTACGTTTGACCGTTTAAAGTTTTAGAGGGCAACCCAGTAAAGATAATCTCAAGAACAAAAAAAGCTGGCTACTAAATATCGATATTTGCCTGGTAGAAGTAGTATCGCAAAGTTTACGGTACACTTGGTCTGATACTCCTTTCTCATATCGATATAGGGTGAAGTGGGAAAATGTATTCATGGGGCAAGTGTAATCAGGCCCCATGAATTTTTTTTATAACGTTTTGGAACATATTTTCTCGAAAATATGACCTTTTTTATAACCATGCTACTTTTTATTAACCTCTTATTTCCAGTTTCAAAGATTTTACTTTTTTTTTCCTTTGACATTTATAATAATTTTGTGAGTGCCTTTTAGGAATTTTAGTTCCCTATTACTATCGCAAATATAAGTATTTAGTTATAGTATTTTGCTCCCTTAGGTAATTTTCGACAAGGATTTTGATTATGCTATCAGATTTGGCTTTCGATACTTAACAAAAAATGTATGCCCCACCGAAATGCGTATATGGGGTAAGTGTAATCACTGAGACTGGGGTAAATGTAATCACTGGTTACATTTGCCTCAGCCTACTCCTTCTTGAGTTTTTAGGCTATAACCTTTCTCTATTGTTACAGGCTAATAAGACCATGATATAGAATAGGCTATAGCCTATCACTTTCTCTATTGTTATAGGCTAAGAAGACTATGATATAGAAGAAATAGTGTAAATACTTTCCTAGGACTTTATTTAATTATAAAACGGTGTGGAAATCTCTAAAATAGGACCTATCTGAGACTAAAGTCTATACAGTTCCTAGTGAGTTGCTTCAAAATGGTGAGAGTGTATAAGAAAAAGAAATAAGACCCTTCTTACAGTGCTGAAGTTTTAAAAGATGCGATCAGAAACATCCAAGAAAGTGGTATCAGTATTCGTAATGCTGCCCAGAGGTATCAAATCTCATTTTCCACTCTTCAAAAACACCTACGAGTAACCCGAGGATCAAAAGGAAGACTCACCGCAATACCTGCAGCTGATGAAGAAAAATTAGTGAATGCCATAAAAACCATGGAGCAGTGGGGTTGGGGGATCAGCAGAAATGAAATTTTAGAATTGGTGGGAAAGTATGTTACGAAAAATAATATAAAAACGCCATTTAAAAATGGAATCCCTGGCGAGGATTGGTTCTTATCCTTTAAAAAAATACACGCTTTCTTTAAAAAAGCCACAAAGACTGGAGTACGCCAGAAAACAAGCCAATGATCCATTTGTGATTGAACAATTTTTTGACATGTTAAAAGCAAGCTTAGAAAATAATGAGCTGCAAAATAAGCTTTCTCAGATTTATAACATCGACGAAACTAGTTTTACGCTCGATCCAAGTAAAACTAAAATTGTGGGTCAGAAAAATGCCACTGCTTCAAGAATAACCACCGGGCCTGGAAGAGAGAGAGTAAGACAGTTCTCATGGGTAGCAACGCAAATGGGGATAAACTGCCTCCATTAATTGTTTTTAAAGGAAGAAATATATGGGATACCTGGATGGCTCCCAATGAATCCCCCTTTCCAGGCACTTCTTATGCTGCGTCGCCAAATGGTTGGATGGAAACCGAAATGTTTGTAAACTATTTTACAAAAACTTTATATTCGCAACTGAAGGACCAATCCTGCTTTTGTATGATGGACATTCATTGCACTTGGACCCAAAACTTATCGGGGCAGCTGTCGAAAATGATATAATTGTACTTAAATTACCTCCACACTCCAGCCACCTATACTAAGTGACATATAAATCCGAACACCCAGTTTAAATGGTTTTATTTTAATAAAAGTTGGTGCATGTATTTATCTTACTGTAAATAACAAGTGAAATAATTTTTAGCCTTATCAGTTGGACATTCCGGTTTTTATACTGCTTTTTTTTAATTCACTAACGCTCTGAAAATGAATATTTCAGCGGCAGTAAAGAATCAACGTTGGCGGATTTTGGTTCTTGACATCCTTTACGATCGGTTACGATGCCTAGAGTACGGAGACCTGTACGATTTCGTCAACTTAGTGAGTTTGATAGGGGCCGTATAGTGGGACTTCGGGAAGCTGGACTTTCTTTTCGGGCAATTGCAGTTAGAGTGCAAAGAAGTGTAGACACTGTGGTTAGGTGTTGTCAGGCATGGCTTCGAGAAGGCCGTACGCAAAGAGCAAGGGGCACTGGACGCCGCCGTAGAACAACACACCGTGAAGGTCGCCGCCTAATATTATTGGCCTTAAGGGACCGTTTCTCCACTACCAGGTCCATTGCAAATGAATGGTTTGCAGAACACGGAAGACCTATTGGCATGCGAAGTGTTTACCGACGAATGAGAAGTTTTGGCTTGTTTTCATACCAGCCACACTGGGTCCTCCCTTTAACTCGAGAACACCGACGTAATCGCCTTGAGTGGTGCAGACAACGGTCACTCTGGGATCAGGAATGGAACAGTATTGTCTTTAGTGACGAGTCTCGATTTTGTTGAGGCATGCACGATGGTCGTGCTAGGGTTAGAAGGCGACGTGGTGAAAGGAGGAATCCACAGTTTTTTGTTGAAAGACATGTTCATCACACTGTTGGAGTTATGGTTTGGGGTGCTATAGCTTATGGTTCCAGGTCACCTTTAATCTTCATCAGAGGTAACATGAACGCGCAGCGTTATATCCACGAAGTTTTAGAACCCCATCTTTTGCCCTATCTTGACACCCTGGCAGATCCAACTTTCCAACAAGATAATGCCCGACCACATGTTCCAAGAGTCACAATAGACTTCTTTCAATATAATGATGTCACATTGTTACCATGGCCACCAAGATCTCCCGACTTATCCCCAATTGAGCACGTGTGAGATATGATGGCTAGGAGATTGCTCAATTTGCAACGTCCTCCTCAGACTCTAGAAGCACTTCGAGAGGAGTTGGTGGTTGCCTGGAATGAGATACCACAGGAGGACATTGACCACCTGATCAGAAGCATGCCTAGGCGCGTTGGAGAATGCGTAGCACATCAGGGTGCATCCACACATCAGGTCAAAGGGCTTTAAAGCAGTGCAATCATTTTGAAATTTTTATCATTTACTTATTATGCTTCATTAAGTACTTATACAAAATTTTATTAAAATAAAACCATTTAAACTGGGTGTTCGGATTTATATGTCACTTAGTATATTTGCAACCCATGGACCTAGCTGTGTTTAAGAGTTTTAAGTCACGGTGGGATTCCAAATTAGCGGAGTACCAACGAAAACATCTGGGTGTCAAAAAAAAACAAAGAAAGATTTTTCGGTACTTGTGAGTACAATTTGGAAAGAGACAGATCCAGCTTTACTGACATCGGGCTTTCGTAGCGGAGGAATATGCCCATTTAATAGATCTGTCGTCGATCGATCTCAATATGATCCAGAAGCTCTACGAAGATATGAAGAACGTTTGAGAAATCCCCAACCTGCCACAGAACAACCTCTTAATGAGCTCAGCACAAGTAGCCGTGAAGAGCCATCGAGAGAGAAACCAACCATGCAGCAGCTAGCATTAGAACCGCGTCCAGAACCAATAGCAGGTCCAAGCAGATCAATACCAATAGCAGGGCCAAGTAGATCAGAACCAATAGCTACGCCAAGTAGCAGTTCTGTATCATTCGAAGAATTGTTGCTGGAAACAGTGAGACAATCGCCCCGCACTGACGAAGAACAAAGAAGAAAAAGTGAAGCTTCGGGAGCTGAAATTATAACAGCAAAAGAAAACAGAAAAAATAAAAAGGCTGAGCAAGAAAAAGAAGATGAAAGAATAGCGAAAGATAAAGCAAAGAAAGTGAAAGAATTAGCAAACAAAACAAAGAGGGAATCAAAAAAATAACAGCAAAAAAATATTAATGAGAGCTCTTCAGATGAAGACGAACCGCAAATTTCAAATGACAGTGAATCCGACGACGCCACCTTTGAGGCTTATGCAAAAAAGTTAGAGGAAGATGAAGAAGCATTAACACAAGACGAATTGTTTCTCAAAGAGGTAGAAAACCTTAAAAATTGGAAACTGGATTTTGGTCTCATTTAAAGGAAAAAAGTATACTTTTCTATGCTGGTCAAATAACAACGCTTGATGCAGAATCGCAATCGCAGCCTACCATGAAGTTTCTAAAAAAATCACATAGAAACGCGCAGAAGTCGACGTCAAGCCAAAACCGGGTGATAGGCAAAGTCATAACAGCTATCAGAAAAATTTAAAAAAAATTTTGTGTATGTGTTTTGAAAATTATAGGTCTTTGAAAAAGATATAGATATTTCACACCCTACGGCAGTCTGACAACTCCTGTTACTACAAATATTAACTTTTTTTGGATTTTATTTTTACAATGTAATGATGAATAATGCATCTTCAAACTGGTGTCTCAACCTTACTGCCAACTTTTCTCGTTCAGGAAAAATTGCCACTTATTTCCCAACCAAGTATTCCAAAGTAAAACTTTGCTCAACTTTAACTGGCTGTACTGGAAAAAAATGTACTACGAGAGTTTGGCAAGTAACCTTAAAAGTTAGCGCATTTAATACCGATTCCAAAATGGTATAACACTTAGAAGATGACTCGTTAACTTATGCACAATTTTTATTTGAAAAAAAACTGATGAAAATTTTTCAAAATTTCCTAATTAAACAGCGATTATGAAAAAGCACAAGGACCCTTAAGGATAACTGTTTGCACAACAGTGGGCGTCAAAATGCTACTGATGATGATTTACCTTTACAGCAAATGCTCAAACTGTTTTCCTTCAGCCGCAATACACGCTCGACATCTTCTTAAAAAAGATCGGGTTATTAAACGAGCGAATCCACGGTTATAAACAAACTCAGCTGCTTCCAATAGTATTTGCCGTAGCTCAGCTACATTTTGAATCGGCTTGAAATACACTTTTTCTTTTACAGTTCTCCAGTAAAAAAATCTAAAGGATCCAAATCAGGTGATCGGGCTGGCCACGGTATTGTACCAGACCGCCTTATCCATCTGCCTGGAAAGTTTTGATCGAGATACTCTCTTACTGAGAGTGCATAGTGCGCTGGGCAGCCATCATGCTGAAACCACATGTCCCTGTAAATACTCAGTGGCACGTCCTCCAATAAATTTTGTACATGATTTTTCAAACAATCCAAATAAACTTCAGCAGTCAAAGTCTCTGGGAACTCAAACGGACCGATTATTTTACCATTTAAAATTGCTGTCCAATGGTTTATCTTGAAGCGATATTGAGATTTATCTTCCCTCATCAAATGTGGGATTGCTACGTGCCACTCGTGTAAGTTATGCAGGTTCATCTACCCATCTTTCGTAAATGTGGTCTCATCCGACCATTAAATATTTTCAAAGAACTGCGGATCTTTCCTGTGTCTTTCTAACATTGTGCGACAAAAAGCAACTCGGGGCTCATAATCCCGGGGCAGGAGAGGTTGAACACGCTGTATGTGGTAGGCCGTAGGGTGTAAAATTTTCAAAGACCTATAATTTTCAAAACACATAAATAAAATTTTTTTAAATATTTTTCTGATAGCTGTTATGACTTTGCCTATCACCCGGTTTCGGCTTGACGTCGACTTCTGGGACACCCTGTATAGTTCAATGTTTTACTGGCCTGAACAAGAGGACCATCACTTAGTGGCTGCATTAGATATAGAGCGAGTTTTACCAGAAATCACTTTAGGGCGAAGAGCTGAACTAACTTTTCCAGTATCATTTACCTCATATGACGTTAAATAAATTAAAAAGAAACATTTCAGTCTCTTTTGCTCAACTTACCTACGTAATATACTTTTCAGAAAATCTTTGAGTTTTATTCCCTATCATTGCTCCTGGAAAAAAGTTCATAGCTTCCTTATAAATTAGAATATCAAGATATATTTTTAAAAAACCCACAATTTTTCATACTATAGTGCACTTGCCCCAGATCCGTAGGCACAGTAAGCATATGGCATATAGGAGCCGTGATTACACTTGCCTCATTCCCTGGGGAAAGTATAATCAGCCGACATGTTTTTTTTATTTTCGTTTATAAAAAAAACAAAAGCAGGCAAAAAATAAATAAATATGACATTGATTTAACAATGAAATAAGCTTTGTTCCTACTCAAAAATGAACCCGATATCTCTTTTAGTTTTTTGTTATGAAATTTTAAGTGCCACTATCATTTTTTTGATTACACTTACCCCACTTCATTCTACCTCTATTTGAATATTTCTCGTGTTAGACCAGAGTTGCAAGGTATTCGAAGGGTGAACTAAAACTGTAGAATCTGCAGTACATAATCGAAACGGAAATCGTGTAAAGCTTAACTGAAGCTGTCGGTTTGGAAACAGCGCATTTTGTACAGTCTGAAGCATTAATTGAATAGGTTAGATAACAAAAATTTCTGCATGTGTACCTACCAATTTGTTTAATAACATCACACTCCTACATATATGATGTGCAAAAAGAACAAACACATTCATTGCATGCACGACAAAAATGCTGAAAATTTGTGACATAAACTACCGTTCAAAATTATTTTAACATTCAGAAAACAAGGAAACTGATGGAAGTTATTAAAGAAAACATTACAGTATCTGTATGTAACATTTCATTTTTTTAATTCTTAATTAGAATTATAATCAAAATAATCATATTTTTGACTCAACAATGTGTCATCCTTTACTTTTAGTTACAGCCTAGGAAATGATGGGAGAACGTGCAACTAATTTTTCTAAAGTGAGTGGGGTTATTTTTCGTTATTCGTCTTGTAATATTCTCCATTAGTGTTCTTGATATGTAGGACAACATTTCCCTACTTTACTGTCCAGTCCGTCCCACAGCTCACAACTCTATCGGATTCAAATCCGGGGATGGGGAGTCCATTGCATGACTTTGAAAACATTTTGTTCTTCTTTTGCGTCCTAAAATTGTTTTCAGAGCCTGGATGTGTGTGTTAGGGTGATTATCATGCTGAAAGACAAGCCCCGGACCAACAAGATGAGTCCCAGAAGGCACAACATGATCTTGTAGTATGGCTTTCTAGCCTTCTTTATTCAGTATTCCCTGTACTCTCTCAATATCCCCCAGAGTGGAACCACCAAAACGGAATGGGGAATGCGGAAGGGGAGTGCAAGCAAAACTGCGCTTCAGTGCCGTAAAGTTTCTACAGAAGAGGTTAAACGTATTAGAGACTTTGTGTATAGACTACCTGTAAAAACGACTATAGATATTAAAATATCCCACTTGATTTAAGTAAGGCATCCTAAAAGGGGAAAAGTGAAGAAACATTGAAAAATAAAGGTCAAGTAGTTGGACTAATTTATTAAGAAAAATAAACACTCTGAGAGGCTGCTGTTGTGCCAAAAAACGTTTCTGACTGCTTTGAAGATTTCGCAACGAAATATTCTTGCTTTAAACAAAAAAGGTCGAAGATTAGACAATTGAGAAGACAGGCGGTGATCGAAGAAGCCAACAAATTTGAGCAGCGGAAAAATAGCGTGAAAAATAGTTAGGAATTTAGATGCACGTGGCAACCATTCATTCGTCAAAAATCAGAGACTTTATCTCTCATCAGATTTAAACATATCGAAACTATCAAGACCTTATAAAGACGCTGTTGAGCTGAATTTAAAAGTGTCTCGTCGATATTTTTATAACATTTTTATACGCCATTCCAATTTCGGTTTTGGAAATCCCGCAAACGACTAATGCAGTCTATGTACACGCTTAAAAAATACAATTAAATTCACAAAGGATGCAGCTTTAAAAGGGAAATCTATTACTGAACTAAGAATTCATAAATTGATTCCACATTTTTTCGAAAGAATATCCGGAGAACAGCTTTACAGTATGTTTTGACTTGCAGCAAGTTCATGCATTTTACTTGCGTCAACTTACTTTATATTAGTTTTTTATAACAGAACCTAGTATTAGATGTCCTTACTTTTATACTTGAACAGAGAATCAAGCGATAAGGGGGCCTTCTACCATTTCTTTACAAATTGCGGATTTCCAGAGAGTTGCAAATTGGTAAGACTATTTGCCGGTATACCTGTATGTGGAGGACAAAATAAAAACTCGTTTATTTTCCACATGATGTTTTGGCTTTCCACTAAGGCAAACATATTGAAGAGGTGGTTATGTATTTTCCGGTGCGGACAGAGTATTCGGACAAATAAAATATCTGCAGAAAGTGTTCTGAAATTACCACAAAGGAAGTATATTAGAATATCTTTGGAAAAGTTGGGGATGTTAAAGTGCTGGGACAAGATTAAGGCCTGTTGGATTGGAAGGATCTTTCTGGTTCACAATTTAGAAAATCAGTGGTATACAGGAAGTAAAGCGAGTTCATTTGACAAGAGTTCGTGTCAAGTGTTTGGCAAAAGTTTTCTATAGAAAAGACAACGACGATAAACATCAAAACTACGTGAAACGAGGTGCGAAATTAGAGAATTATCAACCAAAGCAAATTGAACTGCGCAATGACATTAAAAGAGTCAGGCTAGAAAATGTTAAAACCCTGTTAAAACGGTACCAAGAAAAATGGGCAGATAACGCAACCTTTGCCTGGTACAAGAAGGTGTATGACATCCGACCAGGCCACCAGAAAGGAGCAGATCAGGGATCTGGCGATGTAGATACAGGGTTGTGTGATTGTGCTGGGGAATACATAGACTTAAAAATATCACTATAAAACTTTCTGTTTCATTTACTTTTTGAATAAAGAGGTAGACTGATTTTTCAAAACCCAGTTTTAATAGATGTGATAAATCAAAATGCAGTTTTTTGTTTGTTTTTTTGTCTTATTCAGCAACGGTGGGGGTTATTTCTTTACAGGTAAGTGCAGTCAACTTTAAAATTTGAGATGGTATACGAGCCCTTTCCCACTTCAGTTGGCCCAACTATTGAAATCTTAGTTTTTTCTTATCAGACACAAATAATAAAAATGCAGCAGGGTGTTATAGGTTTAAAATATTAACAATGATTATTTTGAGAATATATATATAGTAGAACACAGCAACTTTATCACTCCTTAATCAAATTTGCAGCATAAAGACACACATGTCGCAATTACAGCACATCAGCCTATTTTCATTTCAATGCAAAATAAGTCTATAACGCATAGGTGGCTGTGAAAAATAAAAGCCATGACAATTGTTTTTATTAATCACAGCTGTCATAATACGTTTAAAATAGTTTTGGGTAGTTAAGGTTTTCAAAATGGGTAGAGCAAAGGTTATTAGTGAGAAAATTCGGCTACTGTTAATTAAATTTTTTAATTCTGGGAAATCAAACTCAGAAACTGCAACTTTGTTAGACTTATCGTGGCACAGTGTGAGGAATATTGTTAGAAGATATGACGTAACTGGTTCAGTTAATATTAAGCCACAATATGTGAAAAAAAAGTAATATAACCAATGCCGACCGAAGAGCATTAAGAAGAATAATCGTGAAAAACAGGCGTGCCAATTATTTACAATTAAGTGCTCTGTGGAGTGACGCTATTGGAAGGAGAATTTTGAGGTCCACAACTCATAGAGAGGCCCACAAACTGGGATTTAGCACTTGCAAGGTAAGTTTTCCTATAAAAAAAGTGAAGTAAAAACCCTAAAGTTGCACAACTTGTTTATAGGCCAAAGAAAAGCCACTATTAACTCCACTGCACAACAAAAATCGGCTCAGATGGGCTAAAGAACATAGACAATGGACACTTCAATAATGGTATGCAATACAATGGAGTGAGGAGCCCCGATTCGAAGTTTGTGTTGGTGACAGTCGCAGTAGAGTCATTCACAAAAAAAATGAGGCATTCCATGTTGACGGTCTGAAGAGAAAAGTGAAATTTCCAGCATCCATTATGGTCTGGGGCAGTATGTCATCAAAAGGAGTAGGAAAACTTCATTTTATTGATGGAAATGTGGATACAAACAAATATTTGGCAATTTTAGAAGAATCGCTTTTACCAGTCATGGAAGAATGTTTGACATCCGGCCAAGATTTTGTGTTTCAGCAAGATGGTGCAGCGTGCCATACCTCAAAAAAGTCTATAAAATGGATGGAAGAAAATAATGTACCACTTTTGAAATGGGTTTCTAGCCGTATCAGTAACCGAATTTTCTCACTAATAACCTTTCCTCTGCCCATTTTGAAAACCTTAACTACCCAAAACTATTTTAAACGTATTCTGACAGCTGTGATTAATAAAAACAATTGTCATGGCTTTTATTTTTCACAGCCACCCATGCGTTATAAACTTATTTCGCATTGAAATGAAAATAGGTTGATATGCTGTAATTGCAATGTGTTATTTTTATGTTGCAAATTTGATTAGGGAGTGATCAATTTGGTGTTTTCTACTATATATTATCAAAATATTCATTGTTAATATTTTAAACCTATAACACCCTGTTACATTTTTATTATTTGTGTTTGATAAGAAAAAAACTAAGATTTCGATAGTTGGGCCAACTGAAGTGGGAAGGGGCTCGTATTAGTTATAGGTCTAAGTGATGTTATTTTACGACTAGAGTGTATCTAAAATGTTTTTGAGAAAATAAATTGTTTTAGAAGTAACTAGTTTCGTCATGTTTAGTTTATAAAGGCATATTTTGGTACGAATCCTGAAGTGGGCCAACTGAAGTGGGAAGGGGCTCGTATTTGGTTCAGCATTCCACCTTTCCATTTACCCACATCAAGAAAACGTCTTTATCCCAAAACGATGAAATTTCAAAAACTGCGGCTTGCAGATCTCCTCATCAAGTGATGAGACTGATTTTAAAAAAAATTTATTCAAATATAAATACAATTTTATATTATCACCCTCAAAATAACAACTTTTTGAAGCCACTCAGCTCTGGAGACGGTCCTTCCACTCCTCATAGCAGTGCTTAAACACCAACACTGGAATAGCCTTCATTAGGTGATTCTTCAACTTCGAGAAGAGAAAAAAGTCACCAGGACTCAATTCAGGCGAATAAGGAGGCTGAAGAGCCACAGGAATGTTTTACTGGTCAAAAACTCGTTTATTGACATTGCAGCGTGACAAGTAGCATTATCGTGATGCAGCAGCCAGTTGTTTTTGATCTGATGAACGCCGGTGTGAGTCAAATTTAACTCTGATAACCTGATAGCACACCATTGCCCGAAATTGATAGCATTAATTCTTAGATCACAATAGTAGAGACTGTTTCACAACAAAAAATCGCTACGAACAACCAAATGGCTCGAGCGAGTTTAAACTTGTACTGAAGGCGGATCACTTGTTTCCCTGTGTCTCTTGAAGTCCGACGCCTCCAGTGTTGCAGGATCGAACGCTACGTTGCCATTCTCATCAGTTAATTTACAGACCTCTACACCACTTCTTGTGGGCGTGTGTTATCGAGCCGTATTCATAAAAGAGAAGCATATCCTCGGAAGCATAAGGTAAAGGTATAAAGTCTTGCTATGGAAAAAAAGGTAGAAGTATAAGCATATCCTTGTTTTCATATTCATAATGATTACCTTATACTCGCGAGGATATCCTCCAAGAAGAAGTAAAAGGTTGACTGGTATTTGTATCTTGAGCGACATGTCCTGACTTGTTAAAGCTTGTAGTTGACGTGGGAGTTGGTTCACTCAGCATCACTGACGATTGTACTCCAGAGCTTAAACGGACCGCTCCGTATTTTTACTGGATATAGTTTTTTATCAAATTAATAAGAATGTCATGCTCAAGTGATGAGGAAACTATAGAAAATAATGGCAACGACCTGCAGTTCGACGCAGATGAAATTGCCATAGCTCCCATTATTTTGCAAAAGTCACAAGTTCTTATAATAAGGGTGAGAAAGGACGATGCCTTGAATAAGATGTTGGAAAAATACGAACCAACATTTGATAAACCATTAGATACTTATTGATAAAAATCAACAACATGAAATCAAGATTGAAGAAAAAACAGATCTAAAAAAAACTGGTAATAAAGCAATTAAATTGTTATATTGGGAAATAAAGTTGTTGAAAGCTATGGAAAGTGACTGTAATCCTACAATTGGGAAAATTAGAGGTGCCATTCAGGTTGGTAGTGTTCATGAAGAAGGAAATGAACTATATACCGAGCGCAGCGAGCAAACAGTTAGTATTTCAGCGCCAGCAATTCAGAAGACATTGCCACCGAAAAGAAAATTAGCAGCCGAGAAATACGAAACTGAGGAAACCAAAGGGTTAACTACAAAAGAACAGCAATGTCTAGTGCTATTACAGCAGTACCAAACAAGTATTTTACAACAAGAGTATTATAAAACGAAATTAGAAATGATGCAGCGTCAGAAGCCACCTGTAACTTATGATGTTCACGAAAGTAGAACTTATTATAACTTATAAATACACTTTAACACGTTCACTGCGTTACGGGCTAATATGACTCGTATCGCACTGGTGCGGCGGGCATTTTGCCTAAGGTATTCCATATTGCGAAGCTTGTCAAATTTTTATTTTTTAAGATAAAAAAAAGATTTTTATAGCTATATAATTGCAAGTTAAGTACTATTTTTCTTCGACAAAAAAAACAGTACGACCCAAATAGACCCGAAACGCATACAACCTATTAATTTTTACTTGCTTGCGGTACGGGGTCACACGTTTACGGGTTAATTTTACTACGACCCGCATCTAATCATTATTTTAGACAAGTCTATGCAGAATTTTTCTCGAATTAGAGCACAATACCTTACAGTCAATTAATTCAGTTGGCAAGCATACGCCGTCGTGGGTGGTACTAAAATGTCTCGTGGAAAAAAACTTGTTCATCTTGTACAAGCTATGTCAAGGCAAAGTGAGTCGGAGTCGGAGTCCGAGTGTTCGTTTTATGAAGAGTCAGATGACTGGCTGATGGACAAAGATTACATACAAGTTCATCCGGTGATAGTTCATCCAGCGATGAAAATGAGTTCGAAGTCTCCCAAGATATGCTCCCTTTAAGCCAAATTAATGCCTCACAAAATGCTCCTGGCCCGTCTGATATAACTTGGGTCGATATATCAACGCCCTCTAGCGAATTGTTTGCTACTTTGTGTGATAATGAAATCAGTTTTAATGTACCACCTGACCTTTCTTCCCATATCGATCTTTTGAAGTTGTTTGTTAATGACGAGTTGATCGAGAAAACGGTTCAAGAGGCTAATAGATATGCTGAAAATTTGATGTCACAAGAAAACAAACCTAAATCAAGACTAAATTTATGAAATCATAATGAATTGCAAAACTGTTTGGCCATAGTAATAGCCATGGGAATTGTGAACGCTCCAATAACGAATTTATATTGGTCCAAAGATTCCTTATATCATAATAAATTTATATCATCTTGTATGACAAGGGACCGATTTTTAATTATTTTAAGATGCTGGCATTTCATGAATAACTTAGATGATACTGGCGAAGACAGACTGTTCAAAATTCGCCATTTGATTGACAGATTGACAAAGACATTTAAAGAAGCAGTGATTGTTCCAAAAAAAGTAGTTACAGATGAGTCTATGATACCATGGAGGGGCGCCTAAGAATGAAACAATATATAAAAAATAAATCCCACAAATATGGTGTGAAACTTTATAAACTTTGCAATATCGATGGTTATGTGATTAATGTCAAAATTTATTCGGGTAAATAAGACACGTATCGTACCGTCGGCCACGCAGAGTTTATAGTGGATTCATCACTTAGTGACTACTATGAATGCGGCCGCATTTTATATTGCGATCATTTTTATACTTCTTATGAATTGGCAAAATATTTGAAGACCAAAAAACAAGAATTTGAGGTACCTTGAGAAAGAATCGCAAAACTGTTCCTAAAAATATAGCTGCAAAAGAGTCAGAGGGCATAAATATTATGAAGTGGGTAGATAAAATACCGGTTCTGTTTCTCTCAATCTGTGAAAATCACGATACATCATTAGTTAATACAGGAAAAATAAGAAAAGGACAGACTGTAAAAAACCAAAATGTGTAATCGATTACAATAACGCAAAAAAGGTGTCGATTACAGTGACCAGATGGCATCTTACCAGAGCCCCCTCCGAAAGAGTATAAAATGGTACAAAAAAACTGCAATTGAATTAGTTTTTTATTCAGCAATCCTCAATGCTTGGGTTATATTTAATCATCAACATCCAACTAGCAAGCTCACAATTCTCCAATTTAGAGAAAAACTAGCGAGATATTTCTATCAGTGTGGCAGAGAAGAATTGCAACCAGAACGGCCAAGAACTCCTGATACCATACACTTACTGTAGGGGAAATCGAAAACAAAAAGAGGAGAACATGTGTAGGATGCTACAAATTACTAAGAAGAACAATGAGTAGCCGGCCTACTGCTTAGTTTGTTTTAATGAAGCCCATTAGTCATTTTGTATTGCAAAATCAACATTTTACTTTTCTTTTATATAAATGACATCATATTTTAGCTTATAATTTGACTGTTTCTATATTTTAGCTTAGGATTTGACTGTTTTAGTTTAATATTAAGGAAAGTGTTTTTAATATTATTGCAAAAATGCATAATATTTTACTTTTTTCTATCGTAAAAATACTATTATTTAACTTTAGTTTTTCCTGGATCTGTTTTAGATTAAAGGTACTTTTATAATTGTTACTGTGTGGTGAAAAGCTTTTATTTTAGCAAAAAAAATAAAAACTTCATTGTTGACTACGAGGTATATTTCACCCGTAACGCATGTCGGGCCAACTCAGTACGAGTCAAGTTTGCCCCGTAATGCATATCAGGCCAACTTAGGTTTTTAGCCAACGCGTGTACGTGTTAATCAGTAAAACTATTTATTATAATACTCAAATTTCTTCTTATTTGTTGACCTAGTTACCGGAGAGGAACTTCGTCATTCTCATGATTTCCTTCATCTTCATCTGGGTCTTGTTCAACTAACTCAAACTCAGGATCGCCCAAGCTCATCGCAATATTATGGAGTACAATACAAGCTATAATTATTTTCGGCACATTTTACAACTTTACGCGGAAAACATACTATAGGATAGGAAACCGCCGTTCCAGTCGGCCGAAACAGCATTCAATTATAGCTATTTCTTGTTTTATAAGCTTATTATAATTTATTTCTGCACCTGGAGTAGGATTTCTGAAGGGAGTCATAAGGCATGGCTCAATACCATAACAGTCATCGCCAAGTAGTACAACATTTGCTTTATTTATTAGTTGTGATCTAGTCTCCATATTCTGGAATCATGCACTAATCCAGGCCAACTGACATCAACATTTGTGAACATCTCTCTGGCTTCATAAGTGGCTTGCACATTTAAAGTAGGTTTCCCTTTTCGGTTGATATACTCATCTCCATGGCGATTTTGTTTCAGGATTCCTATATGTGTACAATCAATTACACCAATTGCTGTCGGAAATTTATACATGCTTAGCCATATCCGCTTGGCCTCCATCAGTTCATGGTTTGTAGTTGAAAACTTGATTCATTCATTCGACTGTGCAATTATGCTGTTCACAACTCTATCCACAGTCCGAGATACCGTTCCTTGACTAACACCAAGCTCCTGACCAATACCTTGTTGATACCCAGGGTCACCGAGATATCGTAGACATATCTTCATTTTATGAATACATGAAAGTGCTCCTCCTCGAGTTTCCTCATTCTCAACTAAAAATCTGTCCGCAATCCATTGTACATTTGCTTCGTCGAACCGATATGATTTTCGACCAAGTGAAGGTAAACGAGGTTTGTACGTTTTAACATCCCTAACACCCACAATTTCCGCCATCATCGTTTGACCACCATTCGCTATGAAGTTGATTTTGCTACTGACCACAATCAGAATTTTTGAAGGGTATGCTCCCTATACCAAGTATAAGGTGAAGATTATGAATATCATTTTACTTATATCACTGACTTGAAGGATATGCTTATACTCAAAAAGCAAAATCATTTACTTCAAATTATTAAAAAATGCCATCTGGGGTATTTCCTTCAAAATGTCAAAGTACAAGGATATCCTTTTTCATGAATACGGCTCATTATTACAGTTACAGTTATTATTACAGTTGGACGTCATTTATCATATCGGAAATATTACCTGCGTCGATAGCAAAACAGCTCTGGCACACTCAAAGACGTCTACCCTTTCATCAGTGATACCTGGGCTGTAAATGGTGACCACGTAAGTGATACCGAGCAAGGGCGTCAATACCAGTAGTGCTTTCGCAGCTTTGTGGTACTGCTGCATTTCCAGCGAGTTCGATGTCCTCAGTTTGGTGATTAGTACCCACATTATACCCAAAAGGAACATTACGTTCAGTAGCAGTACGACGAGTTGTGGTCCTTTGTATATCCAGTCTACTGCATGGTCCTCGAACCACAGACACTGTAAAGGAATTCGTATGAAGAAGAAGAAAATAACATTATCTTAAGGTGAATCTGCATGGATGCCTGATGATGTCGCTATACAGGGTGATTCACAAGTCGTGACCAGAAATGAAACGCCATACATAGAACCGCATTTTAAGCGGCGTTCTCTATGTAACATTTTTTCCTCAAGCGCTTCATTAAAAAGATACGTGGTGTTTTTTTTTTCTAAACGCGCAATTTTTCGAATTTGCTACAAATGATTACTCTTGTGTTTTTTCCTAGAGTGCACTGTTTTCGTTAAAATAAAAATTAAATCAAATTAGATCAAGAGCCAAGATACAATTTGTTTCAAAATGAAATAGGAGGCCTTGATACAAACTTGACGTTTCTTGGAAAATAGTTAGTCAAAGTTATGTGTTGTACGATTGTTATCGATACTGCTACCATTCTTTTTTTTTGTAAAAGTCAAGTCAAAAGCTTCTTTTTTCATTTTTGGGTGTTGTGAAATGTAATTTAGCAACGATGAGTATGCCGATAACATTTTTGTGTACGGGTTCTGTAATGGAAATGCTTTAGCGTTAGCAACTTTTTGGGAGCATCAACGTATTTCCTAACAGACGCCAACCTACCCCAAAGGTATTTACGCATGCATTTCTAAGGCTTCGGCAATATGGGATTGCCAAACTTTCCGGAGTTAGAGGCCTTGGTGTCAGGCATACTGTTCAAGAGGTACTGGAAGTGATTAATTTGGTATTGGATGATGCTGGTACAAGTACTAGGCGAATTTCAGTCCAGTTACTATGTTTCCAAAGTCTTGTTTGGAGAATTTTAAATCGGGAAGTTTTACATCCTTACCATCGGCAAAATGTGCAATGTCTGCAAGTCGGCGACGAAGTGCAACGTCGAAATTTCTGAGAGTGGCTATGGCAAATGCTTAATCAAAATGCAGCTTTTATTGATTTGTTTTTGTGGATAGATAAATCGATTTTTACGAGGATAATGAACATATTTGGTCACTCGAAAATCTCCGTTCTGTAAGATTCCACTCGTTTCAACACAGATTTACTAGAAATGTCTGGTTCGGCATTTTCAATGGCCAACTGTCTATGCACGTATTATCACAATGTTTAAATGCTAACTCATCCTTAGCTTTTATAGAAACTTACATAGAAAATAAGATAAATAAGGTGTTCCGTTAGCAGCGAGAGTATCAATGTGACGGTGCCCCACCGCATGTTCGTCACGACATAACAGCATGGTCAAACAATCATTTTAGGCAACGACGGATTGGCAGGAATGGACACGTACATTGGCCTGAGAGGTATCCTGATTTGAACCCCCTGGATTTCTTTTTGTGGCGCGCTTTCAAACAACTAGTATATGTTGAACAAATTAATACTGTTGACCAGTTATAATAAAGAATAGATAATGAGTTTTATCAAATTCATACCACAAAAAATTTTGAGGAAATATGTTTTTCTTTATTAAAAAGACGCCGCACGTGTATCCGTCAGAATGGTGGTCTTTTTGAACATTTATTGAAACAAAGCTTAAATTATGTTTATGTATATGTTTATTTTCCATTAGAATGATAATAATTTTACAATATTAACATTAATATTATAACAGCTGCCTTATACCAGCTACTCATCCCAATTATATAATATTAATTTCTATATTTATTTTTTTAAAAATAATTTATTTTTTATTTACTACAAAGAATAGATACCTAAGCTCTAAGCTTGTCTGTGTCACACAATATACAAATTCAATGCATGGCTAATGGTCATAAAGTGTATTATGCGCAATTGTATATAAAAAAAAGATATAAAAACATTAGATAGAAACGAAATGACTGGGTTGAGTCAAGCTACAATCGATGCAAGCATGTCAAAGTTATTTAAGATTAACTTCTTAATTCTTTTTTTGAAACTATACCTCGAGAGGGTTTTATATTCTTGGAGTAATTTATTATACAACCTAGTAGTAAAACTTTATGCATTTTTGGCAAACAGATTTAGTCACTCTGTTATAAGTGTAACTTATAATGGGTGATTCTTTGCTAGTATCTTTTTGGCAACACTGTTTTTGACAGATGACGCGTGAATCGTGTCTTGTGTCATTGTCAAACTTGTTCAGTTTGGTCTATAATTTAACCATGAATCGACTTACGAACGAACAACGCTTGCAACTAATTGAATTTTACTATCAAAATTCATGCTCGGTTAAGAGAGTGCATCGAGCACTGCTTCCAATTTATTGGCAATTTAGAGTGAGGACTGAAGAAAATATTGCGGCTGTATCCGCCAGTGTTAGTGATGACCGTGAAATGTCGATTCGCCGCCGTTCGCAGCAATTGGACCTCTGTTACTGCACTACGTGGAAAATCTTGCGACAGGTTTTGGGTGTAATACCTTATAAGATACAGCTGGTGCA
This sequence comes from Acanthoscelides obtectus, assembly GCA_963669975.1. NCBI lineage: Eukaryota > Metazoa > Arthropoda > Insecta > Coleoptera > Chrysomelidae > Acanthoscelides > Acanthoscelides obtectus. The sequence goes on from CAVLJG010000009.1 coordinate 14,678,470, forward strand.
AGAATTGAAGCCACACGACCTCCCACAACGTTTCCAATTTGGTGAATGGGCGCTGGCAAAGTTGGAGGAAGATCCACATCTTTATCGAAATTGTGTTCAGCGACGAAGCTCATTTCTGGTTGAATGGGTACGTTAACAAGCAAAATTGCCGCATATCTGGAGTGAAGACCAGCCAGAAGCATTGCAAGCGCTACCAATGCATCCCGAAACAATCACTGTTTGGTGTGGATTATGGGCCGGTGGTATCATCGGGCCGTACTTCTTCAAAGACGACAATGGCCGGAACGTAACTGTGAATGGCGAGCGCTACCGTGCGAAGATAACAAACTTTTTTTGCCCAAAATGGAAGAGCTGGACTTGGCTGACATGTGATTTCAACAAGACGGTGCCACATGCCACACCGCACACGAAACAATGGCCCTATTGAGAGGCGAGTTCGGTGAACAGTTTATCTCACGTTTGGGTCCCGTCAATTGGTCGCCTAGGTCGTGTGATTTAACGCCGTTAGACCTTTTCTTGTGTTTCCATGTTAAGGCTAATGTCTACAGGGATAAACCAGCAACGATTGACGCACTGGAAGCCAATATTGAAGCATTTATTCGTGAGATACCGGCCGATATGTTGGAGAGAGTGTGCCAAAATTGGACCTTGCGCATGGGCCATCTAAAGCGGAGCCGCGGCCAACATTTACATGAAGTAATGATTAAACATTAAATTATATCGACCGTTCTATCGACTCAAATAAAGATTTAATCGTTTTTTCAAATTTTTTGTGTTTTTTTGAAAATCAAATCCTATGCCTCTTAAAAAATCACCCGTTATTTATTTTAGTTCTTGTTTCGTAAGCGTGGCTGGTTGGAACATTGTTTCTGGATTGAACAAATTTCAGAGCAGTAAAAATATATAAACCTCTAACACTCAAAAGATCATTTTCAATGTAAACGAATCTGCAACTTGATCTACATAGGATACGAAAAATAGTCCTGACAATATAATTTTGCCTGGTTTGTAATATTTTTAAAGTACTACTCCCCATATACTTATCCCGTAAGTTATATGAGTTATATATTGAGAGAAGACTCTTTCTGCTTAAAATATTCCTAAGAATGAAAAACTTATAAATAATTCTCCTTAATTTCGATGTCAAAAGCTCGGCAAGACTCTGCCACTTTAAATTACTGTCAACAATGATTCCTAAGTATCTAATAACTTCAACTCTTTCGACAGTGTCAGCACTATCATTTATAATTAATGTCCGGTGGTGTAATGGAATGCCTATTTTGGTTGGAGAAAAAGTCACATACTTAGTTTTAGAGACATTAAGTTTAAGTAAATTGTTATCCAACCAGCATTTGACATTATTTAATGACAACTCGGCATTCCGTATTGCGTCATCGCATGAATGACCAGTGCAAACTGAAACAGTATCGCCTGCATATGATATCATTTTATGGTTCAAATTGCATCGAAGAAGTTCATTTATGTATATGAGGAACAGTGTTGTTCCCAAAACCGTCCTCTGAGGCACACCTATATTGATCTTTTGAATGCTGCTTATCTAATTTGTTCTTTTTTTCTTATTTTTAAGAAAACAATGCACCCTAGGAAAAAACACAAGAGTAATTATTTATAGCAAATTGAAGGTAAAATGAGAAAAAATGTGGGTACAGTGGGGCACCATTTCTATTTGGAAAAATAATGCCACTAATTTTGAAGATATTAAAAAAACGTTTTTTTTACTTTTTCAATTTCCACCGTATATTCTTCATGAAGCCCTCGAGGAAAAAATTTCACATAGAAGACCCACTTCAGAATGCGGTCCTGTGTATGATGTTTTATTTTTGGTCTCGACTTGTTAAACACCCTCTAGGATGTCCCGTAATTTTTAACGTACAATATCAAAATAATGATAAAACGTATCTATTGGGCGAAGTTTATCCTAATAACTTAACCCGTAAAATGTTTATCTACAAAATAAACAATAAAAACAATATATATGCCACTAGAAATGCGACATGAAAACAAATTATTTTAGCAAAATAAATCAAAATTGGATAAACGGGAACGGTGTATCATTATACATACAAATAAAATGGTGTTAATGCATATAAGCAGAAGTAAGAGATAAATTTATGTTAATAATCGCTCGAAAATGATTTTTTTAAATTCCTTTTTGAATTGTGAAAATGAAGCTCTTTGGGGGGGCATGGTATTTGTATCAACAAAGTGAATACCACACGAGTGCATGGAATCACGAAACTTTAACTTATTTTTGAAAAATGGGGGAATTGAGCTAAGAAAAAGTTTATAAATGTAACATAGTAAATGAAATTCAAACAGACCAGGAATAGACATCCATTCCAATTTTATGAAAGAGGAGGAAAGGTGGCCATACTTTTCAAGTTACAGATTAATCTGCAACATAAATTTTGAATTTTTTGCAAGCGGTTGAGGGATACTGAATCTAAAAACGGATGGCAAATACTGTCGCAGTACGTAATTGTTGAAATAATGACTCAGAGAATTCCTTTAGTTTTGTAATCGAGAATTTGTTTGTTCTAGTATAATTGATGATTTTGAAAATATACCCAGTGATAAAGAAAATAGAGCATCCAATAGAAATAACTTGATGTGAATAAAGTCTTATATGCCGGAAGGAATATTACGTAACTTGAAAAGTAACATTATGTTGTTTTTTTTGACATTATGCGGACCGTGGCAGGGTTATTCCGTAAAAAACCTATACAGTGCTTTTCTTTAATGTCCCCCTGCGCTTTGATTTTTTTAACGGATCAATTAAAAAAACTAAAACTTAAGGTAATGAAATTGATACGTGGATACCATATTTTAGGGTAAAATTGACAGACGAAAATGTCAAGATGGCCGCTGGGCGCCATCTTGGAAAACAAAGTTATATGAAAACGAGGGTCTTGTGGCAGATCATTTTGAAGCTCCTGACGAGTACTTTATAACCCTAGAATATAAAGTCAATACCTTTACCTACTACAAAATGGTGGTATATTTAATAATCACTTGAACATAAACCCACTAACATGCATATCTCTACAAATAATTGTAATTCCCTGCCGTATCCACAGCAACAGCGATAAAAACTTGTTGTGTTATTTTTTGTTGACAGTGACAAGAAAATCAGTACGAAAACAAACATCATCGTACAGTTAAAATATTCTTATTTAGTTTCCGGTTTTAGTGCTAGATACTGTTTGAAATATTTTTAGAATGGTCAATTCTTGTCCATTGGAAGAAAAAATCGATTTTTACTTATGGTGCGACGCGTAACTTTCACGAGACCGAAAGTATTTTTAGTGATCGTTTCCCAGATATCGTTCTATCTGAAAATATTCAAAGGAACTTGTATCTAAATTTACAGTTACTGGGAGTGTAAACAACAAAAAGCTCCCAAGTCATCCGACCATCCCGGAAGAAAAGCAAGTTCAAATAATTTTTGAGATCATAATAAATCCCCAACAGTCTACTTACTCTATCGCAAATTTATGTGAGGTTTGTCCTTCTACTGTATGGACACTTTTGAAACAGAATAAGTATCACCCATACAAAATTCAAATAGTACATCAGCTAAATGAAGATGACTCTGATCGAAGAACAGAATTCTGCGAGACTATGACGGAAACCATTGCACGGCATCCTACCTATATCCAAAATATTTGTTTTAGTAATGAATGTAAATTTTTTCTCAACGGTAATGTCAATAGACAAAATTGTCGTTATTGGAGTGACACCAATCCTCACGTCTTTCAGGATGCTCATACTCAATATCCACAAAAAGTTAACGTTTGGGCAGGGATATTGGAAAATCATATTGTGGGGCCTCTATTCATCGAACAAACTTTAACCAGGGAACTGTATTTGGATATGCTGGAAAATACTATTGAGCCTCTAATCAGCGAAATCGTCGAAGCGAATCCTAATGAATTCGATACTGATATTGTATTCCAGCAGGATGGTGCTCCACCACACCACTATAGACAAGTTAGGAACTATTTAGATAACAATTTCCCCGGTCGTTGGATTGACCGTCGTGGTCCTGTGGAATAGCCAGCTCGCTCGCCAGATTTGACTTCTTTAGACTTTTTTTATGGGGCTATTTGAAGCAAAAGGTGTACGAAACTGAACCTGCTTCACTATTGGATATACGGCTGAGAATATGAAATATTTGTAGAAATATCGATGTTACTATGTTTGAAGATGGCAATCAGTGGCCATCTTGACATTTTCATCTGTCAATTTTGCTCTAAGATATGGTCTCCACGCATCAATTTCGTTCAAAAATCAAAGGGGAGGGGAACATTAAAGAAAAGCACTGTATAATGTCAAAATTACGATAAAACTGGCAACTTGTTGACTAAGTAGGCTAGTGTGCAAATAGTGCATTTCGCAAGCAACAAATGAGCAGTCCAAGTCCAAGCCATTTCAAATCAAATCTGACTGTCTTGAATTTTCCTAGTAGCAAAATTCGATTGGGGAAAACAGCAACTATTCTGTTACTAACAGTTTCGTGGGTACAAGATACCCTACTTCTTCGAAAAGTTTGTTTTCAGATTTATTCTTCGCCTGTTACATTCTTATTTCCAATTTTCCCAGGTTTAATATTTTTCAACATCGCTTTTGGTTTTTCGAATATGAGATTCCTTACTCTCCCATTACTGAGCTGATTCAAGAAATATTTCTTCTCCTACATTTAAAACCACATAAAAAAGTTATACGACACCTTAGGTGCAATTCATCTGTAATCCTGAATCGGCAATCATGCATGTGTTTTAGATCAGTTTCTCTATACACGGATCTCGGCTTCTGATATAAGCACAGCAAAGATTAAGTGGGGAAAGCTTTAGAGGAAACTTGGTGCATTCGATAGCCGGCTTTAAATTTACCGTCGGTCCATTGGTTTTGGAAATATCCGCGGAAAACCGAAAATGTCGAATTTTGCTTTTGCCAGTAAATCATCCGCAACAAGTAATTTGACAGCTGTCAAAATGTGACACTATTCAGACATTTTTCTAAGCAAATAAGATATCGTGTATGACATGTCTCAATCGCCTTTTGTTTTCCTGCAACCTGCCTGAACTTTCATTTTGTTTATCTCCGCCACACTGGATTTTTCAATTTTTGAAAAGAGCGTAAAATTTCAGCCTAGTGATGTCTTACAAGTGCACAAAAGATTAAAATATCATCGAAATATCATCTTACGTAATGTTATGTATTAATCTGATTCAAACGAGGCAATGATTTATTTGTCAAAAAATAAAATTAATAAGTAACGCACTTTTTTCATCTCAGGGGGTTCTGACTTTGACGATAAATAGTTCAAACTATCAGAATTGTGTTTTAATGAGTAGCAGGTACGTTTTCTCTGATAAAATCATGAACCTGACAACAAAAATTGTCAAAACCTGTTGAAAATGGCCGGTATTCCCAACTCGAATGAAGAAAAGTTTGACATGTCGGCGCTGCACCTGCAGTCACAAAGAAACGCCGACATTACCTCAGCAAGGTGCTTGGAGATGTACCCCGAACGACGGCACCCTCATAAAACCCAATTTAGAAAAATAGTAGTTAATTTAATAAACCATGGAACCTTCGAAAGACCTAGAAGCGGATACAATACTGAAAACGAAAATCGCGACAGAAACATTTTACAAGCTGTCAACGAAATCCCTAGTGCATCAGTAAGAACTATAGAATGAGAGATTGGTCTGTCAAAATCAACAGTACCGAGAATGTTAAATAAGAATAAGTGCCAACCATACAAACCTGCAATAGTTTAAGGACTTAAGGAAACTGATTTTCCAAGGCGAATGCACTTCTGTGAGTGGTATACTAGGAAGTCTAACGAAAATCCCGATTTTGTTAATCATGTCTTGTGGTCACATGGGAGTAGGTTTTTAATAAGCGCAACACTCATCATTGAGCTGTGAAAACCCTCACCAAGTGGCAGCGAGACGTCTACAGATCAGATTTGGAAATAATTTGGAAATAATGTTTGGTATGGCGTCATTGATAATAATTTATTCTAACTTACCTCTTTTAATTGGGCACATATTTGAAATAAGGTATTAATCATATCAGGAAATGGACTTATAGGAACATTTTTGTTTGATTACAACCTAAGCGGACAGAGGTATCTAGAGCTTTTGCGAAACCAGGTTGTGCCGGCTTTACGAGCTAGTCTAACCGAAGATGAGTTTGGAAGAAGCTGGTTTCAAAAGGATAGATGCCCGGATCACAACACCATTCAAGTCAGGAACTTCTTAAGGGAGCAGTTCGATGAAAAAATAATTCCATCATATGGTTCAATATATTCGCCTCCTAGATCCCCTGACCTTTTACTCTTGGATTTCTACCTCTGGGGTCGCACAAAGAATGAGGTCTATGGATTTGATCCTCCCGCGACTATACAGGGTGTTGCTTAATGATACTCGAATATTCAAGGGTGTGAATCTACATGAAAAATTAATGTTAGTTTGTTTTATAAACTCTGGTCCAACAATGTTTCCTTACAAAAACTCGGGGTGTTGAAGTTTTAAAAAAAAAATTGAAATTAATTAATATTTTCAGAACCGCTTCAGATATTTCACTGATATTTAGCAGGTAGTGAAAGTTAACAAAGCTGCATATTTTTCAATGCAAAAATAACTTTTAGCTTTAACAGTGGCGTGCGTACGGGTATTGACTTCGGCACTTTTTAAAAAAATGGTACACCAATGGTTTTTTGCCAAATAAGAATTATTTTTGAATTCCCCCAATTTAAAACAAATGATCTTTCCTAAATTTTTTTCCTTTGATGCGCCATTTTTGAGTAAAAAAATATAAACCGTTCTATTGTCTGACTTGCAAAATTATTTTTAATTTAATTGGAATAATTAAACACATTAGGGGTAATGAACAACAACAACTGACAACATAAACATAACATTAAAGCCAACGAAATGATTACAAAAATTGTTGAAAATGGCCCACTTAGTATGCATGCTTCCGCCCTCCTTCTCATGGAATTGCGCACTCGTTGAAATATCCCTTAAGTTTTTTATTCTATTATAAGCTGCAACTATTCTTTCTCTTAATTCCTCCACAGTGTTAATGGGGCTTGTGTACACTAGTGTCATAATATTGCCCCACAAAAAGAAATCTAATCTGTTGAGGTCTTGAGACCTTGGTGGCCATTATTGGGGCCCACGGTGGCCAATCCAACGATTTCGATAAACAGTTTGTAAATGATTACGAACCGGTACACTTAAATGCGCTGGAGCACCATCATGAATGTACCACATATTGTTTCTTATTACTAACGGAACATCATCAAGCAGCAAAGGCAACTGTTGTTGAAGAAAATTGAGGTAAGTCTGTCCATCAAGTCGTCCCGGCAAGAAGAATGGGCCAATAAAGTTGTTGCCAATAATTCCTGCAAATACGTTAACCGAAAATTGGTGTTGTAAATGGGTTTCGGTTACGGCATAGGGATTTTCTTCTGCCCACAAATGATTATTGTGGAAATTCTGAATGGCATTTCGACAAAAATTATAGAAAATCCATTAAAATTCTCCAAACAATTTGATGGCAGATATTTAATTGTCTAGTAAGCTTCCGCGTACTCGTTTCAGGATGTTCTTCGACTCCGTGCAGTACTGATTCTCCAATTTTAGGTGTTCGCGCACTTAGAGTACTATCTTTAGATGTTCCTTTTGGACAGAACCAGTTTCAACAGGACGACGATGAATATTAGAAAAGATTAGACTATCTGGCAAAGCACGATCGGGACATCTCTGGTGATAAATGCATCTGGCTTGCTCACCATTACCGTCGGCAAGGCCGTAATGCATTTCTTCCATTTCTGCATTTGAATAATTCACCATTATTAACAAGATTGTAAAAACTAAATAATGAAAAAGATATCACAGCGAACAGATTTGAATAACAGATACCTGTTATATGTCAAATGCCTGTGACATATTCCAGAGTATCTAGATATTTATTGCTCAATTGCATTCTTCAATTAGTACATTAATTTTCTCGGACAATACAACGGTTTTTATTTTTTTACTCAAAAATGGCGCATCGAAAATAAACAATTCAGAAATGGTCATCTGTTGTAAATTCAACGCGGAATTCAAGAATAATTTTTATTTGGCAAACAACCATTAGCGTACCATTTTTTCCTTAAAAAATATCGAAGTCATCATCTGTACGCACGCCTCTGTCGAAGCGAAAAATTAGTTTTGCATTGAAAAATATGCAACTTTATTAACTTACTAAATATCAGTGAAATATCTGGAGCCGTTCTGAAAATATTAATTAATTTCCATTTTTTTTCTAAAACTTCAACACCACGTAAGGAAACATTTTTCTACCATAGTTTATAAAGCAAACTAACATTAATTGAGATTCACACTCCTAAATATTCGCATATCATTAAGGAACACCCTGTATAGATCCTGAGACACATAGTTTTGAGCACGGTTAGAAATATTAACAGAAATACACTAGCTAAGGTTGTACGAAAAACAGTCACCAATTGGCAAAATAGCTGGATGCAAATGGACGTTATTTTGCAAATCTGTAAATTAATACTCACTTACATAATTGGATTATACATTACATTACGATTTTGTAAAATATTTGTTTGATGCAGTGTAAAATAAATTTACGACGATTTTACTGACTTGTTATTTCAACACACTCATAGTTCAATTGTCCCAACACATTTGACTTGTTGAGAAGTCGATACTGATATGAGACATGTCACATTTGCTATCTTATTTTACTCAAAAAAAAATCTCAATAATGTCACATTTGGATAGCTGTCAAATAAGCCGTTTTGGATTTACTGGCAAAAAACAAATTCCGTCATTTTTGTTTTTAGGCTGATATTTTTAAACCAATTGACCGATCGTAAATCTGAAGCACTAAGTTTCCTCTAAAACTTTCCCCATTTAACCTTTGCTGTAGGTATAATAGGAGCCGAGGTCACTGTATAGAAGAGCGGATCTGGGTCACACTGTATATCCACGCCTACAATTTACTACTTACCAGACTTATAGACACTTCGTCGAATGGCAGTAGTCCTTTAGCAACGGACCAAACTAACATGATAATCATAGGTAGCCCTGAAAACAACTAAAATTATAACTAAATAAACTAAAACAAGTTCAGAAATACCAACTAACCCCATCCAATGCAGATATATACTCTGAGCTTGAAGTTTTCTCTCGTTAATGTTCTCACCACAAGTATGTACAGATAAAGTCCTGCAAGATAAATAATGCGAGATATTATAATTTACTCAGATAGTGGATTTTCGAAGACATTTTTCTTTATTTTATGGTTTGATCACCGGAGGACTAGACAATTAGAAAAGGGTTTGTTAAAAAGAAGTGATGAATGAAAGAAACTGGAATTATCTTGTTGTATTTCTTTTTTCAATATGTCTTAAAGAGAGAGCAGTTTAAATTGACATCCATTTGCATTTTATTAAATCGTTATTAAACTTTCATGCTGGCCTGTTTCTGGAATACTTTCAACGTTTGTCATCTATGACTCGGATCAGGACCAATAAGCGGGGTTTTCGGCCATAAAAAATGACTTAAATTTGAAGTTGATGGCATCTATGAACATTTTGCAATTAAATATTTTAGAACATATGTATACTACGTGGCATATAACATGCAACATCGAAAATGATTTATTGATTTTTAATAAAAACTTGTAAACGTACTGGGTGCGCCATCTATTACTTTTTTACCTATAAGTTTATGTGTTACCATGTGAGTCGAAAGTCATGTGGTATGCGTAAATGAACTGTCAAAGGTATGCCATTTATAGTCATGGATTCGTTTACAACACAACAACGCATCTTGGTTATCCATACTTATTATGAAAACGGTCGAAATATAAAAAATACTTTTCGCAAACTTCGCACTAGTTTTGGCCGACAATCGTTTTGAGTAAAGTGGTTCAGCTGAAGGTCGTAGACCATACCGTCCAGCTCGTACTCGTGAAAACATAGCCGCAGTGAGTGAAAGTGTGCGAGAAGATCCAACCACCTCGACTAGGCACCGTTCGCAACAATTGGGAATTAGTGAGACCACTTTACGCCGGATTTTACACATTGATTTACACCTCCATCCATACAAAATCCAACTAACACAAGAATTGAAGCCGGCAGACCATCAACAGCGGCGTGTTTTTGTTAATTGGATGCTGCAAAGAGAAGACGGATTTTCGGCAAAAGTGCTCTTTTCTGATGAGGCTCATTTTCACCTCAATGGGTACGTAAATAGGCAAAATTGCAGATTCTGGGGGGCTGAAAATCCACACCAATATCATGAACAACCTCTCTATCCTGAAAAGGTGACTGTTTGGTGCGGATTATGGGCTGGTGGCATCGTTGGACCATTCTTCTTTGAAGATGCCGAACGGGGAATGTTATCGCGACATGTTAACAGACTTTTTGTGGCCACAATTGGATCGTATTGTTGCCGACGATCTTTGGTTTCATCAAGACGATGCAACAGCTCACACATCTCGCCAAACAATCGCCTTATTGCACACGAAATTTCAAGACCGCATAATTTCACGAAATTCAGATGTCAGTTGGCCCCCGAGATCGTGTGATTTAACACCTCTTAACGACTTTCTTTAAGGATTTTTGAAAGGAAAAGTGTATGCGAATGGTCCCCGGACAATTCAACACCTAAAGCGCAGTATTTGGACTGAAATTGCGGCCATAGAACCGATTATTCTGGAAAAAGTCATTGAAAATTTGGATGTTCGGATGTTGGCCTGTAAACGAAGCCGCGGTGGTCACATGACTGATGTTATTTTTCATACATAAATGGCATAAACCAACCTTCATTTATCAATAAAAAAACTCGATTTCACCTCGTAAAAAGCGTGTTGATTTTTCAAATAGAAAAAAAAGTAATAGATGACGCACTGTATTTGCTATCGTGGAAGTATACGCTGATAAAATTTTGAAGGCATTCCGAGCCGTACGTTTTTGTGAAAGCTTTTTCTGTCATATCAGGATCCGAAAAATCTGAACATGTTTACTTAATATTCATTGATTTTTCTATGTTGGTTCCATTTGTTTCATTGCTGTTTCATTGCATTATCATGCTTAGAGTTCGCAGTCGCGCTAATTTCACGTAACTTTCCGAGTTTGAGAGGTTCCAAGGAGGCCAAAATCGACGACTCAGAGGTTCTAGACGTCAAAGATTACAGAGCGACAGGATCATTATTTGAGGCAACTAGCATTTAGAGATCGATTTTCCACAACAAGGCAGTTGACCTGTAAAGTATGCTCAAAATTACAACACTCCTACTCGATGTTGCATTTTCTATGTCATTTAATGTAATGTAAACTTTCATCGACATTTTTCTTCCTAGTTTATTGCTTGATTGTATTTTAAAAGCCCAAATTTCACAATTACTGAATTTTTGTTTAAAATTTGCCCATTTTTAGATACTTAACTCAGTATCTTTATACAATGTGATTCAGTGAAACGGTGTCAAAAACATTTGTTATCTTTTCTTTTTGGCATAAGCTACTACAGATAATCTTTTGAACATGAAAAATGATATCTCTGTTGGTTGCTCAAGAAGGATAGTAACGTTAATTGTAAGACGCAATACTGACGCTATTTTGTTCTGAACGGGTAAACAATAGACGTTTTAAAACACTCCCAACGTTTTTCTTAGCTAGTATATTGAAGCTTATACTAAAAATAAGACCAAGACATTTAGAAACAACGGAGCAGTTCCAGATAATCTGAGAAATAGGGAAGATATGAATTTTGTTTCGAAAGGTATGGACGTTAGCTTGCACTTTGAGCCTGATAATGTAACATGCGTAAATCCAGAAGCAATTATGTGTATGAGTAGTGAATCAAGCATAGCCGCCATTACTATACATACGGAACGATTATTAAAAACGCTAAGTTGTTCGCGCTTAATAGAGTATTGATAAAATAGGACTGTTGAAACTAGAGTGACTAGGGAATTTGTATCATTAGATTATTCTAAGGCGTTCGATAAAATAGATCATGAGCTTTTATGTGCTAAATTGAAGTTTTTTGGTTTTTCAGGCATACTCTTACCTCTAATGTTTTTATAACATATCTTTCAAATCGTAAACAAGTAGTAGAGATGGACAATACTATGTCCGATTGATAAAACCTCAGGGTTCAGTTTTGGGGCCTCTGTTGTACTTAATTTATTACATACTTCAATCAATGAGCTTAATGATGATTTGGAGGCAATAGTAGGATACTCAAATGATAACAATCTTAAGCTCAATAGGGGTAAGTGCTCAGTGATGATTTTTTGTCCTGCTGTCAAACTTAACAGTTTATTGAATTCTCTTGATATAAAAATCGATGAGGAGCGTCTAACTGACGTAAATACTACCAAAAATATAGGGTTGATTATTGATTATACTTTACGGTTTAAGGAGCATGTTTGGTCTACCTTAAAAAAATGTTATGCAACTTTGAAGTGTTCTTATGTCAATTGCTCTATGTTGAATCTTAAAGTTAGAAAAAAGTTATGTGAGGCTATTATATTTCCTAGCTTATTTTACTGTAGCACTGTGTTCTATCATTGTCTTGATTCTATCACAAAAACAAGACTCCAAAAACTCCAAAATACTTGTCGATTTGTATTTAATCTCAAAAAGTATGATCATGTTTCCTTAAAGAGATTTCAGCTTGGTTAGATGTGTAAAATGCATGTTAGTACCATATGGCAGTGTTTACACATAAGATCATATGTTCTTGCTCCCCCTTGTAACTTTATGAGAAATTTGTTTTCAGGTGAAGTAATTCAGACATTGATTTCAGACACAAAAAGGACTAGAGATCCCTATGTTTAAAACAACTTTATTTCGTAGTTGATACACTTACTTTGCTATCATCATTTATAACGATTTAGATGACAATATAAAGGATTGGCAAGTAAGCAGATTTCGTAAGCATGTGAAACAGTTTTATTTGTCGTTGTAGTAATTGAGGAAAAGTTTATTATTAAGTATTATTAAGTAATTACCATCAAATCTTATATTTTATTTTATTTTTCAAATACGTAATATATATATATATATATATATATATATAACGTATTATATATATATATATATATATATAGGTAAAAAATTAAAGCTTCCGCCTTTTGTTGGGTACTTCGACAAAATTTAAGCAAAGAGGACTCTTTATACTTTTTTAATTCTCTCTAGCTTTCAATGGACTTTGCCATCATCATCAGGAGAGTAGTATGTGAGGATGTTGCTAATTGTTGTTTACGTATAGGATGAGGGAAACGTCCAGTAACATGGTGAGAGCTGGATAGATGGTACAATGGTCAAAATTATATAAAATATGACAAGAACAAGTTAAAAACAGATTAAAAATTATTTAAAAACATTAAAGCATTACATCGTAAAGCCACTTGATGATTGCACAAAATGGTGGTCATGGAAGCCATTGAAAGCTAGAGAGAATTAAAAAAGTATAAAGAGTCCTCTTTGCTTAAATTTTGTCGACGTAGCCAACAAAGGCGGAAGCTTTAATTTTTCACCTAACGACAATGACCACGTCTCAATATATATATATATATATATATATATATATATATATATATAAAGAGAAAATAATCATGCGGAGAAAGGTATATAACAAAAATAGGAAAATAGTGGGCAAAATCCGCAAAAAGTGGATTCGAGCAGAAAATAGGATAGAAAACCCGAGCGATACGTATTTCTGCTGGTTGGCTTCATCAGGCCCGAAATGAATGCACATATGCAACTACAAAAGTAGATACACATGCCCACATATCCGCATACGGGTGTAACCTGAGGAAACGAAGATGGAGAGGAAAAAAGACACACGAAGTCCACAACAAGGGCCAACCTACAAGTTGTAGTATAAAATGGCTAGAAGACCTCGAATTTTCAAGGCGACAAATAACCACAACCACGCGGCCGGTTATAGCCACTTCAAGCCCAAAGGATCTACAAAGAGAAAATTAGCATGCGGAGAAAGGTATATAACAAAAATAGGATGATGAATCCAACCAGCAGAAATACGTATCGCTCGGGTTACCTATCCTATTTTCTGCTCGAATCTTCTTTTTTCGGATTTTGCCCATTATTTTCCTATTTTTGTTATATACCTTTCTCCGCATGATAATTTTCTCTTTGTAGATCCTTTGGGCTTGAAGTACCGCAGCAAGTGGCTATAACTGGCCGCGTGGTTGTGGTTATTTGTCGCCTTGAAAATTCGAGGTCTTCTAGCCATTTTATATCATAATGTGTAGGTTGGCTCTTGTTGTGGACTTCGTGTTTTTTTTTCCTCTCCATCTTCGTTTCCTCAGGTTACACCCGTATCCGGATGTGTGGGCATGTGTATCTACTTTTTTGGTTGCATATGTGCATTCATTTCGGGCCTGATGAAGCCAACCAGAGGAAATAAGTATCGCTCGGGTTTCCTATCCTATTTTCTGCTCGAATCCACTTTTTGCGAATTTTGCCCATTATTTTTCTTATTTTTGTTATATATATATATATATATATATTTTTTTTTGAGACGTGGTCATTGTCGTCTAGACCAGTTAGGTGAAAAATTAAAGCTTCCGCTTTTTGTTGGGTACTTCGACAAGATTTAAGCAAAGAGGACTCTTTATACTTTTTTAATTCTCTCTAGCTTTCAATGGACTTTGCCATCATCATCAGGAGCTGCAATTACAATGATAACAGTAGCAACAAAGGTGTAAAATGAATTTAAATTGACTCAACTTACAGTAGTATGTGAGAATGTTGCTAATTATATATATATATATATATATATATATATATACGTAAACAACAATTAGCAACATTCTCACATACTACTGTAAGTTGAGTCAATTTAAATTCATTTTACACCTTTGTTGCTACTGTTATCATTGTAATTGCAGCTCCTGATGATGATGGCAAAGTCCATTGAAAGCTAGAGAGAATTAAAAAAGTATAAAGAGTCCTCTTTGCTTAAATCTTGTCGAAGTACCCAACAAAAAGCGGAAGCTTTAATTTTTCACCTATATATATATATATATATATAGATATGTGTATGTTTGTCAGGCAGCTATCAAGTTCATTTGTTTTGAAGCGTCTTTAGCTGCTTGTCAAATTTTCTTTTGATGAATGTGATATTTCAATTTATTATTTGGGTAGTTTCAGTAAAGTAGCCAAGAGCTAGACTTCGCCTACGTAGAGATCATATTATATTGTAGATAATAAAGATATTTTATTATTATTACTATTATATTGGCGATTCTGCTGCTTCTCATTGGTCCGAAAGCGATGAAACGGATGAAAAATGAATCAGCTAATTAAAGTTAATCTCATTTTTTATCGTCTATACATTAATACAGCATTATTGCGTAGCTGATGTTATTACGTTTCTAATGACTTTACATTGCATATGATAAAGTAAGAACACTAAATTCCTTAGAGCCGGAAACCCTTGATATGCCCTGTTCCAGTCTGTGAAAGTACTGACTGATATGGTATACTGCTGAATCTTCAACTGCTCTCAATTGCTTTTCCATCAATGATTTCAAGTACTATGAATTTGATTGATATACGTTGAACATGTGTTAGCCCACACAAAAAACTAGATTAATATCGACAGATGAAAAAGGTTGGTTAAGGAAAGCAATCGCACCTACCTTCTACAAACATCCAAAAAAACGTTGTACTGTGGAAATAATGGAGAAGGATCACTGTAAAGTTGCATATTACAGACATATTGCTTCCATAGTATAACTGAAACAGGTGATATTATAACTTATAACGTTCCAGTGGAAAGTTCAAAAGCAGAATATTGTCTTTTTCATGAGTATACATTACGATGAAATAACATACGAGGGTCACGCTATATATTTTAACATACAGGAAAACTAAAAACTATTTTTCGAAAACTAGTTTAGTCGTGTTTAAAGTATTCTCCTCCAGCATCAATGCACTTCTGTAACCTGACCTTCCACAAATGAAATGCTTCTAACCAGTCAATTTTCGGAATGCCTTCAACAAACATTAATTGCTTGATCGATTTGCTCTGCGGACGAAAATTTTCGACCAGGCAATTTTTTTTTCAAATTCTTGAAGAGCCAGAAGTCATACATTGCCCAATCTGGCGAAAAAGGCGGATCTTCTAGCATTTTGATGTTTCACTGCAGTTAGTTGGGCAGTGTGGCTAGAGGCATTGTCGTGATGCATGATTGTACCTCTGCCTCTGTAGTCGCATATGTGCAGCGAGAATCTTCTTCAATAAACCGCTGAACTTTAGCAATGTTTTCTCGAGTGACACTAAACATTGCCTACCACTACTTTCTTCATCAGCCAATGAAACTCGGTATACCAGCTAAACACACTTGCCCGGAAGGGAGCTTCATTCCCAAATGCCTGTTGTAACCGTTCGATTCATTAATGTTCAGTTAAACCGATGTTAAGGTCAAGGTAAATTCAAATCAATGTTTCGTCTTAAATTTGTTTACATCACGTGCACTGTAAGACGCTTGTAAATGAACTGAATGCGGCGACTTACTAACAAAGGACTGCTCTTTCAAATAGTGCACTCTTGCCTGTTTTAACTAGTATAGGTAATGCGCAATTTACGATATTGTTTTTAACGGCAATGATCGAATTGATAGAGTTTGATTGCCTGAATTAGGTCTGGATATTACTGAAGTAATTTTTCACTTTGTTAGTCATCTCTACCTTCCAGAACTTGAAACAGCATAAGATTTTAAAGGGCAATCGAACAGCCGTATCGAACTATGTTACTCTGATAACGGTTTAGATCAAATATTAACTTCCAAGATGATTCAGAATAAAACTCAAAAACAAAAATTAAAGCTATGCATGCATCGATTTCAAATAAGTATATGACACTATTTTAAGGAACAAACTTTAGGAGACTATGACCAATCTTAACAAACCGAGAAAGAGTATTAGACTGGTAAAACTCACGTCGGAGAAAACATCGAGCAACATATGCGTAGAGTCTCAAGAAGCTTTAACCTGAGAAATTCAGCTTGATTTTAGGAACTCTCTTGAGAGAAGCAAACATCCAAATAAAAAGAATGATCTATCACTGGAGACATTAGGTAATTGCATATGCCAATGATATACGAGCCCCTTCCCACTTCGGTTGGCCCACTTCAAGAATTGTACCAAAATATGCCTTTATAAACTAAATATCACGAAACTACTTACTTCTAAAACAATCTATTTTCTCAAAAAGATTTCAGATGCACTCTAGTCGTAAAAAATACATATTTGAAATCACTTAGACCTATAACTAATTGAACATCTGAACAAATAAACAATGTGCTAATAAAAGTTAACAAAGCAACAATTGAAAGATTACCATTGGGTAACATCACCTTTATTTTTTATTACGGCTAAAATTCTTTGGGGCCTAGTGTTGACCAAGTTTTGGCAAAAATTAGGTGTAAAGCAATCCCATATTTCTTGAAGCTACTGTCTCAGTTCGGTAATTGTACGAGCAGGATGTTGACGTAGAACCTTTTTCATCTCGTGCCACAAAGTTTCAATAGGTGACAGATCTGGACTGCTAGAAACTGCTAGTGGTACATTATTTTCTTCCATCCATTCTATAACCTTTTTTGAGATACGGCACGCTGCACCATCTTGCTGAAACACGAAACCTTGGCCGGATGTCAAACATTCTTCCATCACTGGTAAAAGCGATTCTTCTAAAATTACCTAATATTTGTTTGTATGCACATTTCCATCAATAAAATGAAGTTTTCCTACTCCTTTTGATGACATACTTCCCCAGACCATAATGGATGCTGAAAATTTCACTTTTCTCTTTAGACAGTCAACATGGAATGCTTCATTTTTTTTGCGAATAACTCTACTGCGACTGTCACCAACACAAACTTCGAATCGAGCCTCATCACTTCATTGTATTGCACACCATTGTTCAGGGGTCTATTGTCTATGTTCTTCAGCCCATCTAAGCCGATTTTTCTTTTGCAGTGGAGCTAATAGTGGCTTTTCTTTGGCCTATAAACAAGTTGTGCAGTTTTAGGGTTTTTACATCACTTTTTTTTATAAGAAAACTTGCCTTGCAAGTGCTAAATCCCAGTTTATGGGCCTCTCTATGAGTTGTGGACCTCGAAATTCTCCTTCAAACAGCGTCACTTAACTGTAAATAATTGGCACGCCTGTTTTTCACGATTATTCTTCTTGGTGCTCTTCGGTCGGCATTTGTGATATTACTTTTTTTTACATATCGTGGCTTAATATTAGCTGAACCAGTTACGTTATATCTTCTAAGAATATTTCTCACACTGTACCGCGATATGTCTAACAAATTTACAATTTCTGAGGTTGATTTCCCAGTATTAAAAAATGTAATTATCAGTAACCGAATTTTCTCAGTAATAGCCTTCCCTCTACCCATTTTGGAAACCTTAACTACCCAAAACTATTTTAAACGTATTCTGACAGCCGTGATTAATAAAAACGTTAATATTAATGTTAATATTTTAAACCTATAACACCCTGCTACATTTTTATTATTTGTGTTTGATAAAAAAAACTAAGATTTCAATAGTTGGGCCAACTGAAGTGGGAAGGGGCTCGTAGTTATGTTAACTAGATCCAGGGTTGAACTACAAGCGGTATACTTTAAGTTACAGGAACCTGCATGGCTATACGGACTACTGATAAATGAGAATAAAGCAAAATATATTTAGAACCAAGAAGTGTAGGTGCTAAAAAAACATTATATTAAGCTGGATACAGAAGAGGGAGAAGTTCGTTTTGAAAACGTCAGTGAATTTGATTACCTGGGTGTGCTAGTTACAAGTGTGATGAATTTGCAGAAATAGAAAGGAGACTTATGGAAGGAAGCAAATCGGTGGGAGCTCTAAATAAAATATTCAAAGGAAAAAATGTGGCAAAAGCAGCAAAAATCCCGCTATATAGATCGGAAGTTACGCCTACAGTTATAATAATAATAATAATAATAATAATATTTATTTACTCTAAAATACAGGGAACATGAAACGAGTAAATAAATATAATATATCCATAGGAGGACAATGCCTGTGCATGGATCATATGTATGTTGAATTGCAAAATATAATAAAATAGAGAGAACAAAGAAATTATTGGTAAGAATGTTAGAGCATTTATTGTGTAATACTTGAGATTATTTTATTAATTTGATTTCTCCCAATCGTGTTAATAAATTTTTTTAATTTTTTTTTGAAGCCTAATGTATTGCGTAATTGTTTTAAATTATTTGGTAAATGTTCGTACAATTTTGGAGCTATATACAGGTGACATCGTTTCATTAGGGATTTGTTTGGTTTAGGAACATTTTTTGCGCGTAATTTATATCTGGTTTTATGATTATGTTTAATTATGTCGTGTTCACTAATAGTTTTGTGATAATGAGTGATGGTATGTAAGAAGTAAAGTTGTTTAGTATCATATACTTGTGCATCATTATATAAGTCATTAGTTGGGTATAATTTTGATTTGCCTAACATTGATTTTAAAATTCTTCTTTGAAGTACATCTAAATCGTTAAAGTATGTCGTGCATGCAGCACCCCACACTACTATACCATATTTTATGTGTGGCTCGATTAAAGCTTGATATATTATTCGTAGATAATATTCAGTTAATATACCGGTTAGAAATTTTATTTTATATGCTATGAATCTAATTTTCTTTAGTATGTGAGAAATATGTACATCCCATCTCAAGTGGGGATCTAGATAAATTCCTAAATATTTTGTATCATTAACTCTATTGATTTTTATATTTTTATCATTTACCTTAAACCGAAGGTGGTTATATTTTGGTAGATGATTAGATAGTGATGAAAATGGTAAAAAATGAGTTTTAGTAAAGTTAATTGTTAATTTCCGGTTATTAAACCACTGAATAATTTTGCAAAAGTCATTTTGGATAATATCTTTTAAGTCGTTCCAATCCTTACCTTTATAGAGTATAGCAGTATCGTCTGCAAAACTGACTATTTTACCAGTACTGTTAATTTTGAATATATCGTTTAAATAAATATTGAATAACAGAGGACCCAAAATTGTACCTTGTGGAACACCACATTTAACAAACATTTCTTTACTATACGAGCTTAATAATTTTACTGATTGCGGTCTATTTGATAAATAATTTTCCATTAAAGTATACATCTTTCCACGAAAACCTATTCTTTCTAAGATTTTCAAAAGTATGTTGTGGTTAACTGTGTCAAACGCTTTTTGTAAGTCCACAAATACGCATATCGATGGTACTTTTCCATCTATATTTTGGGTTATTTCATCTACTATACTTAATACCCCATCTGTTGTAGATTTGCCCGCTATAAAACCATATTGATTTGAATTTAGAATTTTGAATTTATTAAGAAAATTAATCATTTTATTAAGGAGTAATTTCTCAAAAACTTTAGCTAAACTTGATATAAGTGAAATAGGTCGATAGTTAGTGACGTCCGTATTATCATTAGATTTATAGATAGGTATGATGATTGCTGTCTTGAAAGCTGATGGAAATACTCCAGATTGGAAGGATTTGTTAATGATATAAGCAAGTGGTTCTGTTATTTGTTTGGCCAGTATCTTTAGATGTTCAGCTCTAATTTCGTCAACTCCAGGGCTTTTTTTATTTTTTAGAGTCATAATGGCATTGAAAACATCCTGATAGTCTACTTCAGTTAATACAAATGAATTATTCAGTCTTGTTTCATGCAGATGAATATCAGCATTTTGTTTGATATTATTTGCTAAGTTTCCTCCTATATTCGTGAAAAATTCTATGAACTCATCACATATTTGGTGAATATTGTCTGTTTTCTGTCCTGTTTTTGTTTTTATTTCATTAATATTGTTTTTTGAATAGGATGACTTATTGAATATATCATTGACAGTGGACCATAGGTGTCTAGAGTCATGTGAATTATTATTCAATTGTTTTATATAGTAATTTTTTTTTGCTTTTCTCAAAAGTTCTATAAATTTGTTTTTATACTGATTATAATGATCTATATTTTCTTTCGTGGGTAAATATTTCATGATTTTATACAGTTTTTCTTTTTCGTTTGCAGATTTTATTAGTCCTTTGGTCATCCAATCATTTCTGCTTTTTTCCTTGTGACTTATTTTAACCTTATTAGTACTAACTGCAATTACTTTTTGAATTTTGTGTATTAATAAATTTGTAGCTTCGTCTAAAGAATTTGTTAAAAAAATTTCGTCCCACGATTCCGTTTGTGCGTTAAATATTAATTTTGAGTTGTCAGTGAAATATTTGTATTCAAGGTTCCTTTCATTTTTTGTCCTTGGGCAGTTCTGGTTTTTATTTTGTGAAGATATCAATAATACAGTGGAATAATGATCTGTAATATCGGTTTCATAGATAATAGGTATGTAAGAAAAAATATTGGAAATATCCTTTATAAAGCAGTGATCAATGCAGGTTTTACTGGTGGGTCGTGTTACTTTATTTATGTATGATAAAAAGCCATTACTTGATAAAATGTTTAAATATTCTTTCACCATAGAATTTTCCTCTAAAATGTTTATATTGATGTCGCCTATAAATATTTGATTATGAAGGTGATTGTTTTCATTGTTTTTTAATAGTTCATCTATGTCTCTTATAAATGTATGAGGATCTGAAGATGGTGGTCGGTAAACACAAGTAATTTTGACTCTACGATTTTCAATTTGCATTGTTAGATTGATACCTTTTAGTTCATTGTTGATTGTAAATATGGTATGTTTATAAGGCAGATTGTTTCGTACATACACCATCACTCCATCGTTTTGATTATGGTTACCAAAATTATACAATGTATCGTACCCTTCTAAATGAAACAGAGTCACATCGCCCACTTGCCATGTTTCGGATAGAATGATTATATCTATATCACTTTGTATTCTTTTCAAAATTAATTTAAAGTAGTCAAAGTTATGTTTTATACTTCTGATGTTCATATGATAAATTCTAACAGATATTTCAGGATTTTGTAAAAAAGAATCTAGCTCGCTAGTATCATGAGCAGTATTAGTACTAATACGTTGAATTTGGAAGTTATTTACATAGTCGTGTGTCATGAATGATGCAATATTCTAAAATGTTGGCTAAAGTTTCTTCTTTCTTAAAAAAGGATTTTCAAGTTGTACTGCTGTTGATAATATAGAAAAGTTGGACATTTTTTATCTAATGGTGAGTGGTTGGTACTATAATTTTTGTTATATCTATAGTTTGAAAATTTGCAATTACAACATACAACCGGTTCATGCTTACAACAGTCAGTATCGTGTACATCCTCTTTGCTGCAGTTGGTACAGGTCTTGTTATTGCGGCATTTTTTCTCGGTGTGATTGAAGCGAAGACACTTCTTGCATTGTGTTATTTCGTTATTATCATACACTGGTAAACATTGCCATCCAAGAAGAATTTTTCCATTGTTATCTTCAAATATTGTCCTGAATAATTTGCCAGAAATGTCTGCAAATAATGTGTAACATTTTTTCGATGGGAGATACTTTATATATTTGATTTTGATGTCATCTTTTTCAATAAAATGATTTTGTTGGATAAGATCTAATTCTATGTCTTCTTCATGTGGTTTCTCCGTGCATCTATAATTGACAATTTTGATCTTCGGTCTAAACATTGTAGGTTCTGTGATTTTGTATTCATCTCCTAATTTCTTTTCGAATTCAGTTTTGAGTGTGTTGTGGTGTTCCTCAGCCAGTTTAATTATAATTCCTCCATTTTTAGAATTTCGTATATTTTCTATTTGTATTTTCAAATCTGTAAGGCTAATTTTTTTGTTAAGGTCTTTTCTCGTTTGTTCAGATGTTTGGATACCATTTGGTGTGACAATTATGTTCTTCATTGGGTCTTTCTTGATTGTTGGAGTATCTCGCTTTAGTACTTGGGCATATGATTTCTCTTTAATTTTCTCAATTTCAGTCAATCTTTGATTTATTTTATTTATCATTGTTTCAACGGTACCTTTTTCGTGTATGGCTGATGTCGCTAAATTGTACTGTTCTTGTAGTCTTCCATTTTCATTGCTCAACTGTAGTATTAGTTTATCCTTTTCTTCTAATATCTGTTTTAAGTGTTTATTTTCTTCTAGAATCTTCTGAGTGTCCAAGTTTCCATCAATGTAAACTTCCATTGTATCTGATTTTTCCGTTGAGATCTGGTTTTTAACTTTTTTCTTCGGCATCATGCATATATATCAACTCAGCAGCAGCAACACTCAGTATAGCGTGAAGCCACAGTTGAAATATTACTTTTATTGGTCCTGAAGTTGACACAGCTTGACAGTTTCCTTTGGTAGTAAATTTAAAATGCTTGAAAATGGTGCAGATTGTGCTGTTCGTCTCACCAATATTTCCAGGGATGTGTCACTGTCTTATATACGTTTGCCGTCCAGCGATATTAATTAAAATGATCTAGTTTTTTGAAAATTCTCGTGATAAAGGTGAGTTCTTTAACTAGTATTTTTAGTAGACTCGGGATGAATAATTATGTACGGGTGTGAGGCCTGGATAATCACCCAGAAAACACAAGTTAAACTGGAGGTGTGAGAATGAAAAACTCTTTGGGGAGACTATGGAGAAGAAGGACAAATGATGATGTAGCAGAAATGGATGGGTATTCATCTATTTTAAAATCAGTCAAGGCTCAAAGAATTAGATGGTTGGGGCACGTAGCTTGCTTGAAGGGCAATAGACATGTCAGAAAAGTACTTCTAGAAGGAACGGGAGGAAAGAAACCGAGGAGAAGGCCTTGGAAGACATGGATGGTGTTAATGAGGATTTAGGGATGTAAGAAGTGAATTCATGGAGAGAAAAGGCTGCGGACCGAAATGCATGGAGGAGGGTTGTTTACAGAATGGAGTCTGAGTAAAGGGATTAGAATACAAAAAGAAAATTCGGTACTGTACTTTGTAAGTCATGGACATTTAAGGCCTTGCGGAACTGTGATATACAGGGTGGTCGATCCATGTGTGGATGGAATATTACTCGTAAACAGATACATTTTGGAAAAAACTAGTCATGGGATGTTACACATGACATTTGAGGGCGCATTTCTGAAATATTGTCCATTATACAGGGTATCCCAATTTCGACCTACATGTCAAAGTTATGATTTTTCAAATGGAATGCCTCAAATTTTATTGCATATTTGGAAAAAACAATTCAAAAGAAGAAAATTGATAAATCATACTATAGGATTTTGGTTATTAGCTACTGAGATATAAGGTGTTCTAACTAGAAAAACCTCCCACTGCTAAAACCCCTCAGTCCGCCATTTTGAAATTTGGAGTACTGAATTTTGTATCAAAAAAAACTTACATACTTCAGCTTTTATCTTGTTTATTGCTTTTCGAATTTTAATTTTTGCTCATACAAGAACGCAACTCGTAGTTTTTCTCAAAAATTTCAAACGCATCACCCTGTATATTTGTGCAAGTTTGGATTCAATTTTTTATAACCTTTTTTTTGATACAAGGCGCATAAGGGGTTTTACGGCTATTGTTTCGGTTATTAGCACGTCTTTTATGGAACGGCTTAATTCCCTAAAATATCGCATCATCCTTGGAAACAAATAAATTGTTGATTAGTTACAAACTATCAAAATTAGCTTTGTCAGCATTATCATTAAAACGTGTTTGAAAATGAATTTTTCTAAAGAAGAAATGGTGAATATGGTGTTCGTTTAGTTTCCTAGCATCTCGCATTTATAAGCAGCGGTACCCTAAGAATATGCGACATCCAAGGCCGGAAACATTTTCCACACTACGAAAACGTTTTGAATCAACTGGAGCAGTGGAGCATAGTAAAAAATGTATAAATAAACCAAGTGTCACCAATGAGGTGAATCAGTTGGAGGTTCTATTAAAGTTGCAGGAAAATTCCCATTTAAATGCACGGCAAATTGTAGCAGAAACTGATATATGCAGAACTTCTGTCCAAAGGATTATTCATAGGTATAGGCATAGGTATCATCCATATCACCTATGCTTGCATCAAGGCCTTCGTCCTCAGAATTTCGCAGTTTGGAAGGGATTTAGTAGAATAATGCTAAATAAAGTGAGTGAAGATACTACTTTCTTGGATAAGGTTCTTTTTAGCGATGAGGCAACTTTTAACAGCATAGGTGTTGTCAACAGGCATAGCATGCACTATTATGCATCGGAAAACCCTTACTGGGTTAGGCAAATAGATTTGCAAAATGAATGGAGCTCGAAGGCAGACAAGTTATCGGACCTTTCTTCTTCTACAGCTTATTATCAGGTACAGAACACTTGAATGTTTTGATCGAGCATTTGCCTTTGCTTTTGGAGGATGTCAACCTGCAAACTCGGATGCGTACGTACTTCCAACATGACGGCACACCTGCGCATTATCATAATCGTGAGCGTAACTATTTGGAGACCTGGAGTAACAATCGTTCGATCGGTCGTGATGTGCCTATACCTTGGCCTCCTAGATCACTAGATATTACACCGATGGACTTCTTTCAATGGGGCTGCGTTAAGCAAGATCTTTATAGATATCCACCATCTACCCCGGAAAATATGAAGGAAAGGATTAAGAATGCTATTCTGAACATAAGGGAACACATGCTGAGGGATGTGCAACGGTCATTTATCCAAAGACTACCTCTGTGTATTAGACATGGTGGAGATATTTTCGAGCAGTTTTTGTAGATTAGGTCTTGAGTAGTGATAGCTGTTTGTTTATGTTGTTGTTATAGTTATTTTTCCCTATTACGCTTGAAGCCGATTTATATTGTTCTGATTTTTATTAGTTTGTAAGTCAAATCTGAACTCTTAGTGACAATATGGAACTAGCCCGCTGTTTGTCTTTTGTTTCCATGGATGATGTGATTTTTTTTCTTAATTTTGGTGTGTTGCTCTATTAAAAGCTTAATATCACAAAATCTAGTGATTTGATCTGAATCAAACTTATACCAAAAAAAGCTTATTGAAAATGGAATCCAAGCTTGCACAAATATACAGGGTGATGCATGTGAAATTTTTGAGAAAAAGTACAATTCGCGTTTTTGACCACCCTGTATGAGCAAAAATGGAAATTCGAAAAAGTCACAAATGAGATAATTGCTGAGGTGCGTAAGTTTTTTTTTTAATTTAGCACTACAAATTTCAAAATGGCGGATTGTGGGGTTGCCGAAGTGGACGGTTTTTCTGGTCAAAACACCTTACATCTCAGTAGCTAGCTACCAAAACCCCATAGCATGTTATATCAATATTCTTCTTTTTAATTGATGGATCCAAATATTCAATAGAACTTGAGGCATTTTATTTAAAAAATCACAGCTTTGATATGAAGGTCAAAATTTGGACACCCTGTACAATTGCCAGTATTTTAGAAATGTGCCTTCAAATGTCATGTATAACATGCCATTAATAGTTTTTTTCAAAATATATTTATTTATGAGTAATATTCCGTGTGGATGGGCCACCCTGAATAAAAAAACGTGTGTATATTAGTTTTACATGCAAAATAACAGCTACTGGAAAGGACAACACGGTCTGTTCTGTTGAGTGGCCTCGTAATCAGCAAATCTTGAATGTACTATAATAGCTTTCTAATAAACACTTTTCAATGAATACTTAGTATATTTTGTTGTCAAAATTCCAAGAACTATTCATACTCCACTTGCGCCCTGGCACAACAAAAATGCAGTGCGGCAAAGCGGCAGTCGCCTGAGCGTTAAAGAATATAAAAAAAACAGAACATTTTCTCCACCACACAAGGGGCTGCAATACATGAAGATGAGGGATACAGTTGATAACTCTGATCGGAATGCCAAGTCCATCAATTTTTTGAAAGGCAGAAACCTCCCACCATAGACAAAGTATTTCAGGAGGTTAATAGTGATGAAGACTTACTTACTTTCAAAAGGACCATAGTCTATAGTTTACTCAAAGAACTTCATTTTGAATATAGAAAACGGGCCAGAAATAGTATTTTGATGGACAAACAAGAGATTATTTTATGGAGTAGGAATTATTTAAAATCAAGAAAGAAATACCGTGACAAGGGCAGGAAGATTCATTACTTGGATGAAACCTGGATAAATGCAGGACATACAAAGCTTAAAGTATGGGCTGACTCTAGAATTAAATCAGCAAGATAATCGCTCTTAGATGGACGAACCATTGGTCTAAAGAGTCCGTCAGGTACATGTATCTAACCAATTCATCATTTCTGTTGCAGAACTGATGTCAGGTAGACTGAACATATGAGTCCACGCTGAACCAACATCTGTTAGATTGCTTGTATAATTATTAGTTTTGACTTGAATACTATATGAAATAGTTCTTTCCAGGAAAAGATATGCACTTGTTCTCTGTCACATTGGCAGTGAGAATGGCTTTGTACTCACTGCCCTATGGGCAAAGGAAACGACCGACTACCATAAAGAAATGGACGGCAGTTCATTTGAACGATGGTTTGAAGTAACGCTCCCAAAACCGTCATTGAACTAGATAATGCTTTATACCACACTAGAAAACTAGAAAAAATACCCACGATGTCCACAAAAGAGGCAGAAATTCAACAATGGCTCTTTTCAAAAGACATTAGTTTCAAAGGTATGGTCAAAGCAAAACTTATCCATCTAGTCAGGCAGCACAATTAAAAATATGATCTTAATGTTATTGCCGAAATAGCAAAAAAAAAACAAAATAAGACCGTTACTCTCTTATCACTGCGAATTAAATCCCATTGAAATGATTTGCGCAAACATAAAAAACTATGTGGCTTCATACAATAGAACATTCAAATTTTCTGACGTGAAAAGTATGTCCTATGAAGCTGTCAACCGAGTGATGGCAAACCATTGGATATATTGCATCCATCACGTTCAAGAGAGCATCGAAACAAACATGTGGGATCTGTACAATAAGGTCGATATTCAAATTTAACCTATAATAATTAATATTAACCATTCGGAAGATGATTCGAGTACTTCCAGCCAATAAAGGATTGTGGAAAGTATTTGCACTTATTTCTATAAAAATAATCACTTATTTTGTTAGATTATATTACAAGACTATTGAGGAAAATACGGACCTGTACAATCTCGCTTTTGGGCATGTTGCGTTTTGTCAGGGCGTCTGGACTACGAATGAGGTATAGATATGTGAACAACAGCTCGAATTACGAATCTAGGTTTTACCACATTTACACTCGATTCATTATTGCCACCGTTTCAGACTAATACACAGATGTCACTTGCTGATCAGCTGTGTACCTCAGTAGACGTCAAAACGTAATGGATACTCGTGAAATAAGGTTTAGCTAGCGTTGAATTGAAGTTAAAGATGATTACGTACCATAAGAAGTGTCATGATCCAACAACAATACGTCAAAATGTAGGACCACATCAAATTTTTATGTATTGTATTTCTCAAGCAGTGTAATTCTCTGCAAAAAGAATATAATAACTTTTCAAAAAGCTGCCACATGCTTCATGCTCTGTCCGTGGATGTTAGTGTTATTTATATGAAGCAAAAAATTTCAGCTTTTCTTTCCCGTTTTATCGACCCCAAGAGTCAAACTTTAAATGTACTTCATCGAATTGGTCCCTTACTGAAGCGGGACACTCCCAATTAGAAAAGTTTCTGTACAGAAGTTTGTTATCGTTGCCATTCAGACCCTATACACCAATAGAATAAAAATTCTAGTCGCAGTATGGCTTAAACTCAAGAATAAACCTTGACTTGAAGACTTTAAGGATTTTAGATATTTATAAGCAACAAGGGAACTGAAATATTATATTTTATCCATTTCTTAAATTTGTTAACATTAAAATCTAGCGTGAACACACGCTGTGTGAGAAATGGTAAAGTGTATTTTCTATAGCTCGTTAATTGCAAGCAGCAGGCACAAAACATATGCAAAATGGGTCTCAGTCGGTTTATCTAGAAATTAAGCACGATATCTGCCTTGCCTTCCCTACCAAGAGTGTTCATGGGATCAAAGCAATCGTGGGACTAGTTTCTGAGAAATTGGCAGATAAAGTTTGGCTGGTTTGCAAAAATGGTGAATGTGCCTTTGTCGTTGTAGTTCGCAGACCAAAAGCTCGGAGAATCAGTATACTAAATAATGTACTCAGTGGAATTAGAAGTGTTACTTACACCCAGAAAACTAAGTCCTTCTACTTAACTTTTTTGTAATGAGGTAGTCTTACATCGAGGATGAAACGATAACATTCTCATTTTATTGACAAGTAATAAGATATAAAAGGAATGTGTTAGGCGACCCCCATAGGTGCCCATTGGGGGATATGTCTCTGGCTTCTGCTTCAAAGTGAAATACTCTTAATAAGATACCCAATCCTTGGGTAAGAAGTGGCGTGTGAGTTTTTTTGCTCTTCAAAGCATCCCAACATAGTTATTATTTCTGCTACCATTTTGGATAGTTGGAAACTGCGTTTTCCCTTAGGGTACAAATAAGACTCATCGTGCAACCTACCAGTGTTACCAGACCTGGGAAATTTTCCTATATCAAAAATATATTGAAATGTACGAACACCAAATTGTATCAACAAACCGGTCGGAAATCATGACTCATAAGATTCGGGGAATTACTAAACGAAACGCTGTGGTTCCCCGTCAGTGATTCCTCATCGATGATTTCCCGTCGGTGATTTCCCGTCGCCGAATACCAGAACGGTATTTTACATACGGGGAAATACCTGGGCTATAATATATAAACCGCCGGGTGGTTTCTGTTGCATTTCCTGCTGTTTAATGTGATTGTACGGATTGTGCCCTGTGCGAACTGTGCCTTAGAATAACTATTGTTTTCAGTTTGTGCTCTAAAATTATTAACGAATAATCATTAAAGTTTTTCGACGTTGAACTCTTTTGCCATAGGTAAGTACCTATTTATTTATTATAAAACATCTACTTTTCCAGTTATTATACTTGATCGGGGAGGTTCTTATATTTCTATAAATTAATTAAATATTGATATCTTAGACATACATATTATAAAATGTATATCTATAATCTATGTATTTTAAACCAAACTTCTAAATTTGTTTCTTTATAATTACAGATGTAACATCATGTCCTCAATTACACCTTAACCATCAACTTCTAAACATGCTGATGAATTGGAATCCTCACTGTCTTCTTCTGAAGAAGCTTGACACGTAAGAAAAAAGAAAAACATAAAGTCCTTTACTCATAAGTATACCGCTGCATGGGAACAAGAACCTGAATTTAGGGGTTGGCTGAGGAGCAGCAAGAATCAGTCCAATTATGCATTATGCAAGGCATGCAATAAAGATTTTATGTGTCAAATCCGAAATCCAAAAACATTCTTCAGGAAAACAACACACCAAATTGGTAAAATCATTACACACACAAGGAACTTTGACCGATATGACAACTTATATGGAAAATACATCATTAAATAACAAAATCGGAACTGCTGAAATTCGAATTGCAGCAGATGCAGCTGAACATAACATTTCATTTAATATACTAAGTGACATATAAATCCGAACACCCAGTTTACATGGTTTTATTTTAATAGAAGTTGGTGAATGTATTTATCTTACTGTAAATAACAAGTGAAAAAATTTTCAGCCTTATCAGTTGGACATCCCGGTTTTTATACTGCTTTTTTTTAATTCACTAACGCTCTAAAAATGAATATTTCAGCCGCAGTAAAGAATCAACGTTGGCGGATTTTGGTTCTTGACATCCTTTACGATGGGTTACGATGCCTAGAGTACGGAGACCTGTACGATTTCGTCAACTTAGTGAGTTTGATAGGGGCCGTATAGTGGGACTTAGGGAAGCTGGACTTTCTTTTCGGGCAATTGCAGTTGGAGTGCAAAGAAGTGTAGACACTGTGGTTAGGTGTTGTCAGGCATGGCTTCGAGAAGGCCGTACGCAAAGAGCAAGGGGCACTGGACGCCGCCGTAGAACAACAGACCGTGAAGATCGCCACCTAAGATTATTGGCCTTAAGGGACCGTTTCTCTACTACCAGGTCCATTGCAAATGAATGGTTTGCAGAACACGGAAGACCTATTGGCATGCGAAGTGTTTACCGACGAATGAGAAGTTTTGGCTTGTTTTCATACCAGCCACACTGGGTCCTCCCTTTAACCCGAGAACACCGACGTAATCGCCTTGAGTGGTGCAGACAACGGTCACTCTGGGATCAGGAATGGAACAGTATTGTCTCTAGTGACGAGTCTCGATTTTGTTTAGGCATGCACGATAGTCGTGCCAGGGTTAGAAGGCGACGTGATGAAAGGAGGAATCCACAGTTTTTTGTTGAAAGACATGTTCATCACACTGTTGGAGTTATGGTTTGGGGTGCTATAGCTTATGGTTCCAGGTCACCTTTAATATAAATCAGAGGTAACATGAACGCGCAGCGTTATATCCACGAAGTTCTAGAACCCCATCTTTCACCCTATCTTGACACCCTGGCAGATCCAACTTTCCAACAAGATAATGCCCGACCACATGTTGCAAGAGTCACAATAGACTTCTTTCAACATAATGATGTCACATTGTTACCATGGCCACCAAGATCTCCCGACTTATCCCCAATTGAGCACGTGTGGGATATGATGGGTAGGAGATTGCTCAATTTGCAACGTCCTCCTCAGACTCTAGAAGCACTTCGAGAGGAGTTGGTGGTTGCCTGGAATGAGATACCACAGGAGGACATTGACCACCTGATCAGAAGCATGCCTAGGCGCGTTGGAGAATGCGTAGCACATCAGGGTGCATCCACACATTATTAAAGGTCAAAGGGCTTTAAAGCAGTGCAATCATTTTGAAATTTTTATCATTTACTTATTATGCTTCATTAAGTACTTATACAAAATTTTATTAAAATAAAACCATTTAAACTGGGTGTTCGGATTTATATGTCACTTAGTATACATTAGACCATTTATCAGAAATTAGTAGAATATCATTTGACGATTCAGAGATTGCTAAAAATTTCACATGTTCTCACACCAAAGCTTTAGCTTTTTCAATAATGTTTTAGGACAGTACAGTTTTGAAAATTCTATTAATTTATTACAAACAAATAAATTTTCATTAATTGCTGATGAATCTACCGATAAAGGCGCAATTAAACATTAAGCTTTAGTGGCCCGTATTTTTTATGAATATAAAATTTCTGACTTGTTCTTTGGTATATTGCCTGTAGCAGATGCAACGGTAGAAGGACTTTACAACACTGTTGTAAATTACTTTTTAAAATGTAATATTAATTATAAAGATAATCTAATAGGCTTTGCATCAGATGGTGCAAGTGGTATGATGGGAATTCATGTTTCATTATCCACCAAACTAAAAGCCGATATTCCTAATTTATTCATTATGAAATGTGTCTGTCATCCACCTAGTTTATGTGCTAATTATGCTTGTGCTAAATTACCAGATGATATTTCATCAATTTCAGGAGTTTGTAGCACCCCATAAAATTTCACAACCCTCTCAAACAAGGCGGTTGTCTGTATTGCCTGTTCTAAAAAGAATACTTGAGCAATATGATGCTTTAAGATTATATTTTACGGATCAGTGCTACAATAAAAATGGCATTCAATCACAAAATATCTTAATTGCCTTCAAAATCCATCTAAAACATTGTATTTACATTGTTTAAACCTTGTGCTGCCGTTTTTTATGGAATTGAATTTAGAAATGCAATTCGAAAATATTAAAATACATATTTTATATAAACGACTTTAACATGTGTTAAGAACAATTTTGGATTGTTACATGAAAAAGGATTATTTAGATAAAACTTTCATTGAAAAAGGAGAATATAAAAATCCTCATAATTTTGTGGAAATAGAAAACATTTATTTAGGTGCTATAAGTAAAAATGAACATAAACTAAATAATATATAATTATTTGACTTCAAAAAGTGGTGTTTAGATTTTTTAATAGAAAGTTGTTTTCAAATTTATACAAGATTTGATAATAAAAGCAAAACTGTCGCTACCCTAAAACATATGTCACTTACATCACCAGATGAAGTAATTGCAAATAAAAGCATCATTAGTACCTCTAGTTTTCCATTTCCCCAGCCTGACAACTGATAACGTAAATAAAATTGACAAAGAATGGCGTTGCCTAAGAAATCTTGATTTAAGTGAATATACAAATTTAAGCATTCAGGAATTTTGGGAATAAATTTCAACATTAAAATCTGGTGATAATTCTTCTTTATGTTTCCAACCTTAACTAATTTTGTGTTAAATCTGTTTAGTCTGCCACATTCAAGTGCAAATGTCGAAAAGATATTTTCCCAAATAAATTTAAACAAAACTAAAATAAGAAATACATTATCGACTGAAAGTTTAAGTGGAATTTTACATACCAAAGTTTTATTGAAAAATGACAGTTGCTACAACTTTAGCATCCCTAACGATTTGTTTAGAAGAATGGATTCGTCAATGTACAATAAAACTCAAAATTAAATTATAATATCTACTTTTGATTATTTTGCTTTATTGTTTTCTTAAAAACAAAATATTTTATGTTATGCTATGTTCGTTCGTTCTCTATACAGAATACATTTCTTTTTTATAATATGCATACTTAAGCATATTGAATGAGATTTATAAAACATACGCTTATAAATATTTTTGTATTGTTTTCGATTGCGTTTACAATGAAAATTTATTGGTGGCAATATTACAAATCGAAATTAGTGTACTTACACAAGTCAAAGAAACTATATTAATTTGGAGGTCATGTTTTGGCAGGCGGCTTGAGATTTGCAGTTTTGAATTTTTACAACTATGCGGAATGTAGAGTAGATAGTAAAATATTTACTTGCCATAGAATCACATAATTTCTTTGAAGCCATTTGGTTAATTTTCTCATCCATGCTCCACTAACAACGAACTGGGAGTGTGAGTACGTACCCACTGTGAGGTAATTAATTTTATGAGGTTATCACTTGTTATATTGGAGCAGTTATGACATCATACAGTCAATTATCACACAGTTGGGATTTTGAAAAGTAGATCACGAAAAATGTGTAAAATCGAGAGGTACTATTGTTAGAGGATGCCTTAAGAATTGCCTGTAAAAAAACGCCCCGCCGCTGGAGTTTTCTGGCGTACAAACAGCTGTCCGATTCGACACAAAGAACACATTTACAAAACCACAACGGTCAGGTAGTCAATAGATTTTGTATATGGTGGGCTTGAGGCTCCGAGGCCTAAGTACTTTAAAACTTCTTTTTACTAATTAAAATGCTCACATATTTGTTGACTGGGCCTGCAATCAGCGAATTCAGCTCTACCGTCTTTGCAGTAGATTTACCGGTTTTGCGTTCGTTTCCGATCTACAATAAAACGATCAATTACTGCCGTTTTTTCTCGCACAAATTCCGATCATATCATTTCTTCCTAAGCGTGCAGTATATCCAATAAGAAGGAGCACATTGCTAACAGGTCTATCTTCTTTTCCAAAGCATTGGTCAGCGATCGGATGCTTAGTAGCAAAACTGTCTCGTAGAGTTATTATTATTATTATTATTACGATAATTGAGATGAGCAGAGTACACAGTACTATAAGCTCATGCAGTAAATATAGTGTACGGACACGTAACACAAATACATCAAATAGAAAAAAATAAAAAAAGACAGTTCATAGCTATAAAGTTTGTACACTCCTCCAGCTATCATACTGCACTTTGTGCACTTTGTTTTAAATGGCTCCTTATGCAGTTTGAAGCTGTGTCCGCGTAGATTGCTGCGCGACAGACGGTATAGATGCATGAGGTTGGTGCCCATCAAACCATGAAGTATCCTGAACGTAACTATAAGATCGCCAGGAAGTCTTCGCTCAGAGAATGAGGTCAGGTTGAATAATTCAAGGCGATCTTCATAGCTTGGTCTTCGTGCTCCAAAAAGGATACGAGCAGTCCGACGCTGTACTGATTCGACGAGATTTCTATCGCGCAGAAGCACAGTGTCCCATACCGGGCCAGCGAATTCAAGAATTTTCCTCACGAATGCCTTGTAAATGTGGGCGCAAGTGTTGACATCGGATCCTTTGAAAGACCTCTCCAGCATGTATAGAAGTTTCTTGGCTTTTGATGTAACGTGGTGAATATGTTCTGACCAGGAAAGACGATCGTTGACTACAACGCCCAGATCAGTGTGGCTAGAAACTGCTTCGATGTTGTGGTCAGAGATCTTGTATGTAAATCGCGGATTTGTCTTCCCAAGGTGAAGGACACAACACTTAGTTAGATTTAAGGGTAAAAGCCTGACTGACCATTGACAAACAATATCAAGATCTCGTTGAAGCATAGCAGAATTTACGACACTATTGTAAATCTTGGTGTCGTCGGCATAAGATGAACATGTGGAGGAAATCAATGCGGGCAGGTCACTTGTATACAGAAGGAACAGCACTGGCCCCAAGACAGAGCCTTGAGGAACTCCACTTGCTACATGATGAAGGTGAGACTGGTTATCACTGACGCGCACAGAGAAAGTCCTCCCGGTGAGAAAAGCCTTAATCCACAGTAACAACTCGCTTCTTATTCCCATACATTCCAACTTAAACAGAAGTCTTCTATGTGGTACGCGATCGAAAGCCCTAGAAAAATCTAAGTAGATTATATCAACAGGAGTCTTTGTGTCCAGATACTGAGTCCAATCGTTGAGAGAGTGGAGAAGGTTGGTCATTATTGATCGACCAGGGAGAAATCCATGCTGATTCTTAGGGATAAGGTCATTTTCGAAAGCAAATGACAGGAGCTTATCTAATATGATTCTTTCAGCTATTTTGGCGGCGATAGGAACGAGACTTATTGGTCGATAATTTTTAGCGGAGGATTTGTCGCCCTTTTTGAATACAGGGGTAACAGAAGCACTAAGCCAGCATGAGGGTAGAGTATGAGATCTAAAAGACGATGTGAATATCAAGCCTAATAGTAGAGCCAGTGCGGAAGCGCAGTTTTTAAGTACAGCAGCCGTCATCCCATCTTTACCAGGGGAGGAAAAGGTCTTCAGATTTCGCAGGTGCATTAATACATCTTCAGGCAGCAACTCAACTTCGCAAAGGCTGTTGGATCACCTATGGCAGATAGTGGTCGGTAGAAGGTCTCCATTAGGCTCATCGACGAAGTCATCACTAAAGGACTCTGCCAGTAAGTTGGCAGATTCGGTGGCATCCATGTGGAGATGACCGTCAGCGTCGCGGATCTGAGGTGATGAAACTTTGGAATTCAGGTTTGTTCTTAGATACCGAAACAGCATCTTCTTATTTTTGGAGGTAACGAGTTTTCGTTCATAAGCATGTTTGGCATTATGTAACGTTCTAGATGGGAGGTTAGAAAAGGATCGATGAGACACGTAATCTTGTGAATGGCCACTCCTCCTAAACCGTTGCCACAAAGATCTCTTGTGACGAAGCATCCTCAATATGTTAGAGTTGATTCAGTTGGTTGCTTTAAGCGCCTATCTGATCCTTGGTTGATGGTTGGCTTTTTTCGTGTTCCCCTATCTTCTTATATCCACACATGGCACACATACTCATTACAATTGGAATTTGGACGCTTCGACCAAGTCATTTTGTTAAGCACTAGAAAATGAAAAGGCAGTAACTAAAAATATCTGTACTACTCAGCCCTCAGACATGGCTTTCTTTACAAAAGCTAAGAGATAACATTTTAAGAAAGGTAAACAAAAACAAAGATAAAACGTTGACATTGTTGCCACGACATGCTTCAACAGTTGTCATTGTGTTGCCAAAAAAAAACAAGTTAAAGACATTTTTTTCTGGGTGTAACACTTCTAATGTCACTGAGTATATGTCGGAAGCAGACCAAAGCAAGGAAACGCAAATTGATAGTAATTAAAATACAATACCGCGAAGCTACGTGCGCAATAGTTCACTTGTTCTTTCCGTTTCACCTTTAAATCAACATTGCCTTAATTTGACTCTGCAAAGGTGAACTTTCCCTGGGACTAACTTTGTAAGGATCATGGTCACGATCAATATGACCTCCCAACATCTTCCTAGCTCATTATTTCTTTTAATATAGCGATTCTCCGAATTTTTGGTTTGAGAACAACTATCAGCACATTCACCATTTTTGCAAATCAGGCAGACTTGCAGTGGTGCTCCCAGTATTTCAGTCTGGGGGGGTGAAATGGAACATCAAGAAAATTGGACCCTTTAGGTTTCGCACCCGATTGTTCAACACTTGGTTCAGCATACGGTCCCACATCAAGAAATTTTGAAGTGGAAGGCTCAGGTTGAATTGTAGGATTATTATCAGTTTTTTCCGGTAATTCTTTGTTTTGATTAGAAAGGAACCAATCGATGGTATTCTGTTTCCTTTGACTCATCCTAACAACAGCAGCCGTCAACCAGCACTAAAAGTTACACAAATATTGTCAAATAAACGGCATTATTGGTTTCCACGCATTCACGTATCTCATAACTGTTTGGAAAACAAGACTTCGTAAGTTCACGCAATTTTAAGAAACTAAATATATAACTTGCCATCTCGGACGAACGAAATGCACTGAAGTGCTTATATACCGAGACAAAATAGACATAAATGATAATGATAGCTGGAGTATGGGCCAAACACTTCGTAATTGAAATTATATTAAATTTCCATTTTTCCGTCTGTCATTTTTTTTAGACACAATGCTTTTATAGCATAAAAATTAAAAACAAACAAAAATTAATTTTCTGGCCTAAAAAAAACTCCGCTTGTTCACTTGTCAGCCAAATTTTGTTTCGGACTCCGGACTGGTACAGAAATTAGAGACTAGACTGGACCATAAAAGACTAGACTAGACTATACATGTTCCAACAGGAAGAAGCGCACACCGTTGCTGTTGGTGGGAGGGTAGTCGCTAGTCGCATGCGCACTGAGCGGGTTGGCAGTCTTGCCTCTATCCTTTCTCAAAGTAACAGATTTTTTTATAAGACTGCTCGAGTACTCCCCACCCCATGGGAGCGCCAGTGGACTTGTGTATGTAGTTTCTAGTGTATTTGTATTCGAAGAAATAAAGCGCTGGGTCCTTGGAAATACTCTTGTAAGATGGTCGCAGTTGATAACTAACAAACGTATTTTTGTCTAACAACACTAGTCGACTTTTTCTCCGGAAAATGCACACGCGGCCAAAACGGACATGGAAGTCAAAATGAACAATTCTAGAATTGTCTTATGCAATCACAAGTACACATCACAGAATAGTAGGCTATCTAACATTCAAGTCAATCAAGTACATAACACCTTGGTCACTTTTGTTCGGGAAGGCAAGAAATACATCATAATGAATTTGAAGGCAAATCAACTAGAACCATTTTCCATTTGTTTTGTGCCAGGCACTTGCTAACAATGGAGATACGAAGATACGAGTGTTTAAGCTTCCGATCATTCCTTTGTTAATGATAGAGCTAGAAAGGTCGTCGTCCTTCACTTTTCTAAAGATTCGTGCTATGTGTTCCTAGGTTGAAAAAAGTACAAATATAATAAATTACTTTAAACAAACAATATGATGCTCAATGAAATTTAAGTTCCAACTACAGCATCGTCAAATTATTTCTATTAAAACGCAAACAGTCTGCACTTGCAACACTGGTACCTTCTCCTAAAGTCCTAAGGCCTCAAATCGAATTAAGTTGTCTTATGTCAATTGGGCATGTCATATTGGAAAGAATAAACATTGATAACGTGGCCAAAGAATTTACTAAAAGTAAAGTGCATGCTGAATATTGCAATAAGCTTCCTGAGAATTTTAATAGAAATGGCGCTATATAATTTTGAAGATTTTAAAATATACTATAGAAACGTTTCTGTTACCTAGATTCTTTCCAGTTTTTAATTTTTTATATTTTATATTTTTAATATGATGCTCATGTTTGTATATTCGAGTGTACTGTACTGTATGTTATAATTATAATATGATGTCTGCGTTACAATATATACAGGGTGGCGCATCGAAAACGAAACACCATTTACTGGCGGCTCAGTTTTTTTTTAAAAACGCTCAGACCCGTCGATTTTGTTTTCGAGGGGGACACAAGTTTGGCAAAAAATCACGTTAGCATGTGCATCCCCCTAATAGCAATTAATTATTATTATTATTATTAATATTTGAGGAGTAACTTGAAGGCACTCATTCAAAATTCTTTGTCGCAGGTCTTCTAATGATGTTGGCTGAGTAGCATAGATTTTGCTTTTTAAATGACCCCACATTAAGGAATCCAAAGGTGATAAATCTGGCGATCTTGGGGGCCATTCAATAGCACCTCTTCTACCAATCCATCGATCTGGAAAAGTCTGATCTAAATATTGTCGAACACGTAATGCGTAATGTGGTGGGGCACCATCCTGCTGGAACATCAACCTTTTCGCAATGTACCGCCGATCATTCTGATTTTCAATTATGGCTGTTAATGCAGAATCTATGGCCTCTTCCAGTAATTCCAAATACTTTTCACCGGTCAAATTTCCAGGTAAGAAAAAAAGACCATCTAATTGAGCGCCTAAAATACCAGCCCAAACATTTAATTTTTGTGGCTGCTGTGTATGAACCTCATGATAAATTCTGGGATTAGAATCGGACCAATATCGGCAGTTATGACGATTTACTACGTCATTTAAGAAAAAGGAACATTCGTCAGAAAAGCAAGTATTGCATAGAAAATGTTCATCTTTTATAATTCGTTCACTCATATCTTCACAAAAAAATTGTAATCGCCGATCAAAATCGTCTTCATTAAGTTCTTGTACCAGGTGAATTTTATACCGATGAAAACTATGGGCCTTTAGAATCCGTTGGACAGTACGTCGACTAACACCGCACACAGTCTCCAATTTGCGGGTACTTAACGTAGGATCTACATAAACTTGCCCTAAAACCCCCACTTCTATTGCTTCGTTCCTTATGGAATTTTCAATGTTGCGTTTTTTATTGGCGAAATTTAGCTACAAGTTCTAGAACATATTTTCGGTGCACGTTACTGTTCTCATGTCGCTCTTTAAATATTTCTGCTGTTCTATTAGCGCACTGATTATTTCCGAAAAATATTTCAATAATTTCAACTCTTTCTGCTGTGGAATATTCCATGGTTAATTTATGTAATAAAGCGTTACCAGTTATTTTAGCAACAAAGTTTGGTCAAATCAATGGCAAACTATGTACTAAATTCCTATTTAAAATAAGTACGAGATATTTCCTTATCTTTTTTCAAGAAATAACTTTTTTGCCACTAGCTATTTTCAACAACAAAATGATAAACAAACCATGGGCGTCGTGAAGAAAGGCATTTACTTATTAAGTAAATTCTTTTAGTCAAATGTCTTCTGAAAGTAGTACAAACTAATCTGATGTACCTATTAAAGTATACTTTAAGCTTTAAATCAATAAATCTTCTAAACTACTGAACTGAAGCTCTCATGTATTTTACATCATTATAAAGGGAATTGAAAGACCTTTAAAATAAGGTATCACTCAACCCCCCTTTCAATTTAAGATTTTAGGGTTGGTGTCACCCCCGCCCAGGGGGCTGCACGTGTTAAAGTGATTTTTTGCCAAACTTGAGTCCCCCTCAAAAACAAAACGACGGGTCTGAGCTTTTTTCCAAAAAAAAAACTGAGCTGCCGGTCCGTTTCGTTTTCGATGCGCCACCCTGTATAATGAAGCTTGATGTA
This sequence comes from Acanthoscelides obtectus, assembly GCA_963669975.1. NCBI lineage: Eukaryota > Metazoa > Arthropoda > Insecta > Coleoptera > Chrysomelidae > Acanthoscelides > Acanthoscelides obtectus. Next base: position 14,719,306 of record CAVLJG010000009.1, read on the forward strand.
ATTGTCATCCAGGTGTGTACGAATTTTATCTGTCTTTATAATGGATTATTCATTGTCTTAAATCATCGACTCACCAAAATGCCACTGTACATTGTCTGGCTCGATAAATATTTATCTATCTATCTCTTTTATAATACATCTTTAGCTACGCATGTAGCTACTGGTATCTACAATGTATATTTATACTAAGTGACATATAAATCCGAACACCCAGTTTAAATGGTTTTATTCTAATAAAATTTTGTATAAGTTCTTAATGAAGCATAATAAGTAAATGATAAAAATTTCAAAATGTTTGCACTGCTTTAAAGCCCTTTGACTTTTAATAATGTGTGGATGCACCCTGATGTGCTACGCATTCTCTAACGCGCCTAGGCATGCTTCTGATCAGGTGGTCAGTGTCCTCTTGTGGTATCTCATTCCAGGCAACCACCAACTCCTCTCGAAGTGCTTCTAGAGTCTGAGGAGGACGTTCCAAATTGAGCAATCTCCTACCCATCATATCCCACACGTGCTGAATTGGGGATAAGTCGGGAGATCTTGGTGGCCATGGTAACAATGTGACATCATTATGTTGAAAGAAGTCTATTGTGACTCTTGCAACATGTGGTCGGGCATTATCTTGTTGGAAAGTTGGATCTGCCAGGGTGTCAAGATAGGGTAAAAGATGGGGTTCTAGAACTTCGTGGACATAACGCTGCGCGTTCATGTTACCTCTGATGAAGATTAAAGGTGACCTGGAACCATAAGCTATAGCACCCCAAACCATAACTCCAACAGTGTGATGAACATGTCTTTCAACAAAAAACTGTGGATTCCTCCTTTCACCACGTCGCCTTCTAACCCTGGCACGACAATCGTGCATGCCTAAACAAAATCAAGACTCGTCACTAAAGACAATACTGTTCCATTCCTGATTTCAGAGTGACCGTTGTCTGCACCACTCAAGGCGATTACGTCGGTGTTCTCGAGCTAAATGGAGGACCCAGTGTGGCCGGTATGAAAACAAGCCAAAACTTCTCATTCGTCGGTAAACACTTCGCATGCCAATAGGTCTTCCGTGTTCTGCAAACCATTCATTTGCAATGGACCTGGTAGTGGAGAAACGGTCCCTTAAGGCCAACAATCTTAGGCGGCGATCTTCACGGACTGTTGTTCTACGACGGCGTCCAGTGCCCCTTGCTCTCTGCGTACGGCCTTCTCGAAGCCATGCCTGACAACACCTCACCACAGTGTCTACACTTCTTTGCACTCTAACTGCAATTGCCCAAAAAGAAGGTCCAGCTTTCCGAAGTCCCACTATACGGCCCCTATCAAGCTCACTAAGTTGACGAAATCGTACAGGTCTCCGTACTCTAGGCATCGTAACCGATCATAAAGGATGTCAAGAACCAACATCTGCGAACGTTGATTCTTTACTGCGGCTGAAATATTCATTTCTAGAGCGTTAGTGAATTAAAAAAGAGCAGTATAAAAACCGGAATGTCCAACTGATAAGGCTGAAAATTTTTTCACTTGTTATTTACAGTAAGATAAATACATTCACCAACTTTTATTAAAATAAAACCATTTAAACTGGGTGTTCGGATTTATATGTCACTTAGTATATTAAGTGTTTGATTTTATATGAATGCAGTCACTTATCTATATTCGTTTTAATAAAAATATTTTGACTACCGTCTTTTTGAGTGGGTAATGCGCATATTTTGTCCCTTGCCTCAGGGTGCACAAGACTCTGAAGTCGGTCCTATTTGTTTTCATGACCTTTTGCTGTGTCAGACATCAAACACTAAAGTGTACAATGATGAGGCTGCCGAAATACAAAATTATAACAAAACTGCAGTTGTAGTTTCGTAGGTGTTTTGCGTTGGTGGCACATAACACGTACGAACTTTATGTTTGTCTGCAACAGTTGCTATCATCTGAGATGCCTTTTTACGTAATACAAGTGTCGGATGATCGTTGTTTTTTGCTATGTCTATAATTATGTTGGCAATTTGAAGACTTGTCAGCCTATATGGTATAATAAAGCATAATAATGTTTCAAACCCAATTAGCTGCAAATTAGGGCGATATTGAGCAAATTATGGTTCTCAGTTACATTTCTTAATGAACGTGTATCATATTTACCTTGGTTTTTACTTACTTGAAATAAACAAAAATTGCCATTGCAACTGATAGTGTAATTAGGCTCAGGAAATACCCTATTAAATATATCCTGACTTCTGGTTCTCCATCCGAGTAGACTAGAGGTTCACATAGTGAATAGTTAGGTCTAGACCAAGTCCCGTTGGCTAGACAATACCTGGATGCATTTTCTAGAAAAATGAATATCTGTTATGAGCTGTCGCATTGTTGCAATAAACAACAGTTAGTTGAAACAAATCCATATAGCTCTATGAATATCTGTCAGTCAAACACAAGCTCTGTGATCAGATGTACAAGGGTTTCATAATAAGAAACTCTAATAATTCAGTAGAGATTTACTAAAAATCGGTGTGAATGTAAGAAAAACCAATTTTTCAAATTTAAATGTCATTCTGTAAAAACTGCTTCTAAGCACATAGGAGTTTTCGTCAAAACAACCTCGATATATACATATATATACAGGGTGTCCCAGAATTCGACGTCAAGCCGAAACCGGGTCATAGGCAAAGTCATAACAGCTATCAGAAAAATATTTAAAAAAAATTTATGTATGTGTTTTGAAAATTATAGGTATTTGAAAAAGATATAGAAATTTCACACCCTACGCCAGTCTGTCAACTCCTGTTACTACAAATATTAACTTTTTTTGTGTGTGCAATAGAACTAAAAACAGGTGTGCCCAAAAGTACAGCCCATAGAATCTTGCAAAAAAACGTGCTCCATCCATACCACGTACAGCGTGTTCAAGCTCTTCTGCCCCGGGATTATAAGCCCCGAGTTGCTTTTTGTCGCACAATGTTAGAAAGACACAGGGAAGATCCGCGGTTCTTTGAAAAAATTGTATGGTCAGATGAGACCACATTTAAGAAAGATGGGTACATGAACCTGCATAACTTACACGAGTGGCACGTAGCAAACCCACATTTGATGAGAGAAGATAAATCTCAATATCGCTGCAAGATAAACCATTGGACAGGAATTTTAAATGGTAAAATAATCGGTCCGTGTGAGTTCCCAGAGACTTTGACTGCTGAGGTTTATTTAGGTTTTTTGCAAAATCATTTAGAAAATTTATTGGAGGACGTGCCACTAAGTATTTACAGGGACATGTGGTTTCAGCATGATGGCTGCCCAGCGCACTATGCACTCTCAGTGACAGAGTATCTCGATCAAAACTTTCCAGGCAGATGGGTAGGGCGGTCTGGTACAATACCGTGGCCAGCCCGGTCACCAGATTTGAATCCGTTAGATTTTTTTTACTGGGGAACTGTAAAAGAAAAAGTGTATTTCAGGCCGATTCAAAATGTAGCTGAGCTACGGCAAAGACTATTGGAAGCAGCTGAGTTTGTTAATAACCGTGGATTCGCTCGTTTAATAACCCGATCTTTTTTAAGAAGATGTCGAGCGTGTATTGCTGCTGAAGGAAAACAGTTTGAGCATTTGCTGTAAAGGTAAATCATCATCAGCAGCATTTTGACGCCCACCGTTGTGCAAACAGTTATCCTCAAGGGTCCTTGTGCGTTTTCATAATCGCTGTTTAATTAGGAAATTTTGAAAAATTTTCATCAGTTTTTCTTCAAATAAAAATTGTGCATAAGTTAACGAGTAAACTTCTAAGTGTTATACCATTTTGGAATCGTTATTAAATGCGCCAACTTTTAAGGTTACTTGCCAAACTCTCGTAGTACATTTTTTTCCAGTACAGCCAGTTAAAGTTGAGCAAAGTTTTACTTTGGAATACTTGGTTGGGAAATAAGTGGCAATTTTTCCTGAACGAGAAAACTTGGCAGTAAGGTTGAGACACCAGTTTGAAGATTATTCATCATTACATTGTAAAAATAAAATCTAAAAAAAGTTAATATTTGTAATAACAGGAGCTAAGAGGAGCAAAGACCTATAATTTTCAAAACACATACATAATTTTTTTTTAAATATTTTTATGATAGCTGCTATGACTTTGCCTGTCACCCGGTTTCGGCTTGACGTCGACTTCTGAGACACCCTGTATATACACATATTGTTATTAATCAGTTTCCAGAAAACATATTCAAATATCAGTTCTGAACGTAAAAAAAATTGATCTGAGTATGTCCCGGATTTGACTAATAATGAATCGGTCTTGGCTGCGATATGGTTCCTCTCACATTCGATCGACCTCCATTTAGGTACGATCAATCCGATCCATAGCTTTGCTGAGGACACTCTACATGTAGGAATTCAGAGTTCTGTCGCACAGTGGTTCAGAGGGCACCATTTCCGCGAAAATAGTAACTAAGTATAAATATTATATTTTTCTTTACTTGTTCTGCCACAATGTTTTTTTAAACAAACCAAAATAAAAAATATAGACTTGTTTAACGATTGGTATTTGGACAGAACCAAAAACAGGGTTCAACTATTAAAAACGCAGTTATATTCTTTACATCACGAAAACATTAATGTACAGCTATTTCTATCAAATTTGATTCACATCTTTATTATAGGAAAAAACTGTTCATTTTGACAGGATCTATCACATACTCAGTTTTTGTAAACTTCTGAGCATTTTTGATTTAGGGTCTCGACAACCTGCATTGATGCAGAAATTTGCGAATTTCTCGAAAACTGCTCACCATACCCTATCAGTGCCTTTTTGCTTAAAAGTGTCGAGGAATTGTTTTTTTAAAAAAAAAAGTAAAAATACTGAGAAAAAAGTTATGGCCAGTTAAAACGATCCGACGTGCAGTGTAAAGCGCCCTCCAACAGCCACAATGTAAGAATGTCCATATTCGGGTTTACTATCTCAAAAAAGACCCCGGGTACCAATTTTTGTAGTAATACGTTAAGAACTGTTCATGAGTTAAAAAAAGGGATTTTTATTTTCTAACTTTACCACCCTGTATCTCGGAATCGGAGCAACTTTGGACTGAGGTAAGTTACGTTAAATCGGGATATTTTGGACTACCAACCCCTTCCCTCATCAGTTGGCCCACTTCAAGATTTGTACCAAAATATACCTTTATGAACTAAACGTGACGAAACTATTTATTTCTAAAACAATTTATTTTCTCTAGTCGTAAAAAATACATATTTGAAATCACTTAGACCTATAACTAATAGAACATCTGAACAAATAAACAATGTGCGAATAAATGCGCGAAGTTAACAAAGCTACAATTTAAAGATTACCATTGGGTAACATCACCTTTATCTTTTACTACGGCTGATATTTTTTGGGTTAGAGTTAACCAAGTTTTGGCAAAAATTTGGTGTAAAACAATCACATATTTCTTGAAACTTTTGTCTCAGTTCGGTGATTGTACGAGCAGGATGTTGTCGTAGAACCTTTTTCATCTCGTGCCACAAAGTTTCAATAGGTGACAGATCTGGACTGCTAGAAACCCATTTCAAAAGTGGTACATTATTTTCTTCCAACCATTTTATAGCCTTTTTTGAGGTATGGCACGCTGCACCATCTTGCTGAAACCCAAATTTTGGCCGGATGTCAAACATTCTTCCATCACTGGTAAAATCGATTCTTCTAATATTGTCAAATATTTGTTTGTATCCACATTTCCATCAATAAAATGAAGTTTTCCTACTCCTTTTGATGACATACTGCCCCAGACCATAATGGATGCTGGAAATTTCACTTTTCTCTTCAGACAGTCAACATGGAATGCTTCGCTTTTTTTGCGAATAACTCTACTGTGACTGTCACCAACACAAACTTCGAATCGAGCCTCATCACTCCATTGTATTGCATACCACTGTTGAGGTGTCCATCGTTTATGTTCGTTAGCCCATCTAAGCCGATTTTTCTTTTGCAGAGGAGTTAATAGTGGCTTTTCTTTGGCCTATAAACAAGTTGTGCAACTTTACGGTTCTTACTTCACTCTTTTTTATAATAAAACTTACCTTGCAAGTGCTAAATCCCAGTTTGTGGGCCCCTCTATGAGTTGTGGACCTCGAAATTCTCCTCTCAAAACTATTTTAAACGTATTCTGACAGCTGTGATTATTACAAACAATTGTCTTGGCTTTTATTTTCCACAGCCGCCTATGCGTTATAGACTTATTTTGCATTGAAATGAAAATAGGTTGATATGCTGTAATTGCAACATGTGTTATTTTTATGCTGCAAATTTGATTAGGGAGTGATAAAGTTGGTGTTTTCTACTATATATTATCAAAATATTTATTGTAAATATTTTAAACCTATAACACCCTGCTACACTTTTATTATTTGTGTTTGATAAGAAAAAAACTAAGATTTCAATAGTTGGGCCAACTGAAGTGGGAAGAGGCTCGTATTTTGAGTTATATGTGTTAGAATTCTTTAGGGACGCCCTGTATAGTGCCGCCATCTTCAGTATTTGACATTTGTCGATTTGTGACACAATTTTGTTGAAGAGAATTTCTTTAGCTTTCTAATGGGGTATGGCTCATAAAAATCGGTTTATCAGTAACAAAATCAGAAATTTTGATACGAGTATCTTTTTCGTGGAAATGGAGCCCTCTCAACCATTGTGTGCCGGTAGGCTGGAAAACCTTCGACTAGCAGCGACTTCCTCTCTCACGAGAGACCTGGAGCTTATCACTGCTTGGTGACGCAACAATCTTAAACTGTTTAATACTACCCAAACACAGGACTGTATCCTGACTAACAAGAAAAGGCCTAGCCGCTTATCCGATTTCGATGCATGGCCAAATTCTACCAAACAATCGTTTATTTCGGCTGGTCGGAGTTCTGACAATCGATCTGGCACGAACACGTCTCGTCAATAGCTGGAAGAAAAGCTGGGCTATTTGTTTAGGGATGAAAGGTAAGACCTAGCCTGGAGTACCGCTGACACGTTTGGGGTGCTTCCGCACCGACTACATAATCATGCTTTTCAGAGAAGGGCTGATTGATCGATTACTCTTCTGTACCGGACAGTCTAAGGATCCCTTCGCACCGACGGGCCGTCGGCGATCTAGCTCTTTTCTTCCGCTATGTCAACGGGTTTTGCTCCTCATAGTTCTCCCCCATGATGTGCCCCAGACAGATCCGGCTGGCTTTGGCTTCCCATCCGAACCGTTACGATGACCCAAAAAAATTGTTCTTTTTTTCAAACGCATAAATTCTAATTTTGCTTCAACGCTGTCAAAGCAAAGGTAAAGTTTTATGTACCTAACACCAGGGCGATCCGTACCGAGTTACATTGGAACGTGTCAGAACTTGCATATTAGGCGCGCGCTATCTAACTTAATGCGCCGTATTCATAAAGGAGAAGCATATCCTCGGAAGCATAAGGTAAGAGTATAAGGCCCTGCTTCGGAGAAAAAGGTAGAAGTATAGGCATATCCTTGTTTTCATATTCATAATGATTACCTTATACTCGCGAGGATCAAAGTCACTCATTCAAATTTCTCTTATAAAGTAGGTCTTATGTGCACTATGCTCAAGTCTTCTCGTGAAACCTTCATTGTGAGATCAGCACCGATTTAAGACAGGATTCTTATAAAGGGTAATTAAGCATGGACTATAAATTTAACAGAAGATTCTTTGAGTACTTTTAAGAGAAAAAGTTCATATAATCATAGGTCCGCAAATTCTTCGTTCTCAAGGTACACTGTGTTAAAATTTAAAAATATATTTTTTTGGAAATATCTTGAATATCCTTCACCTAATTTTGATGTTTTTGGCGGAGGTATGGGAGCTAATTTAACTCTATTGACTTTCTCAAGTCCAGTGGCGGGATCTGAACGAATATTTCTGACAAAAAAATGTACATTACTGATTATTGTGCAATTTTTATTATGTCCCTTGGATTAAACAAATAGAAATACAACTTTTTTGTCTTTTGAATTTTCTTCGTATCCATCGTTTTCGAGAAAAAAAGTCCACTTATTGCATATTCCCGCACCACACAAGGAATATGTGGAAAAGCTTCCTTTAGAAATTATTTTTTTTTACCAATTATGTAACAACAACAAATACTGAATAACATTAACATCTAGACTAACAAATTTAGCTAAATTAGTGTTGGAAATGGCCTTCGGTTTCAATACAACCGTCTAGCCGCCTCACGCACTCTCCTGAAAATACCTAGCGTAATTTTTATTATGTCACATGAATTAATGATTCTATTCCGTAAATCCTCTTCACTTTCAGCTGGAGCTTTGTACACCAATGGTTTAGGGAGAAAATAGTATAAGAGGCTCATACCGGGCGAGCAAGGGGGCCATAGGTGTGGGCCTGCTCTCCCAATCCAGCGATTATGGTAATTTTCATCAAAAAATTGCCGCGTCACTACACTAAAGTGCAGTGAAGCCCCGGCGTGCATGTACCACATATGGAATCTTTTCGTACTGGAACTTCTTCTAAAAGTCCAGCTAAAACAAATTCTAAAAACCTTAGGTATTCTTCTCCATTAAGTCTAGGTGGAAGAAAACGAGGCCCAATGAGATGGTCACCGAGAATTACAACCCAAATACTAAAAAAAAACTGTTCTTGAAAATTATGTTTTATTAAGGCGTGTTTTCGGCCCAAATGTGATTGTTGTGGAAGCTAATAATCGAATTGCGAGAAAAACAAGCTTCATCTGTAGACAATATTCGACTATCATTTTACTGTGTGATAGTCAGAAAAAGCTAGTTTGACGTGAAAAATTGCATAACCAGCCCCCTTGGGGTATTATATGTTCTATATTTGATTATTATTGTTATTATTATTATTAATTACTATTATTATTACTATTATTATTATCATTATCGTTATCGTTATCGTTATCGTTATCGTTATCGTTATCGTTATCGTTATCGTTATCGTTATCGTTATCGTTATGGTTATCGTTATCGTATAAGTATAAGGTTGACTGGTATTTGTATTTTGTGTGACATGTCCTGACTTGTTCCAGCTTGTAGTTGACGTTGGTATTTGTATTTTGTGTGACATGTCCTGACTTGTTCCAGCTTGTAGTTGACGTGGGAGTTCGTTCACTCAGCATCACTGACAGTTGTACTCCAGAGCTTATACAGACCGTTCCGTATTTTTACTGGATACAGTTTTTTATCAAATTAATACGCATGTCGTCCTCAAGTGATGAGGAAACTATAGAAAATAATGGCGACGACCTGCAGTTCATCGCAGATGATATTGCCATTGCTCCCATTATTTTGCAAAGGTCACAAGTTCCAAAAACAAAAATGAGAAAGGACGATGCCCTGAAGGAGATGTTGAAAAAATACGAGTCAACATTCGGTAAACCATTAGATACTAAAGGCTTATTTAAAAAAATCAAGAACATGAAATCAAGATTGAAGAACAAAACAGATCTAAAAAAAACTGGTAATAAAGCAATGAACGTGTTAGATTGGGAAGGAAAGTTGCTGAAAGCTCTGGAAGGTGACTGTAATCCCACAATTGGAAAAATTAGATGTGCCATTTAGGTTGGTAGTTTTCAAGAAGAAAGAAGTGAACTATATACCGAGCACAGTGAGCAAACAGTATTACAGCGCCAGCAATTCAGAAAACATTGCCACCAAAAGGAAAATTAGCAACAGAGAAATACAAAACTGAGGAAACCAAAGGGTTAACTACAAAAGAGCTGCAACGTCTAATGCTATTACAGCAGTACCAAACAAGTATTTTACAACAAGAGTATTATAAAACGAAATTAGAGATGATGTAGCGTCAGAAGCCACCTGTAACTTATGATGTTCACGAAAATATTATTATTATAACTTATAAATACACTTTAGTCAGTAAAACTATTTATTATACTACTTATGTTTCTTCTTATTTGTTGGCCTAGTTGGCGGAGAGGAAGTTCGTCATTCTCATGATTTCCTTCATCTTGATCTGGGTCTTGTTCGACTAACTCAAAGTCAGGATCGCCCAAACTCTTCGCAACATGATGGAGTACAATACAAGCAATAATTATTTTTGGCACATTTTCCAACTTTACACGGCAAACATACTGTAGCATAGGAAACCGGCGTTTCAGTTGGCCGAAACAGCGTTCAACTATAACTCTTTCTTAACCTTGTTACAGAATGGCTAGCGGGGAAGAACCGCGCCAAAATTTGTAGTCCATAGGACTTATATAGGCGCGGACACATTTGACACGGCAACCGCCGCGCGCTGTACTATCATTCTTCGGAACACCGTCATGAAGAACCAGATATATGCATTACCAATATTATTTACGTTCACTGCATCATGGAAGTGCTTAATCCCCCTGTTTTGAAATGAGAGTGTTGGATCTTCGGGTTCCATATCAGTTTGGAATCTAGTATTGCGCCCAGGTATTTGACTTCCCCCGACAGTTGTAACTGTTTTCCCAGAAGGTATAGAGGTTTTAACCCATCTTATTTCTTCCCTCTGATGAAAGCAACTATGTCGTAGCGGGACGTCCTTTCTCTGGAGGCTATTTTTTCCTTTTTCCAATATCATACCTGGTTAATTAAGCACAGAAGTAATGTAAAAAACTGTATGATCTTCCTCTCAAAAAAGGCGTAAGTGTTCATAGGAAGGCCTGAACGAACTATTGATGAGCGCCATTCTCTGTCCGGAGTTCAATGCAAATCGAAGATACTTAAAGTCCGTAGATGATTCATGTACTTGACTCTAGACTGCCCACTTACCAACTACCGACTTATCCAAGAGATGTTCGATGGTAGTGACTTTGAATGGTCGTCATGAGGAACACTGAAGTGTGTTAGAACAGACATAGCGCCACTAAAAGTTAACCAAATAAACAATTCATTGGAAATGGGGGGTAAGGGTAGGGGATTGCTAGACACGTGTAATCTGAAAGAAAATATAAGTTCATCTACAGGAGGCGGAACCCCAGTGGGGCAGTTGGAGGTGAGGGCACTTCTGTGAGCGAAGCGAATGTTCTTGTGATCGTGTGACGACGGGGAGAGAGTATACGAATACTGAAAATTGAAGAACGGGAGGACAAGAATTTTCTGCGTATTTACCTTTCCCCAATAATTGTACATCTTGCAACCCAGTGTCAAAAGTATTAGGGTGGGACAAATCTAACGAAAAAAAGTGAGACGATGCTAACAAAAAAATTGGGACAAACCTAATGAACAACCTATGATAAACCTAAGGGAGGAGTGGGACAAACCTAACGGAAAAAAGTAGTACAGACATAACGAAAAAAGTGGGACAAACCTTACCAAAGAAAAATGAAAAAAATAACGAAAAAAACTCGAGACAAACCTAACAAAAAAAAATTGGGACAAACCTGGTATAAACCTAACGGAGAATTGAAACAAACCTAACGAAATAAAGTAGGGCAAACCTAACGAAAAAAAAAGTAGAACAATCCTAACGAAAAGGGTGGGACAAGCCTAACGAAAAAAAGTGGAACAAACCTGACGAAAAAAGTGGGACAATCCTAACGAAGAAAAGTGAGATAGTACCAACGAAGAAAATCTGGCAAATCTGTCGAAAACAGTAGGACAAACCTAATGGAAAAGTGAACAAACCTAACGAAAGAAGTAGGACTAAGCAACCGAAAACAGTGGAACAAACCTAAAAAAAAGGCTAGCCTAACGAAATGAAGTGGGACAAACCTAACCGAAGAAAAATGAAATAAGTAACGAAAAAAGGTCGAGACAAACCTAACAAAAAAAAATTGGGACAAACCTAACCGAAAACCTGGTATAAACCTAACGGAGAAGTGAAACAAACCTAACGAAATAAAGTAGGGCAAACCTAACGAAAAAAAGTGGAACTTACCTGACGAAAAAAGTGGGATAATCCTAACGAAAAAAAGTGGGATAGATCCAATAAAAAAAATCTGGCAAATCTGTCGAAAAAAATAGGACAAACCTAATGGAAAAAGTGAACAAACCTGACGAAAGAAGTAGGACTAAGCAAACGAAAACCGTGGAACAAACCTAAAAGAAAAGGCCAACCTAACAAAATGAAGTGGGACAAGCCTAACCAGAAAAATGGGGACAAGCTTAACGAAAAAAAGGGCCAAATATAACGAAAAACCAGGGATAAACCTAACGGGTAAGTGGGACAAACCTAACGAAAAAAAGTGGGATAAGCCTAACGAAAAAAAGTGAGACAATCCTAATGGCAAAAATTGGAACAAACCTAACGAAAAACCTGGGATAAACCTAAGTAAGAAGTGGGACAAACCTAACAAAACAAAGTAGGATAAACCTAACGAAAAAAGTGTGACAAATCTAAAAAAAAAGTGACACGAACCTAACTAAAAAAATGGGCCAAACCTAACGAACAACCTCTGATAAACCTAACGGAGGAGTGGGACAAACCTAACGGAATAAAGCAGTGCAAACCTAACGAAAAAAGTGGGACAAACCTAACCAAATAAAAATGAAAAATATAACGAAAAAAGGTCGAGACAAACCTAACAAACAAAATTGGGACAAACCTAACTAAAAACCTGGTTTAAACCTAACGGAGAAGTGAAACAAACCTAACGAAATAAAGCAGGGCAAACCTAAAGAAAAAAAAGTAGGACAATCCTAACGAAAAGGGTGGGACAAGCTTAATGAAAAAAAGTGGAACAAACCTGACGAAAAAAGTGGGACAACCCCCACAAAAAAAGTGAGATAAGCGTAACGAAAAAAAGTGAGACAAACCTAACAAAAAAAATTGGGACAAAGCTGACGAAAAACCTGGGATAAACTTAACGTGAAAATGGGACAAGCCTAAGGAATAGAAGTGGGACAAACCTAAGCAAGAAGGTAGTACAAACCTAACGAAAGAAAGTGGGATAGTACCAACGAAAAAAATCTGGCAAACCTGGCGAGAAAAGTGGGACAAACCTAACGAAAAAAATAACACCAACCTAACGAAATGAAGTGGGACAAACCTAACCAGAAAGATTGGGACAAAGTTAACGAAAAGAAGGGTCAAATCTAACGAAAAATCTGGGATAAACCTAACGGAGAAGTGGGACAGACCTATCTAAAAACAGTGGAACAAACCTATTGAAAAAAGTGGGACAACCTTCACAAAAAAAGTAGGATAAGCGTAACAAAAAAAGGGGAGACAAACCTAACAAAAAAAAATGGGACAAAGCTAACGAAAAACGTGGGATAAACCTAACGTGGAAATGGGACAAGGCTAAGGAATAGAAGTGGGACGAACCTAAGGAAAAAAGTAGTACAAACCTAACGAAAGAAAGTGGGATAGTACCAACAAATAAAATCTGGCAAACCTGGCGAGAAAAGTGGGACAAACCTAACGAAAAAAAATAAGACCATCCTAATGAAGTGGATCAAACCTAACTAGAAAAATTGGGACAAAGTTAACGAAAAAAATGGTCAAACGAAAAATCTGGGATAAACCTAACGGAGAAGTGGGACAGACCTAACGAAAAACAGTGGAGCAAACCTAACGAAAAAAGTGGGATATGCCTAACGAAAAAAAGTGAGACAAACCTAACGAAAAAAATTGGAACAAACCTAACGAAATACCTGGGATAAACCTAAGTAAGAAGTGGGACAAACCTTACAAAACAAAGTAGGATAAACCTAACGAAAAAAAATGTGACAAATCTAACGAAAGAAAGTGAGACGATCCTAACAAAAAAATTGATACAAGCCTAACGAACAACCTGGGATAAATCTAACGGAGGAGTGGGACAAACCTAACGGAAAAAAGTTGTGCTTAAAGCACAGAACTAGTAGTTGAAAAAAATTCCCAGGATGCTTTCTTAAATCTTGATACTTTTTATGAGAAAGACCTTTCTTAAATCTTCGGGTAGTGAGTGGATGGACCCAATATTTGCGAAATTTTTTATTGCGTTTTCTTTTTCTGCTTCTCAGTATTAGAGCAACACGACATACAGCTCTCTTGAAATCCATCTTCAAACTATGATAATCGTGTACAGTTACGCGGTTTTTAACCGTAGTGTGTACGTCTCGGGCTGTTTTGCGGTTTGGTGGTTTACCGCATGCGGGAAAAAACCGTAGTGCGGCCCAAGCCTTAAAAAGTTTCGCAAGAGCTGGGAAAGTGTTAATCTCGAGAAAATACAGATTTATATAAAAAACCTATCATGCCTGTATATTTTAGAGACTTAAAAGCTGCTAGAATGTTATCGACGTGAGTTTGTCAAAGAAGTTGCTACTATTGAGAATTAATAGAACTTTCAACAATTTTCCTTGATGGAGAAAAAAATTAAGATTTGACCACCAGGCGCCATGCATCAAGCTCGATGGATGACTAGAGCAATAAATTTTTTAAAAATAGCGTTACTAAGTTCTCAGCCCAAACTTTCTAATAACGATAAAGCAGATCTGTTAGATATCTGGCTATTCATCGTAACACCATACGTGAAACTGTGGTTGCAATACATTTTAGCGGTAAAAGGACCTAACCAGGATTTATGCTTTTTAACGTCAATGAACGCTTACGAAAGAAGAAGCTTTACAAAAGTTCTGCCAACATTTATGGTATGTGAGGGGATCGGATGTAAAACCTGGTAACTGACATTTTTTTCAAAATTAAGTTAGCAAATGGAAAGCATGATAAATGCTTATACAGGGTGTAAGCTTTATGATAGTAGTAGTAGATAGCAAAAAGTTTCATATAACATGGGGCTCAAAACAGCATTTTTTTAGAGAAAAGCGACTTTAAAGTAAAATAAAATCTGACAACGCCGCAATGCCGGACGCAAATTATGATGGAATGCAGTGTAGATAAAGATGGAGTTTGTTATTTTAGGCTCTTAGGTATTATTTAATATTTGATAATGTACTCGTAAAATGCAAACAATTAAAAAGAACGGACATACCACTAACTGTCTCAACGCTTCACCTGGTGTGTGAAACTTTCTTGCACTCTTAAAAAAATCCACTTCTAAATAGGGAACACAATTCTGATACATACTTTGTTTTTCTTTTTAAAACCCACACTGTACTTTTTTGTATCTAAAGAAGGTGTTCAAAATGTCGTCCTTCACTTTCCGCACAAGCTTCATTACGACGAACCCAGTTTCTTCTCACTCTAGGTCCTCGAAGTTGTCCATTTATTATTTCAGCCGCTTTAAAAAATTTTTCGACGTACGCAAATAAAAACAAAACAACATGCTAACCGTTTGCCATCGATTGCAGGTTTGATAAGAGTGATGATGACCGACGCGCTGTTGTCATGTGTGTTTTAAATGTTCAATTTAATGAAACTTTCTTACTTACTGACCACAAATTCTGGCTTAACTTAGAAAAACTTAATGCCATTTATTGGTTAATTACTCAATTTAAAAACGCTTTAGATTAGATCATAAAAATTAGTAAGATTGTGGTGTGGGTTTGAACCCCCCCCCCCAATTACCCATTTCAATAATGACTACTATAACGTTTACACCCTGTATAAAACAGATGTCGCTTCAATTTTCCGAAAGTTATTAACAGATGGCGCAGTCTGAACTCTGCGATCTCCCTTAGTCCACTTTAAACAAATACAGCACTGTTTTCCCGTCGTGGGGCACACTATGTTACCGTCTGACAGAGATTTTGCCATGGTAGAGAAGTACGTAATGGCCCATTGTCAGTTTGTTTTTTCATCCGAAGAGTTGGGAGGAAGTGTTGAAGAAGGCGCAGAAGAAACCAGCATTTCAGGTTTATAGGATGACTAAAGAGGATCTCAAACAAATTAATATGTTGTGGGAGTATTTTCAACAACCGATGGCAGTATCAGAAATACAGTTAAAGTAGAGCTTTCTGCAGAAAATCTATCAGTTTTACATGCCTCCGACACATATCATGATGGTCCAGTTGCACCTGCTTCATTGAATAAGAGGGACGGACCTGCATCCTTTAAGGAGGATTTATTAAAGAATAAGTACGATTCGCCTCTCGGAATCGAGAAATCAAAACATGAGCATGTGATGTCGTGCTTGCAATGGATTCCTCACTCTTTACAGAGGTCTGAAGCAGAATAAAAAGTGAAACAAGGATAGACACGTTTTTCGTTTCCATTTAAGCAATTTTATAAGGAAAGAGATCAGTTTTCAATAAACTTTGTGTTCAAATGCTTACTTATTTCATTTCACTGGGATAAGTGCAACAAACATAATGCCAAGTATGGAAGGTACATGCCCTAGCTGTAAAAAATTATCAGAATTATCAGAAACCGAAAACTTGAGATCGAATTCCGGGCATACTAGGTCAACAATTCAACAACCAGGTGCAGTTGTAGTCCATTCCGACAAATCTAATTAAGGTCAACCACAGACTTCCCGTTCCAATTTTGTTGGTGTTGTCCCGTCTTCAACAATACGAAATACTGCGGTGCGCAGTGATCTCTCATGACCCTTTTAAATCCCCTTATCCGATACACATAAAAAATTAAGAATTTAAATGCTTTTTTATAAAAAAAAAACAATGTGACTTTTCCTTAGATCTCATTTTCAGAGCAAGCTTTTTTGTAAAATATTGCCTGATTTTTTTCAAATGTGGTGGGAGTACCCTAGGAAGCGCACCTTATCTTTCCCCAGACAGCAATCCTGGTAGCGCCACTGTCCAAAAATCTCCATTTCTGCAAAACAAATCCAATCCGGTAATAACAGGTCAACATTAAGAAAGAGACACCTCTAGTTTTATGTATAACAAAAACATAGACTTAAAATAAACTTCTCTGTTTACCTTTCGTATATGTATTTGTTTTCATTAAACCGAGGTACAGGTGTCCTTTACCTTCTGATAACAGAGAAAACTGTAGCGATTGTGTGTTTGAGTTTTGAAACTGATATGTTTTTGTTCCACAATTTACACAAACATGAAATAAAAACGTTTGTTTTCACAGATTATGTTAAGACGGAGTTATTCTGTTACGTGCCATAAATTAATATTCTCGGTGTGATATCCGGACACGAATATTTGCCAATCAAATTTTTATCTCTAATATTAAGCTAATGAATGGTTTAAAACGCCGTTGGCCATCTGATTTGGTGAAAAACCCACGATAAGCTTTCTAACGTGCCAAAATCACATATAGTAGTAGTGAATTTATTCCAACTACATACAGGGTGTCCCAGAAATCGATGTCAAGCCGACACCGGGTGATAGGCAAAGTCCTAACAGCTATCAGAAAAATATTTAAAAAAATGTTATGTATGTGTTTTTAAAATTATAGGTCTTTGAAAAAAATATAGAAATTTCACACCCTACGGCAGTCTGTCAACTCCTGTTACTACAAATATTCACTATTTTTGGATTTTATTTTTACAATGTAATGATGAATAATGCATCTTGAAACTGGTGTCTCAACCTTACTGCCAACTTTTCTCGTTCAGGAAAAATTGCCACTTATTTCCCAACCAAGTATTCCAAAGTAAAACTTTTCTCAACTTTAACTGGCTGTACTGGAAAAAAATGTACTACTAGGGTTTGGCAAGTAACCTTAAAAGTTGGCGCATTTAATAACGATTCCAAAATGGTATAACACTTAGAAGATTACTCTTTAACTTATGCACAATTTTTATTTGAAAAAAAAACTGATGAAAATTTTTCAAAATTTCCTAATTAAACAGCGATTATGAAAACACACAAGGACCCTTAAAGATAACTGTTTGCACAACAGTGGGCGTCAAAATGCTGCTGATGATGATTTACCTTTACAGCAAATGCTCAAACTGTTTTCCTTCAGCCGCAATACACGCTCGACATCTTCTTAAAAAATATAGGGTTATTAAACGAGCGAATCCACGGTTATTAACAAACTCAGCTGCTTCCAATAGTCTTTGCCGTAGCTCAGCTACATTTTGAATCAGCTCGAAATACACTTTTTCTTTTACAGTTTCCCAGTAAAAAAATCTAAAGGATTCAAATCAGGTGATCGGGCTGGCCACAGTATTGTACCAGACCGCCTTATCCATCTGCCTGGAAAGTTTTGATCGAGATACTCTCTCACTGAGAGTGCTGGGCAGCCATCATGCTGAAACCACATGTCCCTGTAAATACTCAGTGGCACGTCCACCAATAAATTTTGTACATGAGTTTTCAAAAAATCCAAATAAACTTCAGCAGTCAAAGTCTCTGGGAACTCAAACGAAGCGATATTGAGATTTATCTTCTCTCATCAAATGTGGGTTTGCTACGTGCCACTCGTGTAAGTTATGCAGGTTCATGTACCCATCTTTCTTAAATGTGGTCTCATCCGACCATAAAATTTTTTCAAAGAACTGTGGATCTTTGCTGTGTCTTTCTAACATTGTGCGACAAAAAGCAACTCGGGGCTCATAATCCCGGGGCAGGAGAGGTTGAACACGCTGTATGTGGTATGGATGAAGCACATCACTTTCTTGCTATTGCACACTTTGATACCGATCAGTACTCCTTCAATTACTGCGCATATTTACATGTTCGTGCTTGTTGATTTCGTTCTGTTACTAATTTTGGATTAGTGAACTGGACTGTTGACCGCTTGTGATTTAGATTTGGACTGTTTAATTGCTCTTTAAAACAACATTTGCTTTCCTTAGACTATCTTTGATAGTGTGATTGTGCAGTGCCGCTATGTCCGTGTACAACGTACAAGAATATGCTAACATGCACCTCATTTATGGGGAATGCAGATGCAACGCTAGTGCTGCAGCGAGACTTTACTGTGAGAGGTACCCGAATGCAGCTCGTCATCCAGATCATCGAGTATTCACAAATGTGCACCGCTTACTGTTCTCAGAGGGCCAACTACCAAACCAATCACACGGTGAGGGAAGATCTTTCCTTCCTTACGAAGACGTGGTGCTAGGAGCTGTCGAAGAAGACCCGAGTACTTCAGTGTGTGCAATAGAACTAAAAACAGGTGTGCCCAAAAGTACAGCACATAGAATCTTGCAAAAAAACGTGCTCCATCCATACCACGTACAGCGTGTTCAAGCTCTTCTGCCCCGGGATTATGAGCCCCGAGCTGCTTTTTGTCGCACAATGTTAAAAAGACACAGGGAAGATCTACGGTTGTTTGAAAAAATTATGGTCAGATGAGACCACATTTAAGAAAGATAGGTACATGAACCTGCATAACTTACACGAGTGGCACGTAGCAAGCCCACATTTGATGAGAGAAGATAAATCTCAATATCGCTTCAAGATAAACCATTGGACAGGAATTTTAAATGGTAAAACAATCGGTCCGTTTGAGTTCCCAGAGACTTTGACTGCTGAGGTTTACTTAGGTTTTTCGCAAAATCATTTAGAAAATTTATTGGAGGACGTGCCACTGAGTATTTACAGGGACATGTGGCTTCAGCATGACGGCTGCTCAGCGCACTATGCACTCTCAGTGAGAGAGTATCTCGATCAAAACTTTCCAGGCAGATGGATAGGGCGGTCTGGTACAATACCGTGGACAGCCCGGTCACCAGATTTGAATTCGTTAGATTTTTTTTTACTGGGGAACTGTAAAAGGAAAGGTGTATTTCAAGCTGATTGAAAATGTAGCTGAGCTACGGCAAAGACTATTGGAAGCAGCCGAGTTTGTTAATAACCGTGAATTCGCTCGTTTAATAACCCGATCTTTTTTAAGAAGATGTCGAGCGTGTATTGCGGCTGAAGGAAAACAGTTTGAGCATTTGCTGTAAAGGTAAATCATCATCAGCAGCATTTTGACGCCCACTGTTGTGCAAAAAGTTATCCTTAAGGGTCCTTGTGCGATTTTATAATCGCTGTTTAATTAGGAAATTTTGAAAAATTTTCATCAGTTTTTCTTCAAATAAAAATTGTGCATAAGTTAACGAGTAATCTTCTGAGTGTTATACCATTTTGGAATCGTTATTAAATGCGGTAACTTTTAAGGTTACTTGCCAAACCCTCGTAGTACATTTTTTTCCAGTACAGCCAGTTAAAGTTGAGCAAAGTTTTACTTTGGAATACTTGGTTGGGAAATAAGTGGCAATTTTTCCTGAACGAGAAAAATTGGCAGTAAGGTTGAGACACCAGTTTGAAGATGCATTATTCATCACTACATTGTAAAAATAAAATCCAAAGAAAGTTAATATTTGTAGTAACAGGAGTTGACAGACTGCCGTAGGGTGTGAAATTTCTATATTTTTTTCAAAGACCTATAATTTTCAAAACACATACATAACATTTTTTTAAATATTTTTCTGATAGCTGTTATGACTTTGACTATCACCCGATTTCGGCTTGACGTCGACTTCTGGGACACCCTGTATAATGTGTTCCGGACAGATCGTGATTATGTAACCACTGGTTGCTCAAGAGATGGTGGTGTGTTGATTACGATTGATGAGCGTTTTACAGCATCTTTGATAGAGATACCCGAGTTGGCAGTACTTTCTGCCCTAAAGATTGATGTAGTAGCAATCAACGTTTGTACCAACTCTTTTTCAGTGTACATTTGCAATGTCTACATACCACCTGATAAGCCCAATGCTGAATATGAGCAATTTTATGAAGCTATCTTGTCATCGCACGTCATATTTGATAAGAATTTAGTTATAACAGGGGATTTCAACATAGCTAAGTACACTTCTTATGCTAATAGTTATGGACGCAACGCAAAATTGGTATCGTTGAACAACTTTGCTGAGGGTCTTGCTATTAATCAGTTTAACAACATTTCAAATTCTATGGACAATACCCTTGATTTAGTTTTCTGTAGTGGTCTGTGTGAGGTTGAACATTCGTGGGATCCGCTGCTAGATGAAGACACATATCACCCTGCCCTGAATATGTGTTGTAATGTCAAGAGCAGTCTCAATACTAGGCATAATTTTCCTGTTTCATTTATAAATTCTTACAATTTCCGCAGAGCCAACTTCCCCCAATTATATAATTTAATTTCAGACATGAATTGGGCTGCTTTAGATGGCTTTCATGACGCGAATGAAGCGTGTGAGTTCTTTTATAATAAACTGTACAATGCTTTTGATATCTCTGCTCCAAAATATGTCCGAGCAACGAAACGTAAATACCCACCCTGGTTCAATTCAGCAATAATTAAGCTTATCAGACGCAAGGAGAAGATTCACCGATCTTACAGACGCAACAATGATCCTAAAACGTATGAAACATTCAGGGAACTTAGATCAAAAATTAAGATAGATGCAGATGAAGCATACGAAATATATGTCAGACAAGCTGAGAAGGAAATACAAAGAGATCGAACAAATTTTGGGGCTTCTTAAATTCTAAGCGAAAATCAACAAACTTATCAAGTAGGATGATTTACAATGGTAATGAGCTTTTGGAACCGAACGACATATTAAATGCTTTTGCGGATAACTTCTCCAAATACTACTCGTCTTCATCAGCCACCGAAGAAGCTGATGACTTTTTAATGGGCAATGAACTACTACTCAATATTACTAGATTTGAGGAGGATGGAGTTGTCTTAGCCTTGAAGCAAATAAAACCTAAGATGACTACCGGACCGGATAGTGTACCAGCTTCTATTTTGCGTGACTGTGCCTCTGTGTTGGCGTGTCCTTTGACCGTTTTATTCAACTTGTGTCATACCACCTGCACAATTCCAGAATTATGGAAGTTGTTTAAAGTATGTCCAAAACGGCAGTAGGAATGATGTATCAAATTTTGGACCTATATCAATATTGTGCAATTTTTCAAAAGCTCTAGGGATATTAATATATAACAGACTATATCATCATGTCAGCAGAAAAATATGTGTTCAACAACATGGTTTCATGAAAGGGCGCTCAACAGTATCAAATCTGATGAACTTCACACAGACCATAGCAGAAAACATTGACAGAGGATTACAAACAGATGTGGTCTACACAGACTTCTCCAAGGCTTTTGACAGAGTTGATTACACGATGTTATTGTATAAGCTGAAATCTCATGGATTATCCGATCCTATAATACAACTGTTTAAGTCCTACCTCACTGGAAGAAATCAATTTGTATGTAGCCAATTCCGGAGTGCCACAAGGCAGTAACCTAGGGCCTTTATTGTTCGACATATTTGTGAATGACATAGTTAATGCTGTTGACGAGAATTGTTTACGCTGATGATCTGAAGATGTTTTGTCGTGTAGTTGATGAATCGGACTGTGGTCAACTTTTAGAAAATCTGGTCAGGTTGGATGCTTGGTGCTCACAAAGCAATCTGTCATTAAACATCAACTAACATTCGTCAGACACGTTGACAGCAAAATTTCCGAGGCAAACCGCATGTACGGCTTTATTGTAAGAAACTTCCGTGACTTCACTCAGAGTACCACCTTGATGTTGCTGTATTATGCATATGTTAGGTCGAAGCTTGAGTATGCATTGCTACTTTGGAATCCGCATCATATTATTCATATAAGTAGGCCTGAATGTGTTCAAAGACGTTTCTTAAAATATTTGTCACTGAAAGTGGATGGCGTTTACCCGCCCATAGGTATACCTCATGATTCCTTACTTGAAAAACATATAATCAGCAGTCTTGAAGCAAGGCGCACTTGCCAGTCAGTGATTTTTCTGTTTAAATTGATCAATAATGCAAGTAGTGATGATTTAGCTTTCTTGGGTCAGTTATCATTTAACGTACCTAGGCTGACATCCCGACAAAACGTTACGTTTTATCTACCTGCGGCACGGACAAATTATTTATACTATTCCCCTTTACAAGTGATGTGTAGGAATTACAATTCTGCAAGTAACAGGATTGATATATTTAACTGCAGAATTGCAGACATAAAAAATACTATTAAGTAACCAGCATATATCTTTTACACTTTGTAGTCTATTACTTATTATTGTCTTTTATATCTGTGTTATGTTCTGTGTTTCCTCACCCTGTAATTGGTATTTACTGTAGGGTGTTGTAATGAATAAAATAAAATAATTTCCCACATATCATATATTTCTTTCTTAGCGTCACAGTATTGTGATGAGATGTTTTGGACATAAAGGTTATGATATTTTATTAATGAATCCCAGAAATTTTCTCATAGAAAATAATTGGTTCGCCGAAAACTGATTTCTTTTACCTACAACGTTGTTTATAACCATCGTGTGGCCTTGCCTGATAAAACACCACAATCTTGGGAAATAACTCAACCTTATTTTTATGCAATTGCCGCTGTTTGTGCTAATTATTAATAGATTTAATAAGAACCTTCAATTATTCCTGATTTTTATTGAACGAAGACATTTGTTGTCAGTTGTCAATGTTTTTCCTGAGCGTGAAAGTGGGGGGTTTCTAAGGTCTACCCATAGGCAGCCATCGATGTTGCATGTAGGTAGATTCTGTTGTGGTCGAATTTTGGTACGCGCTCCTACTTTTGAAACTGACTGACAGTCAAATGGCTGGGGGAGAGTTTCCGAAAATTCGTGTCGGTCATGTCCTGCTGAAGCAGCAAATTTTGTGATATCGGGCCTCACTCACCAGTTTACGGAGTAGCACTCTTTTTCTTCCTACTTCACCTCTACTAGTTTATTTTGGTTGCTGCTTGGTGTTACTCCATCCACTTTTATGGGATTTTAACCTCTTCACCGGTAAGTTCTTTTCTTTGTTACCGTATAACCACAAGAAGAAGTCGGCATCAAGGTTATTTGCAATATCTGCTCCCTTTTAGTGGAAAGGCATTGAGGAAAACCGTCATCCCCATTCCTCCAGTTTTGTAGCCGGTTATAGCCGATGTTGCTAAGAACCACCCCTTTTCTTTGATAAAGAAAACCCTGATGTAAACAGGAAAAATATTTTTATCAACTCTCTTGTCGATAATTATACAGAGTGGCGCATCGAAAACCAAACAGACGCATTTACCGGCAGCTCAGTTTTTTTGTTGAAAAACGCTCAGATTTTGTTTTCGAGGGGGACACAACCTGGGCGGGGGTGACACCAACCCTAAAATCTTAAATGGAAAGGGGGGTCGAGTGTTACCTTGTTTTAACCCTTAGCTACAGAGGTCACGTTTGTAGGACTTAGCCACAGACTACCGGTCATTTTGTCCGGTTGTCTTTTTTTGAGTATACATGAACAACAAAATCTTTATTTTTTTGCAGCATGCGGATTAACTCTTAGATCTTCCAAATTAGCATTTGATCTAGTTTTAAATATATTTGAATGAAATAAGAGTAGAGTATGCAAAAAAATATTTTACTGCTATATTTTTGTTCAAGTGTAACAGAGTCATAAATAAAAATAAAATAAAAACGTATACAACACTTTTTCGCACATAAATAATTTAAATAAACTATTCTGAATAAAATAACATCAAAGCATAACTAAAAACATTCTATATAAAAATATCTTCAAAGGGTAAACTGTTAGCATATTTAGATGGAACATTCTTTACAAATTCTCCTAGTACATTCCATCCATATTGGAGTTTTACAAATTATACAAATATGGAATGTTTTTCTCTCCTTCTTCGAGGGACAACGTCTACAAGTCGTTCTTGTATTCAGATTATCACCTTCCATAGGATGTTCTTCTTGTTCGAATTGTAGTATGCGTCTTATAGATAGTTTCGTTTCACGACCAATACGCACATTTTGATATCGGCGTTGCATATGTGGAGTTACCAAAAGCATTGCTAACTGTTTTCCAAAATGATAACGGTTCATTTCTGGATTATCTCGGTATGACTGATGTAGAATATATGAATTTACAGACGCTATATCTACCAATCTGAGTACCGCCTGAGTGGGTTTCGAGAATTTTTGTTCCTCATCTGTTAACAGATAGCCATCAGAATCCTTTCCAGAATACAGATAAGCATGCAAGGGGTATTCAGTTCTGGCATCCGTTAGACACATAACTTTTAGACCATACTTGCAGGGTTTGGCTGGCATGAACATTTTAAACTTGCATCGACCGCGAAATGCAACGAGCATTTCGTCGATGCAAGCACCTGTCCCTATAGTGTAAGCCTTTTGGCAACTTGTTACAAAATTATTAAATATTTCGGAAATAGCTGCTAATGGATCTTGACTTCTACGCTCTTCCCTAGTTTCGGCATCATCGAATCTCAAACAAGAAAGAATTATTGCAAATCGGTTCACATTCATCACGCATCGGAAAATTTCTCGTCCAGAGCGATCTGTGGCGAAAAGGGATATTATGTCCTCATGGTTGGATTTAAAAATTGACGTAAAAATTAGCAATCCTAGAAAAGCTTTAAGTTCCATAAGATCCAAGTCACGAATATAGAAGTTTTTTGCTGCATTTTTGTATTTTTGACGCATCTTCATCAACCTTGCATTGGTGGATTGAAGAATGACATTCAGAATTTGCTCATTGAATAAAGGACTGCATACTTGCTCAGCATCAGCGCTGTAGATGTCATTTCTTTTAAGTTCCGGGCATTTAGCAACAATGTTGTGTTGTAACGTGTTTGTAATCTTGGAAACTAAAGAATCCTTTAAAGCGATTCTTATCATAAACGTAGTTGCCACTGGGAACATTTTCTGGATTTTCAATTTCACCTAGATTTTCGTTGTCCTCTTCGTCGAATTCAACCTCCGACTCAGTCTCATGATCCGATGGTATATATAGTCGCCATCTGATTCGATATCACTTCCACCAGAATCGACTTCCTCTGCCCATTTCAGTAAAGCAGCTTCAAAATCAGCATCTCCATATTTTACTCTTTTTGAGGGCCCAGGATTAGAATCCATACTCAATTTATAAGGCTAAAAACATCAGAAAAATAATAATTCAACATATCCAAATTATTATGTTTATACAGATCTCCGGTATTTTTTACCGGTTGCGAACTTTGAACTACCATATTTCGCTTGTTTCGAATAATACAGTCTCCATCCACCGGCTAATAGCATCAAACTAAGTGTTAGGAAGGTACGTAGAAGCTCATAAGCGATAGTGGTGGGGATGCGCTGAATTTCAGCAGTTGAAATTTGCAGCCGCTTATTTTGACCGGATGTCTGTGGTTAAGGGTTAAAGGTCTTTCAATTCCCTTTATAATGATGTAAAACACATGAGCTTCAGTTCAGTAGTTTCGAATATTTATTGATTTAAAGCTTAAAGTAAACTTTAATAGGTACATCAGATTAGTTAGTACTACTTTCAGAAGAAATTTGACTAAAAGAATTTACTTAATAGGTAAATGCTTTTCTTCACTACGCCTATGGTTTGTTTATCATTTTGTTGTTGAAAATAGCTATTGGAGCGTTTTTGTGGCAAAAAAGTTATTTCTTGAAGAAAGATAAGGAAATATATCGTACTTATGTTAAATAGGAATTTAGTACATAGTTTGCGATTGATTTGACCAAACTTTGTTGCTAAAATAACTTGTAATGCTTTATTACATAAATTAACCATAGTATATTCCACAGCAAAAAGAGTTGAAATCATCGAAATATTTTTTGGAAATAATCAGTGCACAGCAGAAATATTTAATGAGCGACATGAGAACAGTAACGTGCATGGAGAATATGTTCTACAACTTGTAGCTAAATTTCGGGAAACTGGGTCAGTCGCCAATAAAAAACGCAACGTTGAAAATCCCATAAGGAACGAAGCAATAGAAGTGGGGGTTTTAGGGCAAGTTTATGTAGATCCTACGTTAAGTACCCGCAAATTGGAGACTGTGTGTGGTGTTAGACGTACTGTCCAACCGATTCTAAAGGCCCATAGTTTTCATCCGTATAAAATTCACCTGGTACAAGAACTTAATGAAGACGATTTTGATCAGCGATTACAATTTTGTGAAGATATGAGTCAACGAATTATAAACGCATTTTCTATTCAACACTTGCTTTTCCGACGAATGTTCCTTTTTCTTAAATGGCGTAATAAATCGTCATAACTGCCGATATTGGTCCGATTCTAATCCCAGAATTTATCATGAGGTTCATACACAGCAGTCACAAAAATTAAATTTTTGGGCTGGCATTTTTGGAGATCATTTAGTTGGTTCTGTTTTCTTACCTAGAAATTTGACCGGTGATAGGCGGTACATTGCGAATAGGTTGATGTTCCAACAGGATGGTGCCCCACTACATTACGCATTACGTGTTCGACAATATTTAGATCAGACGTTTCCAGATCGACGGATTGGTAGAAGAGGTGCCATTGAATGGCCCCCAAGATAGCCAGATTTATCACCTTTGGATTTCTTTATGCGGGTCATTTAAAAAGCAAAATCTATGCTACTCAGCCAACATCATTAGAAGACCTGCGACAAAGAATTGTGAATGAGTGCCTTCAAATTACTCCTCAAATATTGCAACATGTGCGGCAACGTTTTGAGCAAAATCGTTATTATTGCATGGAGAGTCATGGTCGCCATTTTCAACGTTTACTTGCCTAACGGGTCAGTTCATTCTTCATATTTAAATTACTTTGCTGTCAAATGTATTGATCTCCACTAATGATGATGTATTAGTTTTGTTTGAGCTTTAAATCAATAAATCTTCAAAACTACTGAACTGAAGTACATTAATTTGACATCATTATAAAGGGAATTGAAAAACCTTTAAAATAAGGTATCTCTCGACCCCCTTTCCATTTAAGATTTTGGGGGTGGTGTTACCCCCGCTTAGGGGGCTGCACGTGCTAACGTGATTTTTTCCAAACTTGTGTCCCCCACGAAAACAAAATCGACGGGTCTGAGCGTTTTTCCAAAAAAAACTGAGCTGCCAGTAAATGCGTCTGTTTCGTTTTCGATGCGTCACCCTGTATATTAATTACTGTTGACTGAAATTCTTAGATTGTGCTTTGAGTTTGTCTGTCATTTTTCGTGTTTAAGTAGAAACCAGTACCTACATCGGCACCACCTCTCGAGCTTGCTCCGTTACATTGACCATGATTTTGATTAGTGAGATTCCATGACATTTTTTCGAACAAGGGATAACTTTTTTATGGATGTAAGACTTTAATGCATTTTTCTTTTTTTTTTTGCTTTTTCTTCACTTATTTTTATAAAAATGTACATGGCTTATCAAGTTCGACTGTTTTAATGAATAATCTTGTTTCATAAAAAGAATAGAGAGTATATTCTTAACCAGTCTTTCTCTGTAGAGCTTTTTTACACCGTAAATTTTGAGTGCGAGGCAAGCAGCCTATACCTTGTAAAGTTCCTTTCGACACTATCCACTGCTGGCCATTGGTTTTAACTAAAAATCCTGAGCTTTTGTGAGCTGCGGTCATTTCGGCTGGGCGTCCATGAAAGAAGTCCGCAGTCCAGATTAAGGTTTTCTTTTTAATTAGTATATTTCAATTAAGTTTCTGGCGCTATAGTATTTGTAAGATCTATTGCGTTTGTATACCATGTTGGACGTTTAACAGGATTATAATTTAAACATTAATTTGTGGTGCAATTTTAAATAATATCTTCTTTTTCTAATTTACGTATACATAGCAATAGTGGCAATGGAATGGTTAATTAATTAGTTAATATATTGTGACTGTTTTAAATATTTTGCCGTTTTATTTGGCTATCTGTATAATTAATTAGTTAACGTGCTTGCTACTAGATTCTTTTCTTTTATGTTGGTGGTCAAGCAAAACAAGTTCCGACTGACATCTCTGGGATTTGTGGCGCTAAATCCCTCTTCAGTCGCTGGCACTCTTAGCCCTTCCTGCTCTCCATTATTGAGCTAGAGCCTTAATTTGCACGCTACTATCCAGCTGTTTTGCATTTACTGACCGTTTAATTTTATCAATTAAAAAAAGGAGGAAACACACCTCTTCCTTTATTTATAAAAAAAGGCGTGGCAGTTTCAGAGATAAAAAACAATGTATTTAGTATTAGATAGAAAACACCCACACGGTATGTCTCTTTTCTAGTTTAAATTTGCCCTAGTTCAGGCAATGTTATAGGAGCGGAGGGGTCAAATACATAAGATTAACAAATACATTATGAGTAATTTACATTCCGTTACTCTATACCTTTTAGGTCATTCATAAACAGGACATGCAGAGAATTTACGAACCCAAAAACGCTTCTTCCATTGTACTACGCTTATATACACAACAAACTGATGTTTGCACCAGTAATATGGAATCCGTCTTACAATGTACATATAGTCAGGATAGAAAGAATTCAACACAAATTTTTGAAGATGTTAGCACATAAAACTCACCAACCTGTTACAGATCATCATTATACGCAAATTATGAAACAGTTCAATATGATTTCCTTAAAAGATAGAGGAACGATTTCTGACATTTGCTGTATCCATAAATTGTTGAATGGCCTCACTGACTGTCCGGATCTTTTGGCAAACTTGAACTTTAACACTCCTGATAGAACGTTTAGAACCTATCATCTGTTTAGAATACCGTTCCGTAGAACCAATCTTGGTCTGCATTCCCCTTTGTTCAGGGCTCAAAAAAATCATAATAATTTCTGTAATATAGATTTATTTAACATTAGCTTGACCTCCCTGAAAAAGGCTTTAAAGTATGAGTATTGCACCTCTATGGCAGACTAAAATAGAAATGTTTTATTTCTTTACATAACTCAAGTTATCACCTCCAATATCATTTCTGGTATAATTTCAATTTAATTTTGATTTCAGTTTTAATTAAACGTAAGTAAATGTTAAATTATGTATACTCCTTTTATTAAAAAAGTTAAATCAATAGTTAATTGCTTATAATTAGAACTACTCACTCAGTTTATGTTGTTACAACAATATCGGAGGATAAAAAAATATTAATATTGAAGTATTTAATAATGTAATATATGTATACGATATTTTATGTAAGTTTAGTTTTAGTTCACTGAGGGTGTGTGTTGGGTTTACCTGTTAACATCCCAAACTGTATATAAATAAATAAATAAATAAATTGCAGGTCATTTATTGGATGTTCTAGTAAAAATTAAAAACTGGCTGTACCTTGTTTTCCGGGGTGCAGCTACACTTAAAACTTTTGTTTACCTAAAACCCTTAAAAATCCTATTTTGAATGGCTCTCGGTTTCACAAGTCATTTCGATGCAGTTCCAAAAGCAGTTCAGAACTTTCATTTTTTACACCGAATTAGCCGCGCAGGCAGAAGCTTAAATGCCAGGGCACTGCGGCTCGTATAAGGCACTAAAAGACACTTTGCTAAACCGATTTTTGAACTGCCTAAGGTTAGTAGAACTAGGAAAAGCATCGTCATGTAGAGTGTTCCAAACCTCGATACCCTAGGAACAAAGGAGTGGTCGTATCGGCTAGTTCTTGATGCACGAAGCACGACACGGTTAGGGTGGGATGCCAAACTCAGGCGGGTCTGCCTGTCAAGTACATCAGGGTCATGTAGAGAAAAGGACTTCTTGGCCCTAAACAAGTAGCTTAGCTTTTTCCTAGGAGCTGCGACTACCGACGAGATGTGTTCGTGCCAGATAAAGATTAAATATGTGCAGTTTGAAAATGAATATTGTATACTGAGGCGCGGTAAGTACAAAGTAAGTGTCCTTCACTTCGTATTTTCCCTTTTAGTCAGATTAAAGTTAAACCTTTATGTATCAACCCAAACTCAAATAGATACTGATAGTAGGGCAATCTCAGACAAACTTACGTGAATCATCGTAGAATACGTCGTTAAGTTCAGAGAAACACGGCACTATCACAACACTATCTAACATCACTGGTGGCCAACACAGCACACTGTCAAATGTCACTCTACAAAATCCGTCTGGTTGTTCTTTCATCAGTCGCAGTGTTTCATTGATGTACAGCTTCTTGCAGTCCTCCAGGCTCATGATTTCCCTGTGTTGAAGATATATTCATTAATTTTAGCAGATTATCCAGCAAAGGTTTGCCTAACACTTATAAACATCGGAAAGTTATTCTAATTCTTAGGTAAAACAGCTTTCACGGTTCGCTTGGCATTTACAGTGTTTTCAGATCCACCCTTTACTTATATCCTAAATAGGTCGAGCTAGAACGGCTAGAGTGGAAGATCATGCTATACCTTTGAAGCTCATTGTCAGTACTTTATAGTCCCAGAATATACAGGGTGGTCCATCCATGTGTGAGAAATACATTTTGGGAAAATCTATTTATGACATGTTATACACGAAATTTCAGGGCGCATTTCTAGAATATTGGCAATTATACAGGGTGTCCCAATTTTGACCTACATATCAAAGTTGTGAAGAGTGCCTCACATTTCATTGCATATTGGGATAAATCAGTTTAAAAGAAGAAGATTGATATAAAACACTATGTGATTTTGGTAATTAGTTACTGAGATGTAAGGTGTTTTGTCCAGAAAAGCCGTTCACTTCGGCAACCCCTGAATCCGCCATTTTGAAATTTGGAGTACTGAATTTTGTTATCAAAAAAAACTTACACACCTCAGCTTTTATTTTATTTGTTACTTTTTCGAAATTTCATTTTTGCTCCTACAGGGTGGTCAAAAACGCGAATTGTACTTTTTCTCAAAAATTTCAAATGCATCACCCTGTATATTTGTGCAAGTTTGGATTCAACCCTTTATAAGCTTTTTTGGTTCAGACAAAATCACTAGATCTTGAGTTATTAAGCATTGATAACTGATAACAATCAGGACAGTATAAATCAGCTTCAAGCGTAATAGAGAAAAACAACTATAACAACATAAACAAACAACAATCACTACTCAAGACCTAATCTACAGAAACTGATCGAAAATATCTCCACCACAGCCGTAGTCTTTGGATAAATGACCGTTGCACATCCCTTAGCATGTGTTCCCTTATGTTCGGAAAAGCATCCCTAATCCTTTCCTTCATATTTTCCGGGATAGATGGTGGATATCTACAAACCTGTCAGTTTCTGCTCCAATTTGCCGTGCACTTAAATGGGGATTTTCCTGCAACTTTAATAGAACCTCCAACTGATTCGCCTCATTGGTGAAACTTAGATTATTTATACATTTTTTACTATATTCCACTGCTCCGCTTCATTCAAAACATTTTCGTATCGTGGAAAATGTTTTGACCGTTGCTTATAAATACGAGATGCTAGGAAACTATTTCTTTGGGCTTCGCCCAAAACGAGCACCCTATTCACCATTTCTTCTTTAGAAAAATTCATTCATTTTCGAATATGTTTTTATTATAATGCTCACAAAGCTAATTTTGACAGTTTCTAACTAATCAACAATTTATTTGTTTCCAAGGATGATGCGATATTTTAGGTAATTAAGCCATTCCTTAAAAGACGTTCTAATAACCAAAAAATAGCCGTGAAAACCCTTATGTGTTTGGTATCAAAAAAAGCTTATAAAAAAATTGAATCTAAACTTGCACAAATATACGGGTGATGCATTTGAAATTTTTGAGAAAAACTGCAATTTGCGTTATTGAAATTCTAAAAAGTAACAAATAAGATAAAAGCTGAGGTGTGTAACTTTTTTTGATACAAAGTTCATTACTCCTAGTTTCAAAATGGCGGACTGAGGGGTTGCCGAGGTGCGGGGTTTTTCTAGACAAAACACCTTATATCTCAGTAGCTAATTACCAAAACTCCATAATATGTCACATCAATTTTCTTCTTTTGAATTGGTTTATCCAAAAATGCAATAAAATTTGAGGCATTCCATTTGAAAAATCACAACTTTGATATATAGGTCGAAATTGGGATACCCTGTATAATGGCAAATATTTCAAAAATTTGCCCTCAAATGTCATGTATAACATCCCATAAATAGATTTTCCCAAAATGTCGTTGTTTTTGAGTAATATTCCGTCCACACATGGATGAGTATGTTACTATGTTTCAGTTTAGATTGAATCGCTTAATAGCTCAGCAGCTAATCATACTGGAAAAGTTAACTTGCATATGCCGTCAGATCCTACATACAAAAGCACAAAAAATTTACAGTCTGTCAGTCCACTATATTGAAAGGTAGTGATTTTATGGTCTACAGTTAAACCGGTGTATCACCTAAGTCCAATTCCGTTTAAGAAAATGTTCAAGGTGAAATCCATTTGCCGTTTTGAACTTTCCAAACTGCCATTCCTACGCTAAAACATATTGTTCATTCATAGCTTTAATCACCTCTACGGGAGTTACCCAGACTTTCATATTCGCTGAGGTGAATGAAAAAGTAAGTACTTTGTAAGTCCGTTCATATTGGGGTAAATAAAATTACCTAATCCTTGCGACTTACTACCAATATACGGAGGTTGACTCAAAAATAAGCTTCCCAACGCTGTAACTTTTCCGCTAAGCGTCGTGGTTGTCGACTCTGCCACCACCGATCCCAAACATGGGAAATTCGCGCGGTCGTCCGATTTTTGCAAGCAAAAAAGTTACCACCCATAGCAATTGGTGAAGAGTGTCCTTGAAGGCAGCATGGTCATCCACGATGAACAACGAAGCGGAAGGCCGTCGATCTCCGCGGCGGTTAATTCCGATAATTGAGCAAATCTTGCTCGAAGGTCGTCAAATCACAACCCAGGAACAGGCGGTTAAAATTCCTGAGGCTTCTGAGAAAGCTGAAACGGACAATTCAAAATCGTCGTAGGGGAGAACTCACCAAAAGCGTAAGACTGCACCATAACAATGCGCATCCTCATGTCTCACAACAAACGCAGACCTTAATCGAGCGATTTGACTGGGAAGTCATTGCCCGCCCCCTGTACAGCTCTGGCATCATTTCCAAAGTTGAAGGAGTACCTAGACGGTCAACAGTTCGGGGAGCAGTTACCATGTCTTCAAGCGGGTTGACAGCGGACTTCCTTAACAATGCGCATCCTCATGTCTCACAACAAACGCAGACCTTAATCGAGCGATTTGACTGGGAAGTCATTGCCCGCCCCCTGTACAGCTCTGGCATCATTTCCAAAGTTGAAGGACGGTCAACAGTTCGGGGAGCAGTTACCATATCTTCAAGCGGGTTGACAGCGGACTTCCTTGAGGCGGGAGCGAAAAAGTGGACTTGACGTCAATAAATGCGTAGAAAAGATAGCGACTATGTAGAAAAATAGCCGAAAGATCCACATTCTCAATGGTAAATCTGTTCTTTCGAATAAAAAATTCTTTGTGGGATCCACATTTTTTTTATATATCTAAACAGCCGCACAAGCTTTTGATAATACGATTTTTGAACTGCCTGTTAGTAGAACTGGGAAAAGCTTCCTCTGGTAGATTATTCCACAATCTCGACACCCTCGGGACAAAGGAGTGGTCGTATCGGCCTGTTCTGGATGTACGAAGTTCGACACGGTTAGGATGGGTCGCCAAAGTCAGGCGAGTCTGTCTGGCAGCCACATCGCGCGGCGGCATCATGGAAGAGAGCTCTGAGGAGCAAAGCCCGTTTTTGTAGCGGTAGGAAAGAGCTAGATCGCCGACGGCCCGCCGGTGCGAAAGAGTCCCGAGACTGTCAGTCTCAGAGAAGAGTCAGCGATCAGTCGGACCACCCTCCTCTGGACAGCATCGAGCATGGATAATCTAGTCGGGGCGGCAGCACCCCAAACGTGTGAGCTATACTCGAGCCTAGGCCTTGTCCGGGCCTTGTATAGAGTGAGAAGGTCATGCGGAGAAAAGTACTTCTTAGGCCTAAATAAATAGCCTAGCTTTTCGCAGCAGCTGCAGCTATTGACGAGATGTGTTCGTGCCAGATCAGGTCCTGGGTGATTTGAACTCCGACTAGCCGAAATGAATGGCTGTTTGGCAAAATACGGTACTGTGTTTTGGAATCCTTGAACTGTACAAGATTGTTGCGTCCTCAAACAGTGATAGCCTCCAGGTCTCTTGCCAGAGAGGAAGTCGTCGCTAGTCTTCTTTTTTCCAGCTCAGCGGCAGAGATCGGCTTGTCACTGAATTCCTGCATGTAGAGTGCTGTCATCAGCGAAGCTGTGGATTGGGTTGATCGTGCAGGAGAGGAGGTCGTTGACACAACCGAAAACGCTTACGTCTTAAAGTCTGAGAATCACTGGTCGATATCTTAGAGATTCCAAACTGGAAAACACGATAACATAACTTGGAGAGCTTTTTATGTATGTCTGTGCTAATAATTCCACTGTTAATACACAGATTTTCTAAAAATATAGCTTTGTTTCATATACTTGTATTACCCCACGCACACAGTGCAGAATTTGTTACCACCGGTGCAATACTTACTAATTTCAGACGGTGACAAACTGCTGTATTTAATGGAATTGCCGTAACCAACAATTTTGCATTTTTTTCCATAGAAAAATCAATATTACACCAATTCTACTGGCTGTTGGATCTAGTTACCCATGTTTATGAAAAAAACAATGTTTTGGTCACCTCTGTGGCTTCATTTAACAGCCATTAGCATGGGCGCCCATTCATTATAAATAAGAACAGGTTATACTTTTAGACCAAGTCAACCATTTTGATGCAGAGTTTGTAACTTTTTAAAACATTGAGTAAAATAATCTCTATGTAGGGATGTTTTGTGGAAAAAAAGACCCGCACGTCACTCCTTGTCCAAAAACGGGTGCTATATTAAGAATATTTTACTCCTCAAGCGGTGGCCATGGAGAAAAATGGAGATTGACGATAACCATTAGTTTCAGACATCCATAAAATCTTTTAACTTTACCATGTATGTCATATATCAGCACAATGAACGGAGCTTCACCTTGGTAGAATTTGCAACATAGACATTTTTTATTTTATTGTTATCTTGTTAATTCACAGACAGTTCAAATTTGTACTCCTGCTTGTAACAATCACTTGTCTCCTTAATGAACTTTTCTAAAAGTAATTTTCCGGATAGGGAATTTAACTCGCGAATGGTAAAGTCTAAATCATTGATTCCCAAAGTGATCTATATCGACCCCTAGGGGTCTATGACAACCTGCAAGGGATCTACGTCAGCGAAAAAAGAATTGGGGGTCCATGAAATGAATATGGGGGTCCACCATAGTAGATCTCAACACATACACTGATAGTACCTATTTACTTACATCATACTATCTTATAATATCAAAACATATACGTTATTTATAAAAGTGCCTATGAAGTAAAAAATTTATTATATATGTTTATAAAATTTTGTAAGTTGTAGGATGTTGGTATTCGCTTTGTGGTCGCAATACATTTTGAACTTGTAAAAACCTGAGAGTCGCAGTCTCGGAGCTTCGCTACCATGCACAGACTAGTTCAATTCGTCACTCTATAAATACGAACGTGGGACAAATACGTTTATTCGTTTCCTGAATCTTGAAAAGGAAAGTGCTATGGAAATATTTTAAAAAATATAAACAGATAGTATTTCACATAAATTATAGTGAATCAGTGTTATTTTGTTTGAGAGTGCTGGAGAAAAGTAAGTACATTATTTTTTATTAAATTTTAGTTTTGTACTCGTAGTTAGCAAAGATAGATAAATTACGCCAAACATGACTTTAGTTATTAGTAGTTAAATATTCAATCATGCAAAATTACACGAGTACCTACTCCTCAATAGCTTCTTTTTGAAAGTTTTAGCAATCGGTAATATAATTACAGTGCAATCTCCGTAATTCCAGCTAATTGTTGCAAGAAGATGTTCGAATTACGGCATGTTTTCGGAAAAATCAAAAAATATTTTTAATATACAGCTGCTGGATTTTCTGTCTTATTTAAATAATTTAATTTTGCCCACAGATGACTGATGCCATGTCCGAATCTAAAAAGAAATGCAGTATTGATTATTTGAAATTTGGCTTAATTCCATCATTGCCGGACAAACAATCGCCTATGTGCCTTTTATGCAGCAAAGCTTTGGGCAATGACGCTATGAAACCATCTAAACTGCAAGATCATCTGAGAAGATGCCACCCTGATAAAACAGAGAAAGATTTGAAATACTTTCAAACACTCAAAGATAAATTTCAGAAGAGACCTACACTGGACAGAATGTTCGCTTCGACGTCACAAAGAAATCATGATGGTTTGCGGGCGTCTTACAATATCTTGTTACATATAGCAAAATTCGGAAAACCGCATACTATCGGAGAGAAGTTCATTTTGCCAGCCGTTAAAGAGGTTTTAAAAACTGTTTTACACAAACCTGCATCTGATATCATTAAAAGAATTCCCTTAAGCAACAATACTGTTGAAAGACGTATTGATGAAATGAGTTCTGATATTGAAAGCTTCTTATGTAATTATTTGCAAACGACCCATTTCTCTATACAACTGGTCGAGTCAACTTTACCTGATAATGCAGCATTATTATTGGCATATGTTCGTTTTATTATGAATCAAGAAATCTACGAAGAACTGCTCTTCGCGAGAACTTTGATAACCGACACTAAAGGTGAATCAATATTTCATGTTTTGAAGAATTACTTCATTCAAAAAGCAATTCCTTTATCAAATATAATATCAGTAGCTACAGATGGAGCACCTGCCATGGTTGGACGTTATCGTGGATTTATAAGCTATTTAAAACAAACTGTGTCAGGGGTGTTAGCAATACATTGCGTCATCCATCGACAACATTCAGTTGCTAAACATTTGAGTGTTAGATTGCATGAATCATTTCATTTAGTCATTGATGCAGTAAACCGAATCCGAAACAACGCGTTGAATACGCGGTTATTTGCGCAGTTGCGTGAAGAAAATGATGAACACTTTCATCAATTACTCCTTCACACTGATGTACGTTGGCTGTCGAAAGGCTTACGTCTGACAAGATTTTTTGCACTTTTTGAGACTGTTTTAGAATTTCTGGATACTAAAGATAAAATTTTAAAAGAGAATTTAATGAAGAGGAAAACAGACATCGCCTATTTAACAGATTTGTTTACAAAATTTAATCTGGTTAATTTGCAATTACAAGGCGACAGTTTAAATTTGATTAAAACAAGGTCCATCTTATCAGCGTTTCTTGCCAGAGTTAAACTAATGAAGCAAAATATTTGACGGGTCGAATTTTCTCAGTTCCCCAATTTGTCACAGACAAGCTGCCAGGAAGACGACGTTTCAACTTACTTCCAACATTTAAATGCCCTTTATTCAGATTTTGAATCTAGGTTTGAGGATATTTTGACTATGGTCATACCACCGTGGATAATTAATCCATATGGTGACATAGAAGAAACGAATGTCTTAATACAAGAGGAACTGACTGAACTAAGTACAAACGAAGAACTTAAGGTTCAGTTTAAAAACGCATTTCAGCAATTCTGGCTGCAAAAAAACATACCCGTTACTTATCCCGTATTATGGAATATAGCGAGGAAATTTTTAATTTCCTTTCCATCGTCATAGCTAGTGGAAAGGGGGTTCAGCGCTGTTACCAATCTCCTAACGAAAAAAAGAAACAGACTGGACATCATTAGCCGAGGAGATTTAAGATTAACCCTTCCAAAATTGACGCCAAATGTTGATAATTTATTATTTAAGCATCAGGTTCATCCTTCTCACTAGAAGTATTGACTTATCGCTTATGCTATTTTATTTATAGTTTATTTTATGTTTATTGGTGTCTGACCAATAAATGCCCGCATTGGGAATAAGTGCCCGCGTTGATTTTTTTAAAGAACCCCCCTTTATAGAAAATATTTTTTTTTAAATTATTCTGAAAATTCAAGGATAGGTACACACTAAAATTCGTAAACTTTTTGCCTATTTTTAGATAACTTAAACGCATAAGAAGCGGAATTTAATCAAACTAACAGTGAAATTATTGTAGAACATACGTTTATGTTATAATTAATGAACGAAGTAAAAAACTTTTTTTTTATTATTTTTCACTTTTTGTTTATTTCTTATTTTTTTTCAATGCGAGCACTTATTCCCAATGTGGGCACTTATTGGTCAGACACCTGTTTGTTTAATGTTACGTATATTTTACATAACAGATACAAAATTTTATTTTGAGTAGTTTTAATTTAAATTCAATTAAGAAATGTATAAATTAGCATGTGTTTTTACTTTAAGTTTTTAACACTAAACTTCACTACAGTTAGAGATTTACAGGAAATCAATATCAGGTAAGTAGGGGGTCTACCCAACACGGAAAAACATGGCAAGGCGTCTACGACAGAAAAAAGTTTGGGGAACTCTGATGTAAATGGTCTGTAATGTCAAATATCTGTAATTCATTGGAGTCAAAGGAATCTCGTTGTTTGGCGTTCTTTAGTGTCAAATCATTTAAGGAACGCTATTTTCCAATACTAAATTCAGTAAATCTTTGTCTGATCTTTTAAAAAGGTGAGTAGTTACAAGAATTCAAATTTACATTTTTATTTTCCTTATTTTGTAAACTTACGTCTTGTTTAAGTTGAGGCAGAACTAGTCACTCCCGAATATCCACCAATTCACTCAATTCCTTGCGAGTAAAAGTATTGACATATTTTTATTCAGTTCTCCTATCTTGAGCTCCACAGCTAGTTTGATTATACATTATAAATATAAGAGGTCGTTTCTGTACTACTTTTCTAAGGTTTTGTTTTTATTACGAGGCACTACTCTATTCTATTGCATTAATGTTATTATACGCGTATACCGTGAAAGTACTGATCTAATTTCAATGATCAATTGTAACTAATCCACTGTTTATCATTTACATTAATCGATAATGTGATGCTTTTATCCCTGATATGCAATCCAATAAAAACTTGTAATAAATCAAAAATTAATGAGTCAGGGATAAAACTTGAAACATGTACATTGAGGAAGGTTACAAAAAGGGAGTTTAACTGTTCTGTAGCATATTGTAACGTTGGCAATAATGAATTTCGGGACCGTATTGAGAGCTATTGTTCACATATCAAAATTATATTTTTAAGTGGATGGGATATGTGACAGAAAAATGTACAAGTACAGACGAATCGCTTATTTGAGAAAGCCCTCATGTCCATAAATTCAAAATTTTGACTTTTTGAACTCAATGGCATATTCTCATATAGATGCACGGTTTGGAGAGAAATCGCATATGTCCAACTGATATAACGCTGTCAGCGCTAGTCCAAAATATAGATTTATTTGAGAAACCCCACAAGTCCAGGACACGTGGTGTTTCTCTAATAAACGGCTCCTATCTTCTACGCGACAAATGACATACGCATGCGTTGCGCGTGTTTACCGTTAGCTCATTTTCACAATGTATTCGTGCGAGGATGACCTTTCCGCGGAAGTTATTCCCAAAAAACGCAAAAAGGGACAGAAACAAGTTATTTATAAAAATGAAGTGATTAAAGGTGCACGAGTGAGTGGTAAAGAATATCTGAATTACAAAGGCATAAAAGTAAATCAGCGGGCAATAGGTGAACCATGCCGGTAAGAGAAATACGAGTCATTTTGGTTTTGTCGGTCAAAATATCATTTTCCACTTTTAGGTGTAGGTCATGCTGTTTTGATAAAATTCCCGAAGGTGAGCGGCAAGAGGTTTTTGATAGATTTTATGCTCTAGAGACGAGAAATGAACAAGATGCATATATGCAGGCTCTAATAGAGTGCTCAGAGATTTCCAGGAAACGACCTAGAGTAGACCAAAATAATGCAAAGCCAAAAAGCAAATCATACAAATACTATGTGTCTTCCAGTTCGGGAAAGCACCGCGTATGCAAAACAACTTTTATTAGTATCCACGGAGTCACTGTAGACCGTGTTCGTCGCTTGAGCAAGTTATTATTAATGGGAAGGCCACCTAATGATAGAAGAGGCAAAAAAGCCCCAGGGAATGCAAAACCTGAACAGGTGGTCAGGCAAGTAGAGGAGCATATTCGTTCCTGACGATCACTACCTTAGTGAGAAGCTGGATATAAAAAAATGCATGAATTGTTTCTTATAAACAATCCCGAATCATCTGTAAAGTATAGCTTTTACCGCAAGATTATTATTATTATTATTATGATAATTGAGATGAGCAGAGTACACAGTAGTATAAGCTCATGCAGTAAATATGGTGTACGGACACGTAACACAAATACATCAAATAGAAAAAAATAAAAAAAAGACAGTTCATAGCTATAAAGTTTGTACACTCCTCCAGCTATCATACTGCACTTTAAAGCTATTAACTGAAGTAGCATCAACCACACTTTCAGGTAAACTATTCCAGGTGTTGAATATGCGGTTGGGAAGAAACCACTGTCGGACTGTTGTTTTAAATGGCTCCTTATGCAGTTTGAAGCTGTGTCCGCGTAGATTGCTGCGCGACAGACGGTATAGATACATGAAGTCTTCGCTCAGAGAATGAGGTCAGGTTGAATAATTCAAGGCGATCTTCATAGCTTGGTCTTCGTGCTCCAAAAGGGATACGAGTAGCCCGACGCTGTACTGATTCGACGAGATTTCTATCGCGCAGAAGCACAGTGTCCCATACCGGGCCAGCGAATTCAAGAATTGTCCTCACGAATGCCTTGTAAATGTAGGCGCAAGTGTTGACATTTTATCCTTTGAAAGACCTCTCCAGCATGTATAGAAGTTTCTTGGCTTTTGATGTAACGTGGTGAATATGCTCTGACCAGGAAAGACGATCGTTGACTACAACGCCCAGATCAGTGTGGCTGGAAACTGCTTCGATGTTGTGGTCAGAGATCTTGTATGTAAATCGCGGATTTGTCTTCCCGAGGTGAAGGACACAACACTTAGTTAGATTTAAGGGTAAAAGCCAACTGACTGACCATTGACAAACAATATCAAGATCTCGTTGAAGCAAAGCAGAATTTACGACAGTATTGTAAATCTTGGTGTCGTCGGCATAAGCTGCACATGTGGAGGAAATCAATGCGGGCAGGTCACTTGTATACAGAAGGAACAGCACTGGCCCCAAGACAGAGCCTTGAGGAACTCCACTTGCTACATGATGAAGGTGAGACTGGCTATCACTGACGCGCACAGAGAAAGTCCTCCCGGTGAGAAAAGCCTTAATCCACAGTAACAACTCGCCTCTTATTCCCATACATTCCAACTTAAACAGAAGCCTTCTATGTGGTACGCCATCGAAAGCCCTAGAAAAATCTAAGTAGATTATATCAACAGGAGTCTTTGTGTCCAGATACTGAGTCCAATCGTTGAGAAAGTGGAGAAGGTTGGTCATTATTGATCGACCAGGGAGAAATCCATGCTGATTCTTAGGGATAAGGTCATTTTCGAAAGCAAATGACAGGAGCTTATCTAATATGATTCTTTCAGCTATTTTGGCGGCG
This sequence comes from Acanthoscelides obtectus, assembly GCA_963669975.1. Classification (NCBI taxonomy): domain Eukaryota; kingdom Metazoa; phylum Arthropoda; class Insecta; order Coleoptera; family Chrysomelidae; genus Acanthoscelides; species Acanthoscelides obtectus. The sequence goes on from CAVLJG010000009.1 coordinate 14,761,392, forward strand.
ATAGGAACGAGACTTATTGGTCGATAATTTTTAGCGGAGGATTTGTCGCCCTTTTTGAATACAGGGGTAACAGAAGCATTAAGCCAGCATGAGGGTAGGGTATGAGATCTAAAAGACGATATGAATATCAAGCTTAATGGTAGGCCCAGTGCTGAAGCGCAGTTTTTAAGTACAGCAGCCATCATCCCATCTTTACCAGGGGAGGAAGAGGTCTTCAGATTTCGCAGGTGCATTAATACATCTTCAGGCAGGAACTCAACTTCGCAAAGGCTGTTGGGACACCTATGGCAGATAGTGGTCGGTAGAAGGTCTCCATTAGGCTCATTGACGAAGTCATTACTAAAGGACTCTGCCAGTAAGTTGGCAGATTCGGTGGCATTCATGTGGAGATGACCGTCAGCGTCGCGGATCTGAGGTGATGAAACTTTGGAATTCAGGTTTGTTCTTAGATACCGAAACAGCTTCTTCTTATTTTTGGAGGTAACGAGTTTTCGTTCATAAGCATGTTTGGCATTATGTAACGTTCTAGATAGGAGGTTAGAAAAGGATCGATGAGACACGTAATCTTGTGAAGATATTCAAGGAACGTTTCAGCTTGTCTTTCGGTAGACCACAGGTCGACACCTGCTGCACCTGTAAGGAGCTTTCCAACAAAATTAAATCTAAGGCCTTGAACGATTTTGCTAAACGTGTAGCTGTGACGGAAAAAAATAGTTCACCAATGAAGAGCCAAAAAATTCTACAGCAACATGAAGTCGATTGAAGAGTTATGCCAAACAGACCCCAGTGTAGGAGCAATTTGCGTGGAGTACATGCAAAATCCTGCACTTCCTGTTATTCCGGTCCAAGACACATTTTACCTTCATCAACTAACTGTCGATGTCGTCAATATCCACGACCTAAAATCTGGAAAAACCATGTTTTATGTATATCACGAAGGTATGGGCAAAAAAGGACCAAACGAGGGGTGCTCCTTCATTATGCACTTTATAAACAATGAAGTTCCATCAAACATTGAACATTTCCATATTTTTTCTGACGGATGCGGTGGTCAGAATAAAAGCCATTCAGTTCTTACAGACCTTGGACGATTTAAGACTGTGATCCAATACTTCCCAGTAAGAGGCCATTCGTACATGCCATGTAGCAGGGATTTTGCCATGGTGAAGAGAAAAATTAAGAAAGATGACCGAATTTATCTGCTAAAACATTATGTGTCCTTGATTCTCAACTCAAGCATCAAAAATAAATTTTCCGTATACGTAATGGATGGAGAGAATACGTTGATCAAAGACTATAAGAAATGGTGGCCCTTTTACTACAAAAAAAATTCTTTGTCCACAGAATCTTATGGAAGGTGTGTTAGAAAAGAAGATAAAATTTCATTTTCGATTTTAAGTTTCATGCACTTCAGCTACAGCAATGATGAAAAGGGCATTGTGACTGCTCGTGACTTTATTGATGGCCTAATAAAGCACGAATTTAGGTTGGGAACATCTACTGCTGTTAGAACTTTTCCCGAAGTGGTCGCATACCCTGACTCAAAAGTCCCAATTAGTGCAAAAAAGATGGTAAGCATCAGAAAGTTCAAAGAATTCATGGTAAAAAAAGGTGAAGAAATCGAAAACTTTTATAGGGAGATATTTGGATGGCCAACTGTTGGTGGCACCGATGACGATGTTGATGAAAATTGACCGAGTCTTCTATTTTTTTAATGTACCTCGTGCTAATGTGTCCAATAAACAAAAAAGTTGGGTGTTTATTTTAGAAACCCCACATGTCCACCAGATTTTCATTTTTTTATTCAAGATAATTTTTTTATCATTTTTTCAAAAAAATCTCGTACAAACAATCAAACTTCATATTTTTTTACTTGTTATCATGATGATTTAAGGTATTTTTCCATATAACAGTTTTTTCAACTTTTCTCGCGATTGTTATTTTTGGACATTTGGGGTTTCACAAATAACTGATTCAGATATAGAAAAGTTAGAAAATTATTATAGTACATCTGTGATTTATTGATTGCATGGTATGTCAATAGAACAGGTTTCGTAGTCCTTTCCAGAAGCTGTAAATTTACCTGTAAAAATAATATAGACACGTGTTTCTGATTTATTGTCCGTCATCCGTGTAACGTAATTCATCAACATAACTAATCACATCAAAGCTCATAAATTCACTCAAATTACGAAAATGACCCACTATCATGCCATATTATTGGGATACTCAAACAGCAAAGTAAAAATAAAATATACTTCCTGGAATTTCCCATTTCCTCGATATGTAATGATGGTATAGCGTCAATTTTCTGACACGTGAGTATCTTTGAAAAAATTATAAACTACGTTTGTTTTTCCTTTTAATTTTTGTAGTTCTCAACAGTTGGCCCATGCCTGTATTAACGAACACGGCATTGTTCCAGTTGTGTACATTTCATGACTTCCTGCAATAGTTACTTAGATTTTTCTATTTTATTACTTGTTAGAATTACTTGAGTAATGTTCAGACTTAATTGAGAGAATCGAACCTCTATCGACTCGGTCATATACTGCCACACATTCTGAACTAAATGTAAGGCTGTTTCATTGTCTTTTAAGATCATATGGTGTTTCACATCCAAAAAAAAATATACAATCAATACAGTCAAAAACTGTTTATCTTATTTCATTCCTACCTGACTTGAAATGTAGTCATGCTCATTAGCAGCCATTGTGCTTGTAGCATTTTTTTCGTATGCAAAGAAAATTTTTTAAATAAAAGAGTTGATAGCAGGTACAGAATGAATCTGTAGCTTACAAAAAACCACGACAAAATACGGATCTGTCTACCTAGAGTTCACCGATCCCTCGGAATTAATTATATGTTCTGTGCCGATATGGGGAATTTTGAAATATTACTAGATAACTTGCTGTCATTGTTCCGTGATGGATACTTGTGAAATAGGGTGTACTATACCATATTTGTCAAATTTTAGTGGTTATGTACTTGAATGATGTCCTCATTAGTTTAATTGTCTTAAGTGTTGAAGCCTTTGTTAAAATAAGGGTACGACGTTCCAAGCTGGGCTCTGATAGGCCCTTGACCAAGTAGAGGAATTGGAAAAAACACCTTTAAAAAGTGCTTAAAGAATTCTTCACCTCGATGACAAATCGAGAGGTTATAGCTTAACTAATGCTACTCTAAAATATGGCCTCCAATTTAGGTTCTATTTTGGGCATGTTGGTAGAAGTAAAAATAATCTTATTAATGAAAAGTCCTTGTCAGCTTGCAGCATAGATTGGTTAAAAATAAGTCAGGATGTCTACTAAATAACCCTATTATGCACCTTGAGGATTTTTTTGGCAAGTGTTCGTCTAGTCTAGATTTCGACATTGGCACTAACTTTGAAGGAAAATCACTGATCTTTGATGTCTGTTTGGTTCTCGGTTCTTTTAATTTGCGATGCGCTTACTTATGGAAGCTAGTTTCTTTAGCGATATTTGAATATAATTTAGAAGATGTCTGAAAATTTAAACCGGAAGAGGCCTAAGGTTTATAGGCATACCTCACAGGTCTATCGGGTTATTAAAAGAGACTCGGTTATCACGATTATTTTCAAATGCGCATGCGCGTTCGATTCGGAGGTACTGAGTGCGCCAACTATTACTTTTATTTTACCTATAAGTTTATGTGTTACCATGTGAGTCAAAAGTCATGTCATATGCATAAATGAACTGTTAAAGGTATGTCATTTATAGTCATGGATTCGTTTACAACACAAGGCATTTTGGTTATCCAAACTTATCACGAAAACGGTCGAAATATAAAAAATACTTTTAGCAAACTTCGCACTAGTTTTCGCCGTCATGGAAGCCCTACAGAGCCTGGAATTTGTTGGATTGTCAATCGTTTTGAGGAAGCTGGTTCAGCTGAAGGTCGTGGACCATACCGACATGCTCGTCCAGCTCGTACTCGTGAAAACATAGCTGCATAGCCAACCACTAGACACCGTTTGCAACAATTGGGAATTAGTGAGACCACTTGACGCCGGATTTTACACATTGAGTTACACCTCCATCCATACAAAATCTAACTAACACAAGAATCAAAGCCGGCAGACCATCAACAGCGGCGTGTTTTTGTTAATTGGATGCTGGAAAGAGAAGACGGATTTTCGGCCAAAGTGCTCTTTTCCGATGAGGCTCATTTTCAGCTCAATGGGTACGTAAATAAGCAAAATTGCAGATTCTGGGGGGCTGAAAATCCACACCAATATCACGAACAGCCTCTCCATCCTGAAAAAGCGACTGGTGCGGATTATGGGCTGGTGGCATCGTTGGACCATTCTTCTTTGAAGATGCCGAAGAAAAGGCCATTGCCGTCAACGGGGAAGGTTATCGCGGCATGTCAACAGACTTTTTGGGGCCACAATTGAATCGTATTGGTGCCAACGATCTTTGGTTTCATCAAGACGAAGCAACGGCTTAAGATATCTCGCCAAACAATCATCTTATTGCACACGAAATTTCAAGATGTCAGTTGGCCCCAGAGAGCCTGCGATTTAACACCTCTTGACTATTTTCTTTGGGAATTTTTGATAGGAAAAGTAGTATGCGAATGGTCCCCGAATAATTCAAGACCTAAAGCGCAATTTTCGGACTGAAATTGCGGCCATAGACCCGATTATTCTGGGAAAAGTCATTGAAAATTTTAATGTTCGGATGTTGGCCTGTAAACGAAGCCGCGGTGGTCACATGACTGAGATATTTTTCACACATAAATGGCATAAACGCACCTTCATTTATCAATAAAAAAATCGATGTTGATTTTTCAAATAGAGAAAAAAGTAATAGATGACATTGTAGTAACGATTCGTTCCGCTCACTATTTGGACTATGTAATACAGAAGTGATTTTTTCTTCTTTATGGCACATTTCAGCACCTACTCGTCTTTTCTTTGGAACAAGCTGAATAAAAACAGTAAAAGCCACAGAAGTATCAAAATCGAACACGAAACGCTACTAATGAACGCACCACGATTCGTCCGTACCTCTTTCTCTCTCTCTCTCTCTCTTTCTCGCTCTGCATTAGGCAACGACTGTAATTTAAAAAGAAATAATGATCTCTGTTAGGAACTTGTTCCGATAACATACACGAAATACGAAGTGGGATTGTAGTATAACTATGCACATCTCGCCAGCAGCTACGGGAAATTGATAAATACATCCTACATACATCAGTCTGAATAATTATTTAATCTCAAATTGTTTGCCCAAAAGTGAAAACAAGGTCCCAGTTTTACCTTGAATTGGAATTTGATGTGTAAGTAATTATTGGGTCTGAAGTGGGGTCAAGATGCACTATTGGTTAGAAATTCATTCATATTTGACATATGATCTTTTTAATATTGCAATATGAACAATAACTTATTATTTACATATTATATTACTATTTACAAAAATACCTATATTACAAGTTTAGGTTTTCTTTATATCGATGCAGCTGCGCAAGCAGAAGCCTAAATGCCGGGACACCGCGGCTGCTATGGGGATCTCAAAGAAATTTTGTTAATTCGATTTTTGAACTGTCTAAGGTTAGTGGAACTGGGAAAAGCTTTCTCTAGTAGATTTTTCCACAATATCGACACCCTCGGGACAAAGGAGCGGTCGTATCGGCCAGTTCTGGATGTATGAAGTTTGTAGCCGACCAAGTTATCAATTTCTAAATTCGTTGAAATAATTCGTCATGCCGCCTACCCTTGTAAAGATTCGTCGCATCCATAAAATAGAAATAAACATAAAAACTAAGGGCATAACAAACACTCGCATCTGCAAACCTCCCAGTGAACGCCAAGGAAATGAAATTAACATTTCGAAGGAAATAGATAATAGGTCCGGATGCTATAACAGTTGGACCTTTCAAATAGGGCGGGACAAAAACAGGGTTTGGAGATCTATTCTGTAATAACATTTGGTTGCTATAACTATAAAGTTACAACCAAAGGAGTGCTGAGAAATTTGAATCTCAACAATTTGGTTAGCAGATGTCTAAGTCTTCCTAAGGCATATTACTAAAAATTGTCATAATTGTGGGAAAATATGAAAAAGAGGAGACAAACAGCTAGGTTTTTAGTAGAATTTTGCCCTAGCTGATAGGAGCAGGTGCGCCAGGCTGGATACGATTCTACCTTCTGTCAAGGTACGGGTTGACAGATGCGGTTTGGAAATTATCATTAGAGAGGAGCAGGTGAAACTAACGAAAGACTGCGTAGTTCCAAAGAAGCTGATTTTGTTAAAAATACATAAAAAAATTCCAGAAGAGAGTCACCGTTAGTTTTACCTAAATACTATGTATAATTTTATAATTATTTAAGAGGACATCTCGAATTGTGGCCTCAGCAATACAGGAATTCCCAATCCATTGAAATTATTGAGAACTGCAGGGTTTGCCCCAAAGCAATTAAAGTCTCGAGGCGCCACTGAAGTGGGCGTGTTGCGTAAACTTAAGGGAAGACTGTACGCTGACGACACTCCTTGAGGTCGGACAAGGGAACGTAATTAACCAATAGAGTTTAAGGCCATTTTGAGTTCAAAAATTTAGCCTAACAATCATTGGCCAAGTTAGTTTCCATCTTTAGAGATTCAGACGACCATTGTAAGGGTTGTAAACTGATCGACCAATGAGGAGACAAGGGTTGTACTCGGCTTCTGATGGAGGGGAAAATCCGCAACTGACCTCCGATAGTTTTGAAACTAAAAACCTCAGTTCTTCTCTTACCTTTGATTTTTACGGTTGAAAAATTTGCTTCGATTTTCCCTCAGTTAGTGGCTGTTAATAAGTGTGGCATTGGTAGAGTTTTTGTCAAGTTGTGTTCTCATCAGTAAGCACTTCCAGTTACTTAAATGGGGGCTTTTCCCTTCTTTATTAATCCTTCTGGCTAAAGCTAACACCTAGTCAACTAAGGATTCAATGCATTAGCTTGATTAATTAGCATTGTAAAGTTGAGATTCTAGAGTTTAATTTTGCTATTAGGTTCAAACTTAAATTTTTTGTAATTTAGTTGTCACCGTTCCTTTTAACTTAGTCGTAATTCACCCCTCCAGAGATCTTTTCCCCAGCCTATTAGTTTTACGAAGTTAACTGTTTTTTTGTCATTGCTACTTCACTCTTCACGAGTGTATAGATGTTTTGAGTCTGTAATTCAATTATTAATAAAAATGAGTCTCCTTTAACTTGAGTTCCATTAATTTCATTAACTGAAGCTAACTGAGTTCGAGGGTTCCGAAAGTATTCATTCGGGCGTTTACCACATTCTCTGATTACTTGGAGAACAGAGGAAGCATCATTCCGCGTAAAGTGAGTGTTTCAATGAGTCAAGATTATATTACTTTATGACAGGTTCTACGCGAGTCTACCTCCTATAGGAAGACAAGTAGAAGGTAACAGAATTTGAAATTCGAGGGGTCTCGGACCAGTCCAGAAATTGAAATATTGGACTGGAGGTCTGAACTATATATTCAAGGCACGACTTTGAGAGGTCCGGGAGTCTCGGACGAAGATCCTGTTACAAGTTCGACATGGTTAGGATAGGAGACCAAAGTCAGACGGGTCTGTCTGGCAGACACATTGCGGGACAGTATTATGAAAGAGAGCTCTGAGGAACAAAGCCCGTTGGGGTAGCAGTAGAAGGGAGCTAGATCGCCGACGGCCCGCTGGTGCGAAAGGGTCCCGAGACTGTCTGTTAGAGAAGAGTCATCGATCAATCGGACGGCCCTCCTCTGGAGAGCAACGAGCATAATTAATACAGTCGGGGCTTCACCACCCCAAACGTGTGATCAGTACCCGAAACGGGATGAGCGCTAGGACGTTTTTTGCTCGTCTAGGTACAGTACTGTGGTTTGGAAGCATTAAACTGTACAAGATTGTAACTTGCAGTGATAGCTTCCAGGTCTCTCGCCAAAGAGGAAATCGTTGCTAGTCTTCTTTTTTCCAGCTCAGCGGCAGAGATCGGCTTGTCACTGTGTAGAGTGATGTCGTCAGCAAAGCTGTGGATTTTGTTGATCGTACACGAAAGGAGGTCGCTGATATGTGAAAGGAACAGTGTCGGAGCCAGGACCCATCCCTGGGGAACACCCGCAATGCCGTTGTGGGATGAAGAGGAGAACCCAATAAAGACGGATATCTTTTGGCCAGAGAGAAAGTCAGCCACCCATCTGCAAAGCTTTTCTAGGAGGCCATACGATGGAAGTTTGCATAAGGTAGCAGCGTGCCACAGCTGATCGTACGCTTTCGTAATATCAAGAGCAATGACATGATGACATGAGCCTCACCATAAGTCTGGACGAGTTTACTCCACAATTGCGCTACGTAAGCTAGGAGGTTCCCTGTAGATCGCTGTAGCCGGAAACCATACTGCCTGTTGCTAATCAAGCCGTGACGTTCGAGGTAGTCCAGAAGCTCGCGATTCATGTACCTCTCCATCACCTTACTTAGGTATAACAACTATACGCCTGTAGTTGTAAGGGTCGGTCTTAGATCCTTTTTTGGGATGGGTTGGACATGAGCAAATTTCTAGTTTTCTGGGAAGGTGCCGGAGTCATAAGATACCTGGAAGAGACGCGAAAGAACTGGAGCAAGCTCCGCTGCGCACCTTTTCAGTACAATGGCAAAAATCAGGTCCGGATCAGAAGCTTTGTTGATGTCGAGCGACAAGAGCACGCGTCTTACGGTCTTATGCCAGAATTTTACTTCCCGCATTGTGTAGGGAATCCGTTGAATCGATGGCACTTGCTCGTTGGCATGTTTTCTTTATTGTTTAATTTAGGTGAGATTCATGTGATTTTATAGGGCAAAAAATTACAACGATTTTACCACAAGACGACCTAATATTGACTTCAAAATTACTTTAGTTTTATTAAGATTTTTAAGCTCGTCATGCAATCTTTTTACGCCGGCTCCACACGTTGGCCCCAACGTTGGTACCAACGTTTTTCGGTTAAGTTGGTGAAGCGTCCACACGTTGGTTATTATACTAGTTCCTTTCTGTCAGAGCCAATGTGAAGATGTCCGACACCGAAACCGAAATATTTACATATATATTTGTTATTGAAAAAAAAAAGAAAAAGCCACGTCAAAGGAGATGGTGAATATTAAATTGCCTTGTAAAAAGCTGCTAGAATGGAGTGTATGGTCTGTACTTACTGGTACCGAGTTTTGTAATGCGTTGTCATCCACCATCTCCTTTGACGTGGCTTTTTCTTTTTTTTTTCAATGACAAATATAAATTATACGCACTCATCAGTACTGTAAAAGCGGTTAGAGCAATTTCGGCTTCTTTTTTAATTCCTCAATAGAATAAATCGTTTTCATATTCTGCTGAATATTGCGCCATGCATCGGCTACTAAATTTCTATTTTTATGGTCCTTGCGAGAGGCGTTCCATGTTATTGGATGCGCCTGGTATAACTCTAAAAATTCTACAACTTTTTCGTTTGTCCACGCCGGTGGCGATGTTGATGACATATCTCCACATACGCACTCGATGCGTGTTACAACAAGACTGAGCCAGTGAGCCAATATGTGGACGGATTGCCAACGTTGGCGCAGATTCCTTTGATAAAACCCACAATCGACAGCCAACTACCAACGGTCGCACCAACGTTGGGGCCAACGCTATTTTCTAGATACACACGTCGGGCGAGTGGCGTTGGGGCCAACGTTGGGGCCAACGTGTGGAGCCGGCGTTAACCTATTTTGTGGCCGAATTAACGTAATTATTAGTTAAAATGTTTGTTGGTTACTATTTTCTCATGATAGATATTCGGCCTTTCGTAAGGTTGGTTGAATTTAAACTTGTGGAATTTAATTTTCAATAAATCGAGCGATTCCAAGGATCAGCCATTGTACACCAAAAAACAAGTAATGACAAGCTATGCGAACATTTTCGAAATAGCGTCGTTTCGTGTTTTGTAGCTTTTTGTCGTCGATTAGTATTTGTAACCTCTGCACTGTCCTAGCGAGTTTCTAATTATGTAGGAACATAATAGAGTGCCCTGTAATATCTTAGAGAGATCTCTGCATAGGCGCGTAATCCCTTCTGAAGAACCTCTTATTTGTTTCAAGTAAGCTCTAGCAGGTAAAGTTTCGGTTGTCTGTATAGAGGATGTAAACATTATGAGAGTCACTATTTAAATGGGTGATAGATGGGGTTAAAGCAAAAAGTTTCATATAACATGGGGGTCAAAACGGCATTTTTTTAGAGAAAAGCGACTTTATGACGGAAGGCAGTGTAAATAAAGATGTCGTTTGTTATTTATGGCACTTAGGTATTATTTCATCATTTGATAATGTACTTGTAAAATGCAAATAATTAAAAAAACGGACTTACCACTAACTGTCTCAGCGCTTCATCCGGTGTGTGAAAGGTTATTGAACGTATTAAAAAAATCCACTTATAAATAGGGAACACAATTTTGATACATACATTGTTTTTCTTCGTCAAAATTTGAGCTGCAAGATTTGAGTTCTGACGAGCTTCACCGTAAACTAACAACGTGTCGACAAACTCTTTATTCGAGAACATTGTAAATCAACACGACGAAGTACGCGATCAAAAACAAAACAACATATTTACCACTGTCACCGTTTGCGATCGATTGCCGGTTCGATAAGAGTGATGAAAGATCGACGCGCTGTTGTCATGTGTGTTTTAAATATTTAATTTAATGAAACTTACTTATTGACTAAAAATTTTGGCTTAACTTCGAAAACCTAATGCCATTTATTTGTAATCACCCAATTTGAAAACGTTTTAGAATAGATTATAGAAATTAGTAAAATTGTAGTGATTGTGGTCGATATAAAGCACTCAAAGTTGTAAACTATAAAGCTATTTAGACATTTTAATAACGTTTACGTAAGTAAGTAAGTAAGCGAGTATTTGGTACTTTCACTCATTCCAATTTAGATACTGTGTCCTTTTTTAATTAACTGACCCATCAGCTTTGATTCATCCCCACGTTATTAAGGTCAACAAATGAAACGACAGATGTTTAGAAACTTTCTAATACAATTCAGCGATCCCGGCAGAGCCTGGAATACCAAAAATATTTTAAGAAAAATAGTTATCTGTATCAGTATCTGGAATGAGTCATTGCGATATATATCAGTGGGATTACCACAGGATAAGTTATAGGAGCTATACAGAGTGTTCCAGAACTAAGGTATCAAACTTCTATAGGTTATTCAGTGTAACAGTAGAAAACATTTGAGTATAGGGACACATACCCGGCGCTTGTGTGTTGTTACCTTTAAAAACGATGACAGAGATTGTTTTTTGTAGCTGCATTCTATATCGCCTTAGTCGTGCTATCGTATTTGTGAAGTTTGCAAGAATTTAACAAGAATTAATTGTTGCTAATGGAAGCTTTACCAATCAAGAATTGGCGGATATGCATTTGGCATACGGGACAACAAGCTGCAATGCACAAGCAGCAGCGCGATTGTATCAAGAACGTGATCCCGAACGACAGCATCCGGGAAACAACAAGTTAATTGCTATTTATCGGCGGTTCTCCGAGACAGACATATTTGAAATCAACATGCATGATACTGGTGTTGCTCGAACCGTAAGAACGGTCGAATTTGAAGAAGAGGCCCTTCAGCGAGTTGCCGACGAACCATCATGTGGCACACGTCACATTGCTGAGGATATGAATACAAGTAACGCTTCCATATATATATATATATATATATATATATATATATATATGTTATGTCTAAAATATTTTATTCGCTGGTTCTTTATTATCCTTGTATTGATTATAACACTAAATATAGACTGCAGAAAATCCAAAACAGTTGTTGTCGGTTCGTATATGGCCTCAGAAGGTATGATCACGTATCGTCTAAGATAAAAGAGCTAAAATGGCTAAAACTTGATAAACACTATACTTTCTCGTTGGGTGTATTTGTCCATAAATTGATTTCCACAAGGTCACCCATTTATCTTATGGACAAACTTGTACCTCGTGGTCAAGTCATTTCTAGAGCCCTACGACATAACCATCTCTTCGGTATGCCATTCCACAGAACATGTATATTCCGAAGATGTTTTACGTACAATGCTATCAGGACTTACAACTCTGTCAACCAGGTACTCAAGTCCAAAAGCTTACCTGTTTTTAAAATTAAATACAAATCTGCTCTTTTGGAATTGCCTTTTTAAAAATCCCTGATGATTAGCCGACTGATTTTGTAGCTTTTGTAAATTTTCCATGCTTTATACATTCTGTAATTGTTCATTGTTTTCTTTTTATTTGTCTGTACTGTACTATTGTCCTTATTATTATTTTTTCACTTCGTTTTTGAGGTTAAGTGGTAGAGTAGCCATGTGGCTAAACTTCGCCTCAATTCGAAGGTTTCAATAAAGACATATATTATTATTATTATTATTATTATATGGCAGGTGCTACACGAGCAACAACGTTATCCTTACCACTTCCAGAAAGTTCAAGGATTGACTGCAGCCGATTATCATCCTAGAGTTCAATTTTGTCAATGGCTTCTTCATCAAATCGCTGCACAACAAAATTTTTTACCCTGTTTTATGGATCGATGAATCCTCTTTCACAAGAGACGATATTTTTAATAGCACATTTGAGTATAGGGACTCAATTGCGTAAATAGGATTTAATGCATTTAATTTTAGCCTTTTGTACATGCTATCATCACAACAATTGTTCAAAATGTCTTCCTCCAACCTCAATACACCGATTTAAGCGTCGTACATGATTTCGGCGGAGTTGACTAAAAATTTGATACTCTTTTTGAATGATTTCAAATGCTGCTGTAATTCATCCATTTAAGTCTTGCTCTGTTTCTACTGGAGTTTCGTAAACCAAAGACTCTATACGTCCCCACAGGAAAAAATCTAGCGACGTTAAATCGGGTGACCTAGGAGGCCAAGAAACTGCTCCACCTTTGGCAATCTCACGGTGCCCAAACCGCTGAGCCTTCCTTGTACAGAAAATTGAGCCGCCGCTCCATCATGCTGAAACCACATTTGCTGTCGAACGTTCAATGGAACATTTTCTAGAAGTTCTGGAAGAACTTCCTTCAAGAAACGCCGGTAAATAGGTCCTGTTAACCGATCCGGAAGAAGGTATGGCCCAATCAAATAATCATCAACAATGCCTACCCATACGTTGACAGACCAAGGTTGCTGATGTTTTTCAGGAAAAATAGCATGGGAATTTTCTTTGTTCCAAACGTGGCTATTCCTGCTATTAAAAATATCGTCTCTTGTGAAAGAGGATTCATCGGTCCATAAAACATAGGGTAAAAAATGTTGTTGTGCAACGATTTGATGAAGAAGCCATTGACAAAATTGAACTACTCTAGGATGATAATCGGCTGCAGTCAATCCTTGAACTTTCTGGAAGTGGTAAAGATAAAGTTGTTGCTCGCGTAGCATCTGCCAGATGGAAGCGTTACTTGTATTCATATCCTCAGCAATGTGACGTGTGCCACATGATGGTTCGTCGGAAACTCGCTGAAGGGCCTCTTCTTCAAATTCGACCGTTCTTACGGTTCGAGCAACACCAGTATCATGCATGTTGATTTTAAATATGCCTGTCTCGGAGAGCCGCCGATGAATAGCAATTAACTTTTTGTATCCCGGATGCTGTCGTTCGGGATATCGTTCCTGATACAACCGCGCTGCTGCTTGGTAAAGTTTTCCATTAGCAACAATTAATTCGCGTTAAATTCTTGCAAACTTCACAAATACGATAGCACGACTAAGGCGATATAGAATGCAGCTACAAAAAAGAATCTCTGTTATTTTTAAAGATAACAACACACAAGCGCCGGATATGTGTCCCTATACTCAAATGTTTTCTACTGTTACACTGAATAACCCCTACAAGTTTGATCCCATCGTTCTGAAACACCCTGTATTTATATTAGCTTTGACGCGTTTATTTCTCGACTTATACAGGGTGTTCCATAATCATTGCGACAAAATGATAGGGATTGTAGAGGGCATCAAAATGAACAATTTTGCCTTATAAACCCCTGTTCGGAAATATGCCGTTTGGGCTGCAGCAATAAAAAAAGATCAGTTTCTTGAAACAGCTTACCTACAGTAATTGCTCAAAGTGTCCTCCACCTTGCTCAATACACAGCTGTGCACGATTGTTCAATGATCGGCGAACTCTGTGGCATACCCCCGGTATGTCCTGAACATGTGCGGACGCAGCCATCACTCTTCCCAGTAGCTCTTGTTGGTTGGGAACAGGAGTTTCGTACACTAAAGCGTTCAGACGGCCCCAGAGAAAATAATCCAGTAGGGTCAGGTCGGGTGACCGCGCAGGCCAAGGCACAGGGCCACCTCGGCCTATCCACCTATTTGGAAATTTGTCGTCCAAATACTGCCGCACTTGTAAAGAAAAGTGGGCTGGAGCGCCATCGTGTTGAAACCACATGTTGGCTCTTATGTTCAGTGGCACATTTTCTAATAGTTCCGGTAGCACATGCTGTAAGAATCGACCATAAGCATGCCCATCCGCACCATATGTTAATTGAAAACTGATGTTGGTCTCTATGGATGGCTATGGCATGAGGGTTTTCTTCATCCCAAATGTGACTGTTACGGCTATTAATACCGTCCTTTGTAAAACAGGACTCGTCAGTGAACAAAACGTAGCGACCAAAGTTTGGTTGCCTTAACTCCTGCTGCAGCCACCAACGACAAAAACGTCGACGCGGCAGATAGTCTTCTGGACCCATGGCTTGGACTTTTAAAAGGTGGTATGGGTGTAGTTGCTGGTCATGGAGAACCCGCCAAACAGTACTTTGAGACGCTCCCATATCATGTGCAATAGCACGCACGCTTGTACGCGGATTGGCCTGTACACGATGCAGAATCGCTTCCTCAAATTCTACTCTGCGCCTCGTGAAGGGCCGCCCTGTTCCCGCGAGGTGTCTGATGCTGCCACTGACACAAAGACGTCCATGAATCCTTGCAAAAATGGCGTGATGCGGATGAAGACGTTCTGGAAACCGTTGGGCGTAGATTCTCGAGGCTCGTCTTCCGTTACCACCAGCTTCTCCGTAAATTAAATGCATATCCGCAAGTTCCGCATACGAATAACGCTGCATTTTAACACTAAGGTACTTTTGTTTACTATCTAGTTTGACGCACCACTCAGATAAATTAAATGAATCGGTGTGGAGAATTTACGATAACAAAAATGTAAACACATCAGGTTTTTTTTACAAACCGGCGAGACCATGAAATGTGCTAGACGAACATTTTGCAGCTGGTGAATTTTTTCTTTCTCCTATGAGCTCTTAAGGTAAAATTAGCGGTAGTGCTCAAACGGCATATTTACGAACAGAGGTTTATAAGGCAAAATTGCATATTTGTATGCCCTCTACAACCCCTATCATTTTGTCGCAATAATTATGGAACACCTTGTATATAGTGAAGCCGACAGAAACATTTATCTCATAGTGCTAATAAAGCCTTAAATACGCGAAATGTCTCTACTTAATACGTATAGCAAGAAATACTATAAAAGATAAATTCATCATTCATAGTTGCCGATAATGGCAAAAGATTAGAAAGGGACCAGCAAAATTTCGTGACAAAATAGGATTGGTCGTAATCATTAGAATAATGATTTTGTATTGTTTCGTAATATATAGTTTATGAATAAAAACTGTCAATGTATAAACCACACGCAAAATCTCAACTCGAACTTGGCACACAGGTTGACAGCATCTATTCAATAATTTGTTTATGAAATATCGATGATTTTTATCTAAGTTGAATGCCACGTCTCTTAAACATTATCGAGAATTGGTAAACATTTTAGGGTGTACACAACAGTATATTGCAGAGCGGTACATTGGAATACATGGGAAAGACAAAGACAGATTTGGCGTGGAGGTAAGAAGAGATGCCGACACGATCCGTCATCTGAAAATAAGAGAGCAGAAACCCTTTCCGATTCAGGAAACTCATCTTTGTACATATACTAAGTGACATATAAATCCGAACACCCAGTTTAAATGGTTTTATTTTAACAAAATTTTGTATAAGTACTTAATGAAGCATAATAAGTAAATGATAAAAATTTCAAAATGATTGCACTGCTTTAAAGCCCTTTGACCTTTAATAATGTGTGGATGCACCCTCATGTGCTACGCATTCTCCAACGCGCCTAGGCATGCTTCTGATCAGGTGGTCAATGTCCTCCTGTAGTATCTCATTCCAGGCAACCACCAACTCCTCTCGAAGTGCTTCTAGAGTCTGAGGAGGACGTTGCAAATTGAGCAATCTCCTACCCATCATATCCCACACGTGCTCAATTGGAGATAATTCGGGTGATCTTGGTGGCCCTGGTAACAATGTGACATCATTATGTTGAAAGAAGTCCATTGTGACTCTTGCAACATGTGGTCGGGCATTATCTTGTTGGAAAGTTGGATCTGCCAGGGTGTCAAGATAGGGTAAAAGATGGGGCTCTAGAACTTCGTGGATATAACGCTGCGCGTTCATGTTACCTCTGATGAAGATTAAAGGTGACCTAGAACCATAAGCTATAGCACCCCAAACCATAACTCCAACAGTGTGATGAACATGTCTTTCAACAAAAAACTGTGGATTCCTCCTTTCACCACGTCGCCTTCTAACCCTGGCATGACCATCGTGCATGCCTAAACAAAATCGAGACTCGTCACTAAAGACAATACTGTTCCATTCCTGATCCCAGAGTGACCGTTGTCTGCACCACTCAAGGCGATTGCGTCGGTGTTCTCGAGTTAAAGGGAGGACCCAGTGTGGCCGGTATGAAAACAAGCCAAAACTTCTCATTCGTCGGTAAACACTTCGCATACCAATAGGTCTTCCGTGTTCTGCAAACCATTCATTTGCAATGGACCTGGTAGTGGAGAAACGGTCCCTTAAGGCCAATAATCTTAGGCGGCGATCTTCACAGTCTGTTGTTCTACGGCGGCGTCCTTGCTCTCTGCGTACGGCCTTCTCGAAGCCATGTCTGACAACACCTAACCACAGTGTCTACACTTATTTGCACTCTAACTGCAATTGCCCGAAAAGAAAGTCCAGCTTCCCGAAATCCCACTATACGGCCCCGATCAAACTCATTAAGTTGACGAAATCGTACAGGTCTCCGTACTCTAGGCATCGTAACCGATCGTAAAGGATGTCAAGAACCAAAATCCGCCAACGTTGATTCTTTACTGCGGCTGAAATATTCATTTTTAGAGCGTTAGTGAATTAAAAAAAAGCAGTATAACAACGGGAATGTCCAACTGATAAGGCTGAAAGTTCACCAACTTTTATTAAAATAAAACCATTTAAACTGGGTGTTCGGATTTATATGTCACTTAGTATATATTCATCCATCCACGTTCACCAGTAAATCGAAACTGATTTCATTCTTACCCTTTGGAAGGATACAATTTTGTGCCAGATTAGTTCATAATACAGCACTATTATCAATTCAATAGAGGAAAAGCCAATAATTCAGAGTGTTAGTGAGGTGTATGATGGATACTAATATTGCGCAATTAACAAAATATGTACATAGGTATAATATGTTTGGGATTGTATAGTGTTTAATCTCACTTAACATGTTTATCTGATATTCAACCTTTTTACTAAATAAACGATTTTTATGGTTCGCGATAGTCAATTTTATATACATTTTTTACCTCATTATACAGCAATCGGAATGCTTGTAATTTTGTTAATTAAATAGGTAATCTTAACTTGAAGATACGAATACGAATTAATGTTACTCTAACAGCTTTCAGTGAAACTATGAGCAAAATAAACCAACAGCATGTTAAATAAAGACAAACAAATTAAGGCCTTGAAAAATGAGGAATTTTTGTGTGTTATACAGGGTGACTTCGAAGTTGAGTCATTTATTTTAACAGTGAGTAGATCTGATCAACAGAAATGTTTTTTTCCTTTACGATTTTTCTGGTAAAATTAAAGTAACAAAGTTATAACCCTTTGGAAGTTTGAGTACCGCCCTGTCTCAGTAATAATATCATGTGCTCGTGTTTGGCAACAACGGATATAATCCGCCTTATCGGTTCATCGCATCGGAAACAAAAAAGCGAAAAATTTGGAACGATGTTTTTACAATTATTTTATTCAGTTCAGTTATACATACAGTCAGTGTCAGTCAGTAACGCGTGTGTCTGTTGCGTGGCTCAAACAAAATAAAAAATGGCACATGTTTATGCGGATCGGTTTCCCAATCGAGTGCAACCAACCCCTCGTGCCTTTGTTAATGTAGTACAACGGGCTCGTGAATCAAGTGACTTAAGACCTCACAGGCGACCTCACGATCAAATACAGGTCCGCACTGAAATACTTGTCGGGAGGATACTTTATAAAACAAGGTAAAAAAAATTGTTTTATTTTTTTTTATTTTTACACACATATTTTGGTTTATCTTCCTTCTACAATCATTATCTGAAATTTAATGACTCAACTTCAAAGTCACCCTGTATATTACTGTTATATCATAAATGTGCGCGAAATTACTCAGTGAGTGTCGTTACAACTTTTTCAATCAAATCTACAAGGAAGAAAGCAGTATCTTCGTGTAAATGATTTAAGTAGCGATGAGAGGATTACC
The DNA here is from genome assembly GCA_963669975.1 of Acanthoscelides obtectus. Classification (NCBI taxonomy): domain Eukaryota; kingdom Metazoa; phylum Arthropoda; class Insecta; order Coleoptera; family Chrysomelidae; genus Acanthoscelides; species Acanthoscelides obtectus. The sequence goes on from CAVLJG010000009.1 coordinate 14,780,057, forward strand.
GTGGCAGGTGTTCCTCAAGGATCGTTTCTGAGGTCTTTTCTTTTCTATTATGCGAATGATCTCGATAAATATCTGTCGAATGCAGCTCCAAGTTCGAGTAACATTGAACTCTTTCATAATAGTGAAGCAGTATACAGAGCCGTTCAAAAATGGTCATCTAACTTGTAGAATAACTGTCATAAATTTTACCATAACATGGGTCAGCGAGTGGAGAGTGTTAATGATGAATCAATATTTGATAGTCCACATCAAAACCATTTCACAGTCGCACATCTAAATATGAGATCCATGAATTTTGGATTTGGAGAGCTCTGTAAGTATATGACAGAATATAATTTTGATATTTTTGGAGTTTCTGAAACATGGCTCAATCCAACTTTAATAAGTGAGAGTTTTTGCTTGCCTGGGTACAAATTTATAAGGAAGCTCCTCAAAGCAAAGAGGAAAGCGAAGAAGACGGAGGAAGAAGAAGAAGAGGACCAGGGAGAGGAGGACCAGAAGCCTACGGAGAACTTGGACATGGATGCCCAAGATATCGACGTAGACGAAGCCGAGAAGAGGACGGACGACACCGATTTCAGTGTCGCCACCAGACGGAGGAAGCGGGTGCGAGTTTCCTCCTCCGAAGAAGAAGAAGAACCCAGGCAGCCAAAGATGCCAGCTGCCACCAAGAAGAGAGGTCCTAGAGCAACCAGGACCACCGAGGCCCCCATGGCAGGAACAGGAGTTCCGCCAATCAATATCGAGGGCACCGCTGATTGGTCATCCTTGAGTAGGATGATGAACAGCAAGGGGATTCAATTCTCCAAAGCGAGGACGGCGGGTACCAGTGTGAAGGTATTCACAAATACACCAGCTGACTACCGTCAGCTAGTCGCACTGCTGGAATCCATCAAGCGGCCCTTCTTCACCTATCAATTGAAGGAGGACAGGATGGACCAGAGGGTCATTCGTGGGCTTCCGAGGGAGATGTCAGTCAATGACATCAAAGATTATCTAGTGAGCCAAGGCATCGCAGACGCCGAGGTTCAGCAGATGACCTCAAGGACTACAAAGAAGCCACTTCCGCTCTTCCTCGTCAAGACGAAGATGCCGGAAAAGCTTGCAGAGATCCAGAGGCTGGCCATGCTCACGGTCGGCTTCGAGAGGAAGAAAAAGTCTTCCGAGCCCAGCCAATGTTACCGCTGCCAGCGGTACGGGCACACACAGCGGAACTGTCGTCTCGCTGAACGGTGCATTAAGTGTGGAGAGGACCACAACAGCACCAGCTGCAGTCTGCCAGCGCCGCCAACAGGGCAACAAAACGCCAAGTGTTGCCTCTGTGGAGAAGGCCACCCCGCCAACTACAAGGGATGTAGTAAGGCGCCGAAGAAAGCTGCTTCTGCCCCCAAAGCAGTCCCCACCACAAATAGGACTTCTTACGCTCAAAAAGCGAAGAAGCCTATGTCCACTTCTGCCCCAGCAGCCGCCACTGCTACTGGAACTACTGCGCAGAAGCAACACGGCGATGACAGACTGCTAGCAATGATGCAAGCCATCATAACCCGCCTGGATGCACTCGAGGCCAAGATGCAAGACAAGCACTAGACCCGAAATGTCTACAGGTCAAAACGTAGAATCTCTACGCATTATCTCCTGGAACATCAACGGATTCAGGGCACGGAAACCAGAAATCCAGGAGATACTAGACCAGTACCAACCAGAGGTGATGGCCATCCAAGAAACGAAGTTGGATGCTGCCCATAGTCTGACGTTCCCGCGGTACGAGACGTACCGCTACGACAGAAGGGGCAGAGGTGGAGGAGTCGCATTACTCGTCAAACGTACCTTGACGAGTCATGTCCTCGACGATGCCGCAGACATAAATGGGGACGGAATCACGGTCCAGGTCCATCACAACCACCGTCCCTACAGAATCACCTCCCTATATGTGCCACCAGGGGAGGCCCTAGACGAAGATGACATCGCTGATCTCCTGAGAGGCCCAGGAGCACGCATAGTCATCGGAGATCTAAACTGCAAGTCTCCGGCATGGAACAACAACGTCGAAGACAGGAATGCAAGGCAGCTCCAGGAACACGTCGATGCCCTGGCGGGGGTCATCGTCGGTCCGGAGCAACCAACCTACATTCCATTCGGCCTTGGGCGACCTGCGGTACTGGACATAGCCATCCTCCGCAACATCAGAGAGGAGTTCGAGATAGAGACCCTGGTGGAAGGATCGCCGGACCACAATCCGATTCTACTAACACTTGGCACAGGGTCTAGAACTCGAGATAGCTTGAGCACCAAACGGACGAACTGGAACCTGTACAAATCCAACGTCCAAAGGAACATCACTCAAATTCCAACCATCCGATCAGCGGAGGAACTGGACAACGCAGTAGAGGAGCTGGAGAATGCTGTCCTGCGAGCGCACGAGGACAGCACCCGCTCCGAGACTACGGCAGTTCCTAGACACCTAAATGGTCCAGCACCGCACCATATTAGGCACCAGATCAGGGAGAACAGAAGACTCAAGCGAGAACATCTCCAGCTGTTGACAGAGGAGTCGAGAGTTGCGCGAAACAGAGCATCGTTAGCTCTGAAGAACGCACTCGCGGAACTCCAAAACAACAGATGGAATGCAGCCTGTGCAGAACTAGAGACCCAGGATGGTACGGCCTGGTCTATGCAGCGAAAATTTCGTCGTCAGCGCACCACGATCCCCACTCTTCACGGCCAACGCGGCTTGGCCTACTCCAGTGAATAAAAAGCCGAAGCATTCGCCGATTCGCTAGAATCCGAATGCAGACTCAATTACCATGAAGACGAGGACGACAACCACGAGGAGGCCGTGGAAGTCGCAGCTGAAAACATGAGGAGTCGACCACCTGGCCAGGAGACGGATCACCCCTCCAGTCCAGAGGAAATCCGTCTGATCATCCGCAGGTTGAAGGTCAGAAAGGCGCCGGGAAGGGACGGCATCAACAACAGGATGCTGAAGAACCTTCCCACCAAAGGCATTGCTGCGCTCACCAACATCGCCAATGCCACCCTGAGACTTAACCACTTCCCGCGGCGGTGGCGGGAAGCCCAGGTTATAATGCTCACCAAGCCAGGCAAGGACCGGAAGTTGCCCCAGAACTACCGGCCCATCAGCCTGGTTTCCTCGATGGGCAAAGTAGTCGAAAAGGCTATCGCCGTTCGGCTAGAGAAGCAGGCAGAAGAACTGCAACTTCTCCCCCCAGAGCAATTCGGCTTCAGATCCTCGCACAACACGGAACTCCAAGCGCTACGACTGACAGAAAACATCACCAGCGGCTTCAATCTCCAGGAGGCAACCGGTCTCGTCCTGCTGGACGTGGAACGAGCCTTCGACCGAGTTTGGCACGATGGACTCATCGCCAAAATGGAAGCCGCCGGAATCGATGCGAACATGTGCCAACTAATCCAGAGCTATCTAACACAAAGATGGTTCACGGTGAAGATTGGTACATGCCATTCAACAAGACGTCAGCTGGAAGCAGGCGTGCCCCAGGGGTCAGCCTTAGCCCCCCTGCTCTACAACATCTATACTTACGATGTGCCGAAGACAGCTGACACAATGCTGGCCCTATATGCAGACGACACTGCTATAGCCGCCAAGCATAGACGACCCGAGATCATCCGTAGGAGACTACAGGGTGAACTGGACCAAATTCAGGACTGGTGCGTGAAATGGAAAATCCGCATCAACGTCCAGAAGACGCAGGCAATCTTCATTCAACGAAGAAGGATTGCAAGACCTCTCGAAGCATCCATCTTCGATGAAGATATCCAGTGGAGCGACAATGTCAAATATCTGGGGATCGTTTTTGACAAGTCCATCACCTGGAAAGCGCACATAGAAGCTGTCATCGCAAAAACCAGAGCAGCCATGGCTCAACTCTATCCATTACTGGGTAGACACAGCCAGATGCCGCTAGCGACCAAGCTACGGCTGATCAAGGCCATCGCCAGACCTCAGCTCGCTTACGCCTCCGCGGTCTGGGGGTACGCTGCCCCCAGCTACCGCAAGCGACTTGCTGCTCTAGAGATGAAGCTACTCCGGATCGCCACCAATGCACCTTCCTACGTAAGGAACTCAACCTTGCGTAGAGACCTGCATTGGGATACCATCCACGAGTACATGAGGAAAAAAGCGGAGAAGACCTTCGAGAAAGCTCAGGACCACCCGAACGAGCAGCTACGATTCCTCATGGACTACGATCCGGACGAGAGGCCTCGCAACCGCAGAACCAGGTACCCCAGACCAAGGTCCCAGTTGGCACCCGCTAACTGGAACCTTGACTAGGAGACTAGGAGAATTTGCGGCTGCTCTCCCCCCCCCCCCCCACACGGCGTGGATGCAGAGGACCAGGAACCACCGGGACCAGGACCCACCGGGACCAGGACCAACCAGGACCAGGACCCGCCACGACCAGGACCCACCAGGACCAGGACCCTTCAGGACCAGGACCAGGAACAACATATTGGTAAGAGGACTTGAAACTCTTGATTTTTCGAAAACAAGAGTTTTAAGAGAAACTAGCAGACCCTCTATCGATGATCGCTTAACGACATCGATAGAATGTGCGAGGTAAAGGGAACCAACCCGGCGTTCCCAGAGACTGAAACACACGAGGAGACGTTGTAGCAGACCGCAGGTCACGCACAACACATGGCCTACCGAGACGCTGATGAGTCGGGCCACGCGGAGGTTTAGGGTTTAGTGGGTATTAGGTGATCTCTTCAAGACCCTGGAGCCCCACACACGTCGTAGCTCGTGCTATGGTATGGTGCGTAAATGCATTCCCCCCTCGTTAAAAAAAAAAAAAAAAAAAAAAAAAAAAAATTTCAAGGGTAAATGTGGAAATTAACTGTGCAGAAAGCATAGGTATAGAATTTAAGATAGGTGGAAAAACTTATCTTTTAGTTGATAGTTATCGTTCGCTTTCTCAGTGTGTCACTTATTTTTTAGACTTAGAAAATTTTCTCGGTTTTGTCAGTGTCAAATATGATTATTTATTATTGATAGGAGATCTGAATAATAACATTTTAAATAATTCTGCATACACAAATCGCCTCAAAAATATAATTCAGAGTTTTAACTTATCACAAAGGATCAATGAGCCAAGAAGATTCAATTTTTCCACAAGAGAGGCTAGCCTCATTGATATAATCTGTGCTAGTCTTATCTCTATTGATTCTAAATCATTGGCGGTTTCTCAAAATCTCTCAGGTCATAATTTAATTTACTCAGCCTTTCGAAAGTCAAAAATAAATAAATCACAAAAACTATTTAATATAGAGACTACAATAATATAGATAGATGAAGGGTGGGAGTATATTTACTATATAAACCAAATCGACCAAAAAATAGAAGTCTTTAATAAAAATATAGTAACTGTTCTGAATAAACATGCTCCGATTAAAACAAAACAAATAACCGAAAAACCTTATGTACCCTGGATAACTCAAAATATAAGAATTTTAATCAGACTAAGAGATAAAGCGCATAAAAAATTTCAAAAATCCAGTTCACAGGCTCATTTTGAATATTATGAACAACTAAGGAACTATAGAAAGCATGCAATTATCCGAGAGAAAAAATACATCCTTTAACTTACTCTCAACAAAGAAAGGTAAGGAATTTTGGGACACTACCAAAAAGCTCAACATAACATGCAAGAAAACTCAAACTATACCCGAACACTTACAAAATGTAAATGACATACACAACTACTTCCAACAGACCGACAATTTACTGCTTCCCAAGAATTAATCAATTTTTACAAAAACAATGTAAACATTAACGATTCTCTTAGCTTCCTACTGTTAGACAGGGCCAGTCTAATCAAAATTGCAACTAATATCTCATCAAATGAAATTGAAGAGGATGGTTTCTCTATGAGCGACATAAAGATATGTATCCCATTTTGTACGAATGCCTTGCTGAATATAATCAACACATGTATTTTGGGGGGATTATTTCCAGAAATATGAAAGAAAGCTATTTTTAAACCCTTACCAAAAGTAGCAGAACCTAAAAAATTTACAGACTTGAGGCCTATTAGCATATTACCCGCTACATTCAAGATATTAGAAAGGCATATTTATAATCAAATTAAATTTTTTTGTGACACAAACGATATCATACCCGAGAGTCAATCCGGTTTAGGAAAAACTTTAGCACAAGTATATCATTAGTTAATATCCTGGATGATATCAGACATCATCAAGAACAAAAAACTGGTACGTGCGTGGTTCTTCTCGATTTTAGTAAAGCGTTCGATACATTACCTGGGGTTTTCGCAGAGCTCCGTAAATCTATTTACAAAACCGATTTTAAACGTATAAAAAGAGGAGTTCCTCAAGGTTTTTATCTCCTTTGCTATTTTCAATCTACATATCTGATTCGCTATCGTCGCGGACCAAAAAATGCATACAAAAGGTCAAAATAGTTGCATGAGATTTGCGTTTGGAATTCCATATCGAAACCATATCACTCCTTATCTGAATAACTACAACATATTAAACATGACGAATCGCAGAAAATAACGCATGTATTCTTTTATCTATAAGGTTATAAAAACAGGTCAACCGCCCTATTTAAGAGAAAGATTTGTGCCTTTGCCTGGTCCCCAAAGAAGAAGAAATAATCTCAATTTTATCGTACCTAGGCATAGAACGCGTTCCTTCCGACGATCGTTTGCTTATGTAGCGGTTCACTTGTGGAATAATTTACGAACTTCAGTTAAAAGCTCATCGTCAAAAACATTCTCAAAACTGACAAAAGCGTTGTTACAGAATCACCAGCTACATTAGCAGCGTTTGTGTGAGCAAAAATATCGTTTTCCTACTCGCTGACAAGTTGTATAGATTTGTTCTTCGCGTCCGTTGCCAGCTCCAGGGGGTTATTTCTTTGTATTTGCCTTTTGTGTTTCACCGCCTTTTGATTTGCCTCTTTATTGTTTTTTTATGTTGTTTAACGGGGCTCCTATAATCAGGAGGTCCATCTGCTGAGGTAACGGGGGGGGTGAAAAGGAAACGATTGTGGACTGATCTTAGACGGTGGTCGGCGGTACTTTAAAAGAGGAAAGGATGACTGCGGGTGCCTACCGAGGTAATTTTTTATAATAACAGAGTCGGATTTCGATTAGCTATCTAGCCTGTAAATCGTTTCCTGTTTTGGTACTCAACTGACCATTTAGTATTGTTCTACCCTTGTTACTGTTCGTCGATATTGTGTTGTTGAATTGTTGTGTTGTACTCTTGTTGGTGTGATTGTTCTTGAGTCAATTTCTTATCAATGTTGATAATGGACAATAAAAGGTCATATGCGACAATTTTAGTTACGAATTCAGTGAGTTTAATTCATGATGAGGACAACAATAGTGTGGAGCAGTTCAACTCTACGAGAATCGCAAAATACATTGGGGTAAGCGAAAAAATTATTGCAAGAAGAGGTCATACCATGGAAGATGTGCTGAAGCTGTAGTGAGCCACAATGCCGAGCGGCCTGTCTATGTGGTCCAAATACATTTGCGTTCTAAGCTTAGTCCAACCTCGCTTATCATTAAGATGGAACAAAGACTCAAACGCAAGAATCTTTTAAAGAGACTCAGAACAAAGAAAGTTGATATAAAAATAACTAACAATTCGGATAGCAATTCCAAAGGAAATATATAATAGTTTTATGGCGAATTCTTCCAAAAGCCTGACATGAACGACATTGATTTGTAGGTTGCTAAGCAAGAATTTTTAGGGAAACTTAGAAAAAGTGACGACGAGATTTTGCATATCGAACAAGTCACCAAATCACAGGACTGTGCTTTGTGGCGTCTTCATCGGAGGATAAGGTTGACAGTGTCTCGATTTGGTGAATTTTGTAGAAGAAGGCAGACAACAAGCTGTAAAGGTCTAGTAAACTCGATCATATACCCAACAGAGTTTTCTAGTAAGGCAATAAAAAAGGGCAATTCAAAAATCATTGGACACGGCAGTTCAATCTTGTGGTTTGTTTATTGATCGCACACATCCATTTCTGGCAGCATCACCTCCATCTACCTATTACAGTAGACAAGACATATACTTAATCCAGGTATAAGCCTACCTGTTTATTGCTTTGCAAAAACTAACTGTTTCCTCTTATTTTGACCGCATAAGATATTTTTATGACCCTCGATCAATTGTTACCATCTACCACACGACCCTTGTAAACATAATTGTGTTTATTGATATGAATAAACGAATTAGAATTTGAGTTCTTGAATTTATACTAGGAAAGATATAAAATTCTTTGAATACATTTTTTCTTAGTCGGAACGCACCGTCGCGTCGCTTGGACTGGCAGGACGAAACAGTAGATGAATTTCGATCAAAAACCGATTTGCACTTCACAGCTTACTTTTTATTATTTCCAAATGAAACTCTTGCTGCGTTTTTTCAAATCGTGAGCACATGATTCGTCGGATTTTCGATACTTAAATTTCCTGTAATCACTGGGACCAGAAGCTACTTAGTAATAGAACGTGTTTCACTGATTTCAACCCCCCTTTTTAAGCAGTACAATTTTTTATGTCAATGATTAGGGATCGCTGAAACATCAATAACGGAGTTTCAGCATTTGTTCCTTTTTCTTTTTTGCCTATAGCACCGTTGCCACTGGACTAAAACTATACTAAGTGACATATAAATCCGAACACCCAGTTTATATGGTTTTATTTTAATAAAAGTTGGTGAATGTATTTATCTTACTGTAAATAACAAGTGAAAAAATTTTCAGCCTTATCAGTTGGACATTCCGGTTTTTATACTGCTTTTTTTTAATTCATTAACGCTCTAAAAATGAATATTTCAGCCGCAGTAAAGAATCAACGTTGGCGGATTTTAGTTCTTGACATCCTTTACGGTCGGTTACGATGCCTAGAGTACGGAGACCTGTACGATTTCGTCAACTTAGTGAGTTTGATAGGGGCCGTATAGTGGGACTTCGGGAAGCTGGACTTTCTTTTCGGGCAATTGCAGTTAGAGTGCAAAGAAGTGTAGATACTGTGGTTAGGTGTTGTCAGGCATGGCTTCGAGAAGGCCGTACGCAAAGAGCAAGGGGCACTGGACGCCGCCGTAGATTAACAGACCGTGAAGATCGCCGCCTAAGATTATTGGCCTTAAGGGACCGTTTTTCCACTACCAGGTCCATTGCAAATGAATGGTTTGCAGAACACGGAAGACCTACTGGCATGCGAAGTGTTTACCGACGAATGCGAAGTTTTGGCTTGTTTTCATACCGGCCACACTGGGTCCCCCTTTAACTCGAGAACACCGACGTAGTCACCTTGAGTGGTGCAGACAACAGTCACTCTGGGATCAGGAATGGAACAGTATTGTCTTTAATGACGAGTCTCGATTTTGTTTAGGCATGCACGATGGTCGTGCCAGGGTTAGAAGGCGACCTGGTGAAAAAAGGAATCCACAGTTTTTTGTTGAAAGACATGTTCATCACACTGTTGGAGTTATGGTTTGGTGTGCTATAGCTTATGGTTCCAGGTCACCTTTAATCTTCATCAGAGGTAACACGAATGCGCAGCGTTATATCCACGAAGTTCTAGAACCCCATCTTTTACCCTATCTTGACACCCTGGCAGATCCAACTTTCCAACAAGATAATGACCGACCACATGTTGCAAGAGTCACAATAGACTCCTTTCAACATAATGATGTGACATTGTTACCATGGCCACCAAGATCTCCCGACTTATCCCCAATTGAGCATGTATGGGATATGATGGGTAGGAGATTGCTCAATTTGCAACGTCCTCCTCAGACTCTAGAAGCACTTCGAGAGGAGTTGGTGGTTGCCTGGAATGAGATACCACAGGAGGACATTGACCACCTGATCAGAAGCATGCCTAGGCGCGTTGGAGAATGCGTAGCACATCAGGGTGCATCCACACATTATTAAAGGTCAAAGGGCTTTAAAGCAGTGCAATCATTTTGAAATTTTTATCATTTACTTATTATGCTTCATTAAGTACTTATACAAAATTTTATTAAAATACAACCATTTAAACTGGGTGTTCGGATTTATATGTCACCTAGTATTAATTTGGGTGATGTTTTAGAGTTGAGGCGAAGCCACAGAATGTCCTTCCGGTCTGATTCCAAAGAGACATCCCTGGAGCAGGAAAGGCTGCTGCAGACAAAAGCCACAACCCCCCCGTTTTTTTCTAAGACTGGAGTGCACCCCGTAATAATTTTCCCAAATTATTGCGGGCTTCCCAGCTAAGATGGTTAATTGGTGGAGACTTTGAGATTTTTGTCTCCGTCAAGAAAAGCATGGCGGGGCGATTTGATTGCAAGTGTTCGTATTTTGTCTTCGATGTAGTTCCCTCGAGCCCAACCTCAACCCGAATTGTTAGTGCTCGAGGGATATACTGAATTTAGGGCTGAATAGTCCATTTAAATGCACAAGGTTCCAATATACCGTCCGTATAAAAAACAAGGTTGGTGATGGAAGTCGAAATAAAAAATGAATTGAAAATTTGACTACGGCATGTTCTAGTAAGAAACAATGCCAACATGCAATTTATTTTAAAAATCCATCTCAAATAAAGTTAGGAAAAAATAAATGAGATTTCGGGATAAATCTGGTATGCAAGACAAATGAATATCTGATAAGTCCAAGGCCTACCTAGAAAATTCTGCTTTTTGAAATAACTAAGATCAATTCTGACGTAATTATACATTTTTGAAATTAGAATCAAAAACTCTATTCATCTGTACAAGAATTCAGTATAGCGTCCGTAAGAAAAAAATAAAGAACAAGAGACGAAACGTCATATTGAAATTCTAATTATGTCATCTTGTACAGGAGAAAAAAAATTTTTGAGGGTCGAACTTGCAAGTTGTAGTAAGTAGAGCAGCAGTGACAAATACTCATAGATGGATTGCATTAGGTTGGCCATCTTCAGAAAAAATACATTAAACAACAGTATAAGTTATAAGTTGATCTAAAGAACACTATAGTTACCCTCTAGAGTAGTATGAGAAATCTAATATCTGGTCATCCTCCATGTTTGCGAGACTTTGGTGGTACAGAAGGGTATTTGGTGTATCGTGCCCAAATGTATTGAGATTTTGTGGCCAGTTGGTTTTCCAGTAGGTCATTATTTTCTAAGAATTGGACATTCTGCATCTGTAACAAAATAAAGAATATTTTAATTAAGTTGAACTTCATAATTATGAATTGGTATTTCGCAGTTTGCATAAAACATCCAATATTTTTGTATCCGTTCTAAGACATGTTATTTAGAATTCTCCATAATTTATCGAAAATTTTTAGAAAATGATTTATTTGAAGAAACTGATTTAACGAGACCGCTTCGAAAGAAAACACTCAATTATGATGTCCATCGCATCCGCTCGGGAAAATATTCTGATTCAGTTTTTTGCATAACCGTATACAAACAGGATCTCTTTGGAGGTCGCACGTCCCCAAATATGTTTTTTTTCAATTACCTTTGTGCAGCAGTATTCTTAACCCTTTTCATAGGATTATTTCATGGTGTATATAGAGATGACTAAAAGAACGTGCTATATGTTTTGTCAATATGTAATGTAATGTGCATTTTGTTATGCATTTTTTCTTCAATCGTAACTTGTTAACAAACTACTTATGAATAATAACAACAAAATTGGATTATATTGGTCAAGAAGTATTTTGAGAATTTCTAATTGTTTATCTCAAAACACCTGTTTTCCGGCCATCACTACTAGGTTATTAGGCAATATACAGGGTTAATTCGAAGAGTATTTAATAGCAAAATACACTTGTTCACTTTGCCTATATGAATCGCAAACTATTCCGAAAGACACATGTTATCTTGATGCGGAAAACAAAGGTTAGGTTTTTTTTTCTTCTAAACAAATTCAAACATCTCGTATTTGTAAGTAATTCAATCAATTCGCTACGATACTCGAAAAACATACGGTAATATAGGTACTACTATACATTTTATAACAAAGCGGTTGTGTCTATCATTTTTTGTTGCAAATTGCTCATGTCAATGTCAATGTTTGAATTTTTTAGAAGAAAAAACGTAACCCATCCTTTTTTGAATAAAAATAACATTTATCTTCCGGAATGGTTTGCGATGCATATCGGCAAGGTAAACTAGTGTATTTTGCTATAAAATACCCTATAAACTAACCCTGTATATTGCTCAATAAACTAGTAGTGTTGGCCGGAAAACAGGTGATTTAGGATAAACAATTAGATATCGTCAAAAGCTACTTGATCAATCTGCCCCAATTTTGTTGTGGTTATTTAGAAGTACGAATTCTACGAATTTGTAGAATTTCAATAATCTGCGTGAAACCATCGTGGCATTACCAACAAGTGCCAAAATCTGCAGTATGCTCGGTTTTCAGCCATAACTTTTTTGCTATTAGTCGGAACTTTATATGTGTGGTGCCGTTTTGTAGGTCTTATAAATACCTGAAAATGTTGTATGAACAGTTCTTTTGTTCCTGTCAGCACTTCCGATTGAATCCCAAAAATCCCGGTTTCTCATTCTTTGTTGACGAATAAAAAGTTTTCCCACAAAAATTGGTGTAAATATTTTATGTGTCAATGTTTTAAATACTTCCTTGAACAACATGCAGCAATGAAACCAGACTCTACAATTATTTCGTAAACCGGTAGTATTTTCGTCTAAATTTAGTTTTCGAGAAACAGAGAAAAAGTGATAAGAAAACAAGTAGTCGCCGGTTTCATTCTTCCATAGAAATGGGTTATTCACATACAATTTCAGAGCTGTACTATTATGTAGCGAGTCACGATTGATGAAAAAATTAATGAAAAATTCACAAATATGCATTTTTGACAAAAAGAAATATATTGTTTTTCCTCCTCCAGACAGGATTTTGAAAAAAAGGGCATGTCACGTAAAATGATCTGCACGTTGCCAGCACCAAAATTGCCTCACAATTGTTTAAGCAAATCTTTTATTACAAAATTAAAAGTTAAATTTTCTATTTGTCTTTGGCATTCTGAACAAATAAGGTTCTTATGCTTTGTCTTTTCATATCGTTTTTCGGGATCGAGGATGGCATACTTGGCACTTTATCAAATATTAAATCGCTTATAGCTAAGCGAGTAATATACAAAAAACCTTTTTTGTTCAGAATTACCTGAAAAAGATTGTCAGGAGCAATAAAGCAGTGTACTTTGTTTCAAGAAATAAAAAATCGGACAACTTTTACGCAATTTTGGGCATGTAGATTCATTCATCTCTGCATAAAATTGTAAAAAAAAACAAAATCAGAATATCTTTCCGACCCAGATGCCAAGATACTACCTGAACGGTTTTTAAGCCGTAGTCATCTCATAAATCGAGCAGCTATTATGAGGACACAGACTCCTGTGATGAACGTCACATTATAATGCATTGTTCAACAGTAATCCATACTAGAATAGAACACGCCGAACTAGACACAATTCCTGGTTCAGAAACATGTACTCTGGTCAGGATGACTTAGATCCTTTTTAATGCCAGAACTGCCAGATGATCACTTGGCGTCCATTGCATCTTTCATAACAGTTGTCCACAACCTTAAATGTTTAATATGCCCTTTTCTTATTTATGTATGGTCAATAAGCAATATTTTTATATCGACTACCTAGCTAGCTCAATTTTTTTTGAGTTTAATTAGTGATAAATAATAATAATAAGAGCAGCTTTATGTTAAACAAAACATCTACGGTCCTTTTTCTGAAACTCAGTGTATTTCAACCAGACTGTGCCGACAAAAAAAATTTAAACCTTTACGATTGAACTGAAAAATTGCAATAACTTAATCATGCCTTTGGTTTACTTACATAATAATATATACTAAGTGACATATAAATCCGGACACCCAGTTTAAATGGTTTTATTTTAATAAAATTTTGTATAAGTACTTAATGAAGCATAATAAGTAAATGATAAAAATTTCAAAATGATTGCACTGCTTTAAGCCCTTTGACCTTTAATAATGTGTGGATGCACCCTGATGTGCTACGCATTCTCCAAAGTGCCTAGGCATGCTTCTGATCAGGTGGTCAATGTCATCCTGTGGTATCTCATTCCAGGCAACCACCAACTCCTCTCGAAGTGCTTCTAGAGTCTGAGGAGGACGTTGCAAATTGAGCAATCTCCTACCCATCATATCCCACACGTGCTCAATTGGGGATAAGTCGAGAGATCTTGGTGGCCATGGTAACAATGTGACATCATTATGTTGAAAGAAGTCTATTGTGACTCTTGCAACATGTGGTCGGGCATTATCTTGTTGGAAAGTTGGATCTGCCAGGGTGTCAAGATAGGGTAAAAGATGGGGTTCTAGAACTTCGTGGATATAACGCTGTGCGTTCGTGTTACCTCTGATGAAGATTAAAGGTGACCTGGAACCATAAGCTATAGCACCCCAAACCATAACCCCAACAGTGTGATGAACATGTCTTTCAACAAAAAACTGTGGATTCCTCCTTTCACCACGTCGCCTTCTAACCCTGGCACGACCATCGTGCATGCCTAAACAAAATCGAGACTCGTCACTAAAGACAATACTGTTCCATTCCTGATCCCAGAGTGACCGTTGTCTGCACCACTCAAGGCGATTACGTCGGTGTTCTCGAGTTAAAGGAAGTGTGGCCGGTATAAAAACAAGCCAAAACTTCTCATTCGTCGGTAAACACTTCGCATGCCAATAGGTCTTCCGTGTTCTGCAAACCATTCATTAGCAATGGACCTGGTAGTGGAGAAACGGTCCCTTAAGGCCAATAATCTGAGGAGGCGTTCTTCACGTTCTGTTGTTCTAGGGCGGCGACCAGTGCCCCTTGCTCTTTGCGTACGGCTTTCTCGAAGCCATGCCTGACAATACCTAACCACAGTGTCTACACTTCTTTGCACTCTAACTGCAATTGCCCGAAAAGAAAGTCCAGCTTCCCGAAGTCCCACTATGCGACCCCTATCAAACTCACTAAGTTGACGAAATCGTACAGGTCTCCGTAATCTAGGCATCGTAACCGATCGTAAAGGATGTCAAGAATCAAAATCCGCCAACGTTGATTCTTTACTGAGGCTGAAATATTCATTTTTAGAGCGTTAGTGAATTAAAAAAAGCAGTATACAAAACGGGAATGTCCAACTGATAAGGCTGACAAATTTTTCACTTGTTATTTACAGTAAGATAAATACATTCACCAACTTTTATTAAAATAAAAAGATTTAAACTGGGTGTTCGGACTTATATGTCACTTAGTATATTTATCTATGTTATATTAACAATTTAACATGAATAAAAACAATAAACATGATAGAAGAGTACTTCTGTGCGCCCGAATGTGCGGTCAATTCTTTGCCGAAGCTAGAATTTTTGGCCGAGAGCAAGAGACTTTACAAAAAAATTGAAATCAGTAACGTGTTTCGTATCTTTAGATTTTCAAACTGTCATATACTACAGTCAAGCAACACAATTATTTCCTTGATCACTGGGATCAAGCATCAAGCCGAAAGCTGAATGCTAACAAATCGATAAATATTTCATGAAGACATGTTGCCACGTTTATGGATGATCTATCGCTTGAGATTCATATAGACCTTACCCTGTAGATGATCGATCCACTGTAGAGATGAATTGAGGTATACGCGCACCAATATACGATTTATACTAGCGCTATCGGCACATCTGTAGAACGGATGAACTAAATTACCCAAATTTTACAAAAAGCAGATATAAGTCATCCCTCTGAAAACTTGCCAAATGATTAAATATGACATTTGTGGCTGTTCTAGATGGATTGCGTTAGATGCGTTACCTAACGCGCCGGATGATCTACAGCATGCAGTTTGTCCTGTTGATGGATGATCTAATAACGATGTGATATATATTGAGAACAAGACGGGCCCTAGGACTTGTGGTACTCCTGAAGGAACACTCCGTAAATTTGAAGTACTTGTTCCCAGGACCACCCGTCGCTCTCTGTATTTAAGATATGACGCTAGGAAACGTAGTGCCGGCTTGTCAAGTCCAAGATAAGTACATCCGACTATACCACGGAACTGAATATAAATTTCCTAAATCGTTAAATTCCGTTCCTTTGATAAGATACAAACCAATAACGCGTTTAAATACCTTTGCGGTTTTAAAGTCGCAAGCAAATATGGCATAGATAACAATTCACAGCAATTTCAGCAAGATTACGTGTACCTTGTATGCAGTTTTAAGGTAAAATAAAAAAAGGATGATCAAGCTTACCGATGGATATGCAGACGATATAGAGAGACACCTACTGAGCGTATATCGGATATACAAAATAAGAATTTCCCCACACACTGCCATTGGTACTACTCATACGAGAACTATAGTTCAATTGTTGGTATTGAAACACCGATTAGAAACTGATTTGTCAGTAGCTATGATTACCCAAAAACATGACATTCAGAGTGGAACGGCTAGCAATGAGTTCAATATTAAGTAATTATCACTCCACTGATTATAGATTCGCTTTATGTACTTGTTATGTGATGTAGTTGATGTAATTTACAAGTAATACAAGTGCTAGAATCAACTATTCACGCAGCTATTTCTTCTTGAAAGAGTATGTTTATGTATGAGGTACGGCAATAGCAATTATTTTAAATATCCGTAATTATGACGGTTTAAAGCGATAAACCTGTATATGGTATACATACATGATGTACGTAAAGGTATACTGCTAGTCAAATATAAAGGGTGACTTGTAATGTCACGTATTCCTGTCAAGGGGTGATAGATTAGGTCAAAAGCAACCGATTTTGTTCTATCATGTCTTATCCAAAAGTTAACCATTTTTGAGTTATTTGAATTTTAAGTTTTTTATTTTTTATTCCGATTTCAGACGGTGAAAATTGAAATACAAAAAAACTGCATGCTTGATTTTGAGTTTTTTGTTACCGTCGCATAGCAGACATTCCAATAGATCATAAAAAGTAATAAAATGTTGAAAAGCTACAAAAGTTTTAAAATTACGCTTTTTAAATGTATCATTTTCTTTTTTTCACTAACTTAATCGATAAAAAATGCAATTTTCTGTAAAAAATCTCCTAGTAATGAAATGTGCCAATTATGTAAATAATATCTCTATCTAATAAGCTTTCATTTGAGGTATTAAGCCTTCAATTATCTAAAGTACATGCAGAGAAACAACAATGACACCCACAGAGGCTGGATTTTTTAGGAATTTGTATTACCTTTTTGAACAAGTCGTTACAGTCTTCAAAGGACTCGCATGCCATGATTGTTTTATGGCATCGGCTCGACGAGGAAGCGAGCGAGAAGAGCTGACTTAGTGGAGGAGTGAAAGAGAGAGAGAGCTGTTATTATTCATCATTGTAGTTACGCCATCGCCGCACGCCGAGTGAGAATTAGGTTTAGTTGGTACGCGTACGCGCACACGTTTTACGCACGATTATTATTTTCGAGTTTCTCAGTTTATTTCGAGTGGTTTCTTTATCATCATGGCAGACGCTGAAGATCCGCCAGCACCTCGCCATAGCGAGCACGGGCAAACTTTTACAAATGAAGAATACGCAGACATAATGTTCTGTTATGGACTTTGTAACGGCGATTCTGCAGCTGCCCGCCGTGAATATCGGCAACGTTTCCCGAATCGACGAACACCTCATGTTACTATGTGTGATTCAGTGTATCGGCGCATCCGCCAAACCGGACTTGTTCAAAGGCAACATAGTGATGCTGGTCGACCCCGAGTCTATCCTCCTGAAGATGAAGAGGAAATTCTTCGTGAGTTTCAGGAAGATTATACCCTTATCACTACGTGCCTGTGCATGTGATTGAAGAGGGCGATCCTGCAAGACGATTAGATTTCTGCAGGTACATGTTACATGCAGATACAGAAGATCCAGACTATTTTAAGAAAATTCTGTGGACGATGAATCGAAGTTTAATAAGGACGGGATCACTAACTACCATAATGCTCATTACTGGGCTGATAAAGAAGCTTTAAACCGCCGAAAAATAAGACCGACGGGGTCTCAGAGCCGGTTTTCAGTCAATGTGTGGATGGGCATCATTGATGGATATTTAATTGGACCTCATTTTCTGCCCGCTATTTTAAATGGAGAAGTGTATGAAGAGTTCTTGAAAAATCACTTGTTTACATTAATGGAAGGCGTCCCATTGGCGACGAGACAAAATATGCGGTTCCAGCACGACGGCTGTCTCGCAAACTACAGTAGATTAGTACGGGCGTATTTAGACTCTAAATTTCCAAATCAATGGATTGGCAGAGGCGGGCCCATTGCCTGGTCAGCAAGAGGCCCAGATCTCATACCGATGGATTACTATGTGTGGGGACATATGAAAAGCCTGGTGTACGATGTTTACAAGGATAATCAGTGCAGCTGACCAAATAAACAGCCGCTTAACAACTAGAGTTACCAAAAGTGAATTACTTAAGAGAATGCGGGCGTGTATTCGTAACAGGGGATTACAATTTGAGCAGAATCTGTAAAATACTAAAGGAAATGTAATTAAATAAAACTGTAATCAAAATAAAAGCCTTTTATTGATCCTACGTAATTATCGTTCATACAACTTTACTCATCTTTTTTTAATTTTGTCTTTGTACTTGAGTTAGTTGTAACTTTTATACCTCAAATGAAAGCTTGTTAGATAGAGATATTATTTACAGAATTTGCATATTTCCTTACTAGGAGATTTTTTACAGAAAATTGCATTTTTTATCGAATAAGTTAGTAAAAAATAAGAAAACCATACATTTCAAAAGCGTAATTTCAAAACTTTTGTGAGTTTTCAACATTTTATTACTTATTAATAATAATAATAATAATAATAAATTTATTTTCCATTAGACATGCATGAACATGTATAGGTTTCGTCAAAAAGATACAATAAGTAAATATGTACAAAGTAAATAAATAAATAAAAAGAAACAAACAAATAACATCCAACAACAAACAAGTTAAAATTAGTGATAAAAAACGATATTTAAAAGCTGACAAAGTCGCTAATTGCATAAAAACAGTTACTTATAAAGTAACTTTTCAGCTCACATTTGAACTGGCCTATTGAGGTGATTCTTTTTATGGAGTCAGGCAGGTTGTTAAAAATTTTAGGACCTAAAATAC
This sequence comes from Acanthoscelides obtectus, assembly GCA_963669975.1. Lineage (NCBI taxonomy): Eukaryota > Metazoa > Arthropoda > Insecta > Coleoptera > Chrysomelidae > Acanthoscelides > Acanthoscelides obtectus. The sequence continues at coordinate 14,799,253 of CAVLJG010000009.1, forward strand.
ATGGTGATCTGCTGCCTAACTTATAACGCGCAAAAGGTATATGGATGTCGTTTTGTCTGCGAGTGCCCATTTGATGTATATGACTATTCAAGGTGAAATCATCTTTGTTTGAAAAAGTATAGATAGCCATATTGTAGAGAAAAAGCGAAGGCAGTGTCATTATTTTTAATCTCTTGAATAACTCACTGCAACTATAAGTGCTGCTTACTGCCACCATACACCTCACCAGCCGTTTTTGACTTAGGAACACCTTAGAAGCGTTCACCGATGAGCCCCAGAAGCACAAAGCATACAGCATGCGAGACTCAACCTGACCATGATACAACATCAATAGCTGATTCTCTGTAAAAACAGATCTCAGGTTCTTGAATAAATATGCTTGTGAATTTATTTTTGATGATAGATAATCGCAATGTCCTTTAAAGTTGAGACATTGGTCTAAGTGGAGCCCTAAAAACTTAGTGCTTTTATCACTCTGCAGTGCTGAACCGTTCAGAATAAGCTGAATCGGTGGGATCGACTTTTGAATGTTATGGAACCTTATAACTGTGGTCTTCTCGCTATTAAGAAGTAACTGATTTTCTTCGAACCAGCTATTGATGTTGTACACTAAGGTGTTACATTTATTTATTAAATCAGCCTCGTCTTTATTTGATATAATGATGGAGGCATCGTCTGCCTACAACGTGAAATGTGCTTCAGGGAAACATTGCTCCAGGTTATTTATATAAAGGGAAAACAGCACTGGCCCCAATATAGATCCTTGTGGTACGCCTATATTTATGTTAACCATATCCGATTTGACCTGCTTCAGTTAACCAGCGTTGTTGTGTGTTATTGCCACGAATTGTGACATATTCTGCAAGTACGATTTTATCCACAGGTAGGCTGAACCACCAATTCCATATTATGAACTATTGGAATGTCCGCTATGCGGCGATAACAAAAAACTCAAAATCAAACATGTAGTTTTTTGTTTTTCAAATTTAACCGTCTTAAATCAGAATAAAAAATAAAAAAAATTAAATTCAAATAACTCAAAAATGGTTAACTTCTAGATAGGACATTATAGGACAAAATCGGTTGCCTTTTTACCTAATCTATCACCCCTTGACAGGAATACGTGACATTACAAGTCACCTTGTATACATAGAAAGTTGACTGTTGAGGAACTATTCCAAAACCTGTCAAAATCAGCTCCATACCGTCTCAGAAAATACTACTGCAATGTAGAATTGATATACTTACTAACGTCAGAGATATTTATCGAAAGTATTCAAAGGCACGATTATTATGAACATTTATGTCAAAGAATGTTCAATTCAATTCAATCGACTTACAAGTGTATACAGCAGTACAGTTACAAATGACGAAGTCTCGTCAATGACCAGTCATACTTAACCATGTTCCATTTGCAAAATATACTGTTTAAGTTATCTATAGTTGATACTGGCAGAAATAATCATAAATTGTGTAGCATTTAAAGTTTTCCAGAACATATTTATCCTACAACTAGCTCAAAAAGGAATCAGCTCTATCAGAAATATATAGTTTCATATATATGTCCAAAACACAACTAACTGTCAAGGACATACTCGTGTAGGTCACCACTAGGTCGGTTTCTTTGATCACTTATTTTCGACCTACATATCAAAGTTGTGATTTTTCAAACGGAATGCCTCAAATTTTATTGCGTATTTGGATAAACCAATTAAAAAGAAGAAAATTGATATTACATGCTATGGGGTTTTGGTAGTTAGCTACTGAGATACAAGGTCAAATCTGTACTCTTAGTGGCAATATGGAACTAGCCCACTGTTTGTCTTTTGTTTTAGTGTGTTGTTGTATTAAAAGCTTAATAACTAAAAATCTAGTGATTTTATCTGAATCAAACCTTATACCAAAAAAAAGCTTTCTTGATACAAAATTCAGCACTCCACATGTCAAAATGGCGGATTGAGGGGTTGCCGAACTTTACGGTTTTTCTGGACAAAACACCTTATATCCCAGTAGGTAATTACCAAAACGCCGTAGATGGCTAGATTAATCTTCATATTTTGAATTGGCTTATCTAAATATGCAATAAAATTTGATTCATTCCATTTAAAAAATCACAACGTTGATATGTAGTTCAAAATTGGGAGATGCTGTAGAATTGCCAATATTTCAGAAATGTACACTCAAATGTCATAAATAACATATATTTTCTCAAAATGTATTTGTTTATGAGTAATATTCCGTCCACACATGGATGGGCCGCCCTGTATTATTTTCATAACATTATAAGCACGAAAGGTCCCGAGATCAGTAACTCTTTTCAAGAATTGGCCTTCAACTTTTTGTAACTAGTGTATAAAGTATTTCACCGCATGTGGAATTTCAAGATTGTAGCTACTTTTCACCGATATCTTGTGATACAATTAAAAAATTGTCTACGATCCTCAACATATTCACGCACATAGCAGCACAAGCGGCCGAGGTTTTTCAGTGGTTTGCGGAGTTTACACTTTTTACATTATTGGACAATGCACACGAGATTTAATCCCTGATAGAAAGTTTTAGCCCTGGGTTTAGATAACCACAATACCACCAGTAGCGGATTTAGAGGGAATGCGCGGGGGGCGTGCGCCCCCCCCCCCTAGACGTCTGACACTTGCTTTTGTAATCTAACAGCATCGTTTTGCTTTCTGACACATCATGGCGACAGTGGCATACTAACTATAAGTTATAGCTAGAGGAACTGAACATTGCGATTTTTTGGTATCCTTTGGTATTCCAAACGCTATCCCTCTACGACATCACTTTCGATTACAGCACAATTCTTACGATTTATACGTATATTCGAGTATTGTGACTTGTGACAAATATCAGTCTGAGCAATATATCAGCTATAGAGATTGCACTTAAAAAGTGATTTATGTTCTGTTTGTTGCTCAATAGTAATTTGAAAAGTGTGTAAAGCTTGACTGATTTTGCTCGCGCTTGGTGTTGCAGCGAAGCACTATTAGTCTGATCATATGAGATGAAAATACCCCTTGTTCGCGAAATAATTCTAAAGTCTGGTTTTATTGCTACAAGTTGTTCAAGGGGGTATTCAAAATATCAAGACATAAAATGGATATAACAATTTTTGTGAGAATACTTTTTATTTGACAACAAAGAATGAGAAAACGTGTTTTGTGGGATTCATTCGAAGGCATTGGCAGGAACAAAAAAAGTCTTTATATAAGATTTTTAGGTATTTATAAGACCTACAGATAAGACACCATACGTAAAAAGATTGGACTAAAAAACAGCAAAAAACTTATTGCAAAAATCCGAGGCAAACTGCAGGTTTTGGCAATACGACGATGGCTTCTTGCAGATATTCGAGATTCTTCAAATTCCTGGGATTCTTACTTCCAAATAACCACAACAAAGTTGGAGTAGATTGGTCAAGTAGTTTTTGAGAATTTCTAATTGTTTATACCAAAACACCTGTTTTTCCGCAATCACTACTAGTTTATTGAGCAATATACAGGGTTAGTTCAAAGGGCATTTTACAGCTAAGTACACTAGTTTACCTTGTCGATATGAATCGCAAACCATTCCGGAACAAAGATAGATAGATAGATAGATAGATGCTTTATTGTCTTCGGATCATAGAAATGATATAAGACTCGTCAGGTATATCTCTATGAGTACATTATTATCTACAAAAATTAAAAATATAGTTAAGTATAAATACATAAATTTGTCGGTTAAAAATGGAAAGAAACACAGTTTAGTCGAGAAAACAACAGATACAGTAATAATAAATAGAACAAGGTGTAAAAGAAGTAAGTACAATAAAAATAGAAAAAAAATAATAGGTACACATATATGAGTAAATATATACACACATATATACACATACATAATACATATATATACATATACACATACATATATATATATATAGACACACATATATACACACATATATATACAGCCATAGTTTCCTATTTAATTTTTTGGTGCATCACTCTTACCCTAAAAGAAACTCGGCTACGTTTTTATTCAAAAAAGGATGGGTTACGTTTTTTCTTCTAAACAAATTCAAACGTTGACATGACAAGATATGATAGACACATCCGCTTTGTTTTAAAATGTATACGAGTATATTAACGTATGTTTTTCAAGTATCGTATCAACTTAAAGAAATCATTTTTGAGCAGCGGTATGATATAGTAGCGATCTCAGAAACATGGTTGTCTGCAAATATTCCTTCAGATGTGCTAAATATTGAGGGTTATACTTTTATTGGACAGGACAGAAGCCAGCGTGGTGGTGGCGTTGGTATGCACATTAGAGAAAGTATTACTTTTTCGATTATAGAAAGCACTGATCATATAGAGCAGCTTTGGATTGGTATTAAACGAAACGGAATAAGATGGGCAGTTGGTTATATTTACAAATCACCAAGCGTAAATACCTCAGAGTTTATTGATGAGCTTGAAACCATGCTTGGGAATATATCATCAGTGACCGATGAAGTAGTTTTCATGGGAGATCTCAATATTGATCTGTTAAATAGTCAATCTCGAAATTACATTACTTTTAATAATCTTTTAGATTCATTAGGCTTAGATCAAATAATCAAAGAACCGACAAGTTTGACATTATCCAGTCAAACCTTAATTGATCTAATCTGTAGATCGAATATCGATGCTGTCATATCTTCTGAAGTCAATTCTGTTTGTGCGATTAGTGATCACGAACTAGTATCTTGCACCTTGAACATAAAGAAACCTGATACGCCTATGCTTCACATATACTAAGTGACATATAAATCCGAACACCTAGTTTAAATGGTTTTATTTTAATAAAAGTTGGTGAATGTACTTATCTTACTGTAAATAACAAGTGAAAAAATGTTCAGCCTTATCAGTTGGACATTCCGGTTTTTATACTGCTTTCTTTTAATTCACTAACGCTCTAAAAATTAATATTTCAGCCGCAGTAAAGAATCAACGTTGGCGGATTTTGGTTCTTGACATCCTTTACGATCGGTTAGGATGCCTAGAGTACGCAGACCTGTACGATTTCGTCAACTTAGTGGGTTTGATAGGGGCCGTATAGTGTGACTTCGGGAAGCTGGACTTTCTTTTCGAGCAATTGCAGTTAGAGTCCAAAGAAGTGTAGACACTGTGGTTAGGTATTGTCAGGCATGGCTTCGAGAAGGCCGTACGCAAAGAGCAAGGGGCACTGGACGCCGCCGTAGAACAACAGACCGTGAAGATCGCCGCCTAAGATTATTGGCTTTAAGGGACCGTTTCTCCACTACCAGGTCCATTGCAAATGAATGGTTTGCAGAACACGGAAGACCTATTGGCATGCGAAGTGTTTACCGACGAATGAGAAGTTTTGGCTTGTTTTCATACCGGCCACACTGGGTCCTCCCTTTAACTCGAGAACACCGACGTAATCGCCTTGAGTGGTGCAGACAATGGTCACTCTGGGATCAGGAATGGAACAGTATTGTCTTTAGTGACGAGTCTCGATTTTGTTTAGGCATGCACGATGGTCGTGCCAGGGTTAGAAGGTGACGTGGTGGAAGGAGGAATCCACAGTTTTTTGTTGAAAGACATGTTCATTACACTGTTGGAGTTATGGTTTGGGGTACTATAGCTTATGGTTCCAGGTCACCTTTAATCTTCATCAGAGGTAACATGAACGCGCAGCGTTATATCCACGAAGTTCTAGAACCCCATCTTTTACCCTATCTTGACACCCTAGCAGATCCAACTTTCCAAAAAGATAATGCCCGACCACATGTTGCAGGAGTCACAATAGACTTCTTTCAACATAATGATGTCACATTGTTACCATGGCCACCAAGATCTCCCGACTTATCCCCAATTGAGCACGTGTGGGATATGATGGGTAGGAGATTGCTCAATTTGCAACGTCCTCCTCAGACTCTAGAAGCACTTCGAGAGGAGTTGGTGGTTGCCTGGAATGAGATACCACAGGAGGACATTGACCACCTGATCAGAAGCATGCCTAGGCCCGTTGGAGAATGCGTAGCACATCAGGGTGCATCCACACATTATTAAAGGTCAAAGGGCATTGACCACCTGATCAGAAGCATGCCTAGGCCCGTTGGAGAATGCGTAGCACATCAGGGTGCATCCACACATTATTAAAGGTCAAAGGGCTTTAAAGCAGTGCAATCATTTTGAAATTTTTATCATTTACTTATTATGCTTCATTAAGTACTTATACAAAATTTTATTAAAATAAAGCCATCTAAACTGGGTGTTCGGATTTATATGTCACTTAGTATATATCGAAATTATCGTAATCTAGAAATAAATTCCCTTACATCTGAATTAAAGTCTATTCGTTGGCGTGTTTTGTATGATTTAGATAACATTGATCAAAAAATATAGTTTTTCAATTGTGCAATCCTGGTTCTACAAGATCGACATGCACATATCATAACAAGAACCTTTTCCAAACCGCATAAACCTTGGATGACAGAAGATATAAAATTCCTTATCTCTCTGCGAGACTCAGCTCGTAAAAACTACAAAAACACAAAAACGGTGGGAGCGTTTGAATACTATAAGCAGATCAAAAATTATACAGTAAGTGCAATACGACATGAGAAGGAGGCGTTTATGGAAGAAAAAATTCTTGATAAAGGAAGTAATGTTTGGGAGAATTTGAGGCATCTGAATTTGCGTACAAAAAAGGAAAGCGTTGTTATTCCGGATTCTTTATGTAATGTTGATAAAATAAATTTGTACTACATTAAATCACTTCCAAATAATGAGGATACTAATGGCTATTCGTAAATCATTGACGACTACGAAAATAAAGCTAAAAATCAAAATAATAATTTTGATTTTCGTGAAGTGAAGTGAAGTGAAGATTGTGTCGAACTCAGTAGGCTTCGATGGTACCCAAATAAAATTTCTGAAACTATGTTGCCCGTTTCTACTGCCTTATCTGACGCATATAGTGAAGTACTGCTTACGACATTCAGTGTATTCTATGGATTGGAAACCTGCAAAAATACAACCAATACCTAAAAAAAAACACCCTCGGACATTCAAAGACCTCCGCCCTATAAGTATACTATCAGCACCTTCTAAAATATTAGAAAAAATTATGAATGAGCAGCTAAGAACGTTTTTTCATTCCCATGCAATACTTCCAGATGAACAAGCAGAATTTCGAGCAGGGTATAGCTGTCGTACTGCATTATTGAACGTAACTGACAACATATTTCAGGCAACTGATGACGGTAGGATAACCATCCTAGTACTCCTGGACTATTCTAGGGCCTTCGACATAATCAACCATCAAATACTGATATCAATCTTGCAATCTGTGGGGGTCAGTAATCATGCAACATTACTACCGTCAAATTACCTACACAATAGAAAGCAGAAGGTGGTGTTGAATGGGAATGTGTCGGCTGCTCTGGGAGTAGTTGCAGGTGTGCCCCAGGGATCAATACTGGGTCCTTTACTGTATATTGTCTATACATCAAAATTTCCAAAATCTGTCAAATACTCAGAACTACAGTTATATGCGGATGATACGCAACTTCTTTATTCGTTTCGTCCAGATGAGGTAGATGAAGGTTGTCATCAAATATGCTCCGATATCTCCAAACAGCACTCCTTGTACCTCAACCCTGATAAGTCAAATTTTATTATTTTTGGTCCCAAAAAAATGAAGAATCTTCTTACGAACAGAATAAATATTAATATCAATGGCGTTACAATAAATAGGCAAACTGAAGTAAAAAAATTAGGTGTACTTCTTGATGAGGACCTGCGTTTTGAAAATCAAATAATAAACTGTATCAGAAAGGCTTTCAGCAACCTGAAAAGTATCTATGGCTATAGAGGTTTGTTGAATATGAATACCAAAATTTTATTAACAAATGTTCTTGTGCTATCACATTTTAACATCTGTGACGTTCTGTATAGTAAGTGTATAGACCAAAATGATGCAAAAAAAAAGTTTCAAAACTCGTGTTTACGACTCATCCATGGAATTCGACGAAGAGAAAGCATTTCACATAATTTAGTAACTATGAAAAACTCCTTCGAGTCTATTTAATAAAATAACCCTTCGCAAGATGCACACAATGTAAACATAAGGTGTAAAACCACGATCACACCACCAGCTCATCATACTGCTCTATTTGAAAGATCTTTTTCTTATTACATTTCCAAAATATATAACGCTGTCCCTCAATACTTGAAACCAAATCGCTATATAATTTTTCAAAATGCTACTTCCATTTTCTGAGATCTCGCTACAATAATTAATAACATCGAATATCTAAATGTTTTTTGTTTCTATGCACACATACCTATGTTACATATATATGATTATACCTACCTTACATTGTACGCTTTTCCCTAATTTCTTTATGTCTTTGTATTCTGTGAATTTTTTCATTTCATTTCTTCTATATACAGGGTGTCCGCAAAGTTGGGGTTTTCCTTTACACGACGTGTAGATCTTGAAAACATAAGCAATTTTTCTTAGTACCATATACACCAATGTCTTAAGGGGGCCGAGATAAGGGGATCTGCAACATCAAAAATATCTGAATACCATCCTGTAGCCGCGACATCACCGACTGGTACAAGGTCACTGGCTCAACCCGACAACAGAACTGGGTCGGGGTCAGTGTGTCAGGTCAGTATGCAACCTTCAACCGACGGTTACGGTCACGCGTGTAGAGGTAATCGCGTAGACGAGAATCCCTCAACAAGCACTAGAGACGTGGCTAGAGAAGTGCAAGTGTCAAAAACTAAAGTGTGGCAAACGCTGCGTGAAGAGAGGCTGTATCCGTTTCACGTCCAACGTGTACAAGCCCTTCAACCTGACGATTTTCCAGCAAGAGTGCGGTTTTGTGAGTGGTTGTTGCATCAACATGACAATAATCCGGACTTTTTGAAGTGCATATTGGTGACAGACGAATCTACGTTCACGCGTAATGGGGTGAATAACACTCATGTTTGGTCAGTAGAAAATCCGCCCGCTGTCCGTCGGGCACATTTTCAACAAACATTTTCGGTGAATGTTTGGGCTGGCATGGTGAACGGTATGCTCATTGGACCATTTATTCTCCCAAATCGATTGGACGGGATGCAATACCTAGACTTTTTACGCAACGTTTTGCCTTCCTTGTTAGAAGATGTGCCTTTAAGTGTAAGACAATCAATGTGGTTTCTGCGTCTGCTCGGTAGCGCATCAGCTGATTTCATTTTCTGTTGAGCGGTATGATTTCGGGCAGAGACGTACTTAGCCCTTCTCGTCAACTGGAGAGTGAGTACTTTTTTCTTTATTTTTTTTTACTTGGTCGCACTCGTTTCACTACACATTACCTTTGTTATTTCAAGGGTAGTTGTTTCTGAAAAGGAAAACCCCAACTTTGCGGACACCCTGTATATATTAGTTATTCATGCTTTCAAAAGTGTTATTTTTTGAATATTACTACGATAACATATACTACTCGTATGTCTTTACTTTTAAGCTTTTATGTTAGTCAAGTAGGATTTGTTAGGTTAAGTGGAAGACCAGCCATTCCTCTATAGGAATGAAAGCTGAACTTCGTCTTTTCCAAGTGTCACTTCCACATCTCTGTACCTTGGTACCAACGAATAAAGATGATTATTATTATTATTATTTGTTGAATTACTCACAAATACGAGATGTTTGAACTTATTTAGAAGAAAAAAACGTAACCTTCGTTTTTAGCAAAAAAATAACATTTATCTTTCGGAACGGTTTGTGATTCATATCGGCAAAGTGAACACGTGTATTTTGCTATAAAATGCTCTTTTAACTAACCCTTTATATTGCTCAATAAACTAGTAGTGATTGCCGGAAAACAGGTGTTTTGGGATAAACAATTAGAAATTCTCAAAAAACTATTTAACCAATATACTCCAACATTGTTGTTGTTATTATGATAGAGAGAAGTATGAATCCTACGGATTTGAAGGATTTCAACTAGTTGCGTGAAATTATCGCATTACCAACAAGTACCAAAACCTGCATTTTGCCTCGTTTTTCGACCATAACATTTTTGCTATTAGTCAAATCTTTTTCGTGTGGTTCTCATTTTGTAGGTCTCATAAATACCTAAAAATCTTATATGGAAAGTTTTATCGTTCCACTTTCGATTGAATCCCAAAAAACACGTTTTCTCATTCTTTGTTGTCAAAGAAAAAGTTTTCCCTCAAAAATTGGTGTACCCATTTTATGCGTCCATGTTTAAAATACCCCCCTGAACAACTTGCACCAATAAAACCGGACTATACAACTATACTAAGTGACATATAAATCCAAAACAAAACGTGCAATTCACATGACTCATAACTGTGGAATGTTTCTTGAGCGAGATATAGCCCCTCATGTAAAAATTGTCACAACTCTGCTAGGTCTTCCTTACTTTAATGTAGATTGTTAAATATTTTGATGGTTATGGAAGTTACAAGCCTGATGTTTATTAAGGCGATATATCTATCTCCTTCGAGCTTAAGACCATCGTTATCAAAATTTATTTTTTGTCTAGCAGTAATTTATACTAAGTGACACATAAATCCGAACACCCAGTTTAAATGGTTTTATTTTAATAAAATTTTGTATAAGTACTTAATGAAGCATAATAAGTAAATGATAAAAGTTTCAAAATGATTGCACTGCTTTAAAGCCCTTTGACATTTAATAATGTGTGGATGCACCCTGATGTGCTACGCACTCTCCAACGCGCCTAGGCATGCTTCTGATCAGGTGGTCAATGTCCTCCTGTTGTATCTCATTCCAGGCAACCACCAACTCCTCTCGAAGTGCTTCTAGAGTCTGAGGAGGACGTTGCAAATTGAGCAATCTCCTACCCATCATATCCCACACGTGCTCAATTGGGGATAAGTCGAGAGATCTTGGTGGCCAGGGTAACAATGTGACATCATTATGTTGAAAGAAGTCTATTGTGACTCTTGCAACATGTGGTCGGGCATTATCTTGTTGGAAAGTTGGATCTGCCAGGGTGTCAAGATAGGGTAAAAAGATGGGGTTCTAGAACTTCGTGGATATAACGCTGCGCGTTCATGTTACCTCGGATGAAGATTAAAGGAAAAACTGTGGATTCCTCCCTTCAGCACGTCGCCTTCTAACCCTGGCACGACCATCGTGCATGCCTAAACAAAATCGAGACTCGTCACTAAAGACAATACTGTTCCATTCCTGATCCCAGAGTGACCGTTGCCTGCACCACTCAAGGCGATTACGTCGGGGTTCTCGAGTTGAAGGGAGGACCCAGTGTGGCCGGTATGAAAACACGCCAAAACTTCTCATTCGTCTGTAAACACTTCGCATGCCAATAGGACTTCCGTGTTCTGCAAACCATTCATTTGCAAGGGTCCTGGTAGTGGAGAAACGGTCCCTTAAGGCCAATAATCTTAGGCGGCGATCTTCACAGTCTGTTGTTCTACGGCGGCGTCCAGTGCCTCTTGCTCTTTGCGTACCGCCTTCTCGAAGCCATGCCTGACAACACCTAACCACAGTGTCTACACTTCTTTGCACTCTAACTGCAATTGCCCGAAAAGAAAGTCCAGCTTCCCGAAGTCCCACTATACGGCCCCTATTAAACTCACTAAGTTGACGAAATCGTACAGGTCTCCGTACTTTAGGCATCGTAACCGATCGTAAAGGATGTCAAGAACCAAAATCCGCCAACGTTGATTCTTTACTGAGGCTGAAATATTCATTTTTAGAGGTTAGTGAATTAAAAAAAAAGCAGTATAAAAACCGGTATGTCCATCTGATTCAACCAACTTTTATTAAAATAAAACCATTTAAACTGGGTGTTCGGATTTATATGTCAGTATATTTCGGGGAAATTCGCTAATATGATTAGAGTATATGTTAGATGAAAGCCTAAATTGGAAATAGACATTTATGAGATTTGTTTAGCGGTGCGCATGTGGCCTGCCCAGAAAATGCGTCGATCGATGATCCCGCGTATGTTTCTTTTTTTTATTTGACACAAACCGCTTCAACCACGCAGGGCTATTAGCGGTGCACGGTTCTATGGGTGTACCAAAAATATAATGAGGTTCTACAGTAGATCATACAGTTTAACATTGTTCAAGAACCACAATACGGTGCTGTAACCTGAGCGCAAACACTTTGATATGTAGGAGTTCTCATTACACTGTAGCCTTTGGGTTTGGTACACTGGACACTGCACAAGCACATGCTCCACCCATAAAGGAGGTTGAGCAGGTCGGCGGGGATTTTCTTTCGAAGAGATGGTTGTGGGTGAGTAGGGTATGTCCGATGCGAAGTCTGGTGAGGACGATTTGATCTCTTCTGCTTTCTGGCACATCGAGTTTAATGCCGATTTTGGGCATTATCCCGCGAAGCTTGCTTGGTGTAGAGATCCATCGTGTTTGCCACTGATTTTGTACGCGTAAGTTGCTATATTGAATTCGTTTAAATCATAGAGCTTCTGCACTACACGTGAATATGTACAGCACTGTAGTCCTGTACTTGTTTTGTACAAACATACATTATCAAAATAATTACGATCTAACAGTTATAGTTTTTTTCAAAGATACCCAACATTTTCACATGCGATCAACACCGATTCGAAAACTGAGGAAACAGCAACTATGCCGTAAATCTAAGTTTGTCAACGAAAGTTTTAAGAACAAGTCTGCCCTGTTAATTCAAAGGGGCGTATCTGTCTAAAAGAAAGAACGGGGAAAATTGAATATTTATATTTTCACTTATGCCGTCATGATGTTTTACAAATATAAGGACTTTTATTGTACAGAATAAGTGTGAATAGTGATAGTTATTCTATTTTATCAATTGGATTCCAAAATTTGATTCCAAATTGATAGATACGCCCTTTTCGATTAACATAAACAATGCGAAAAACAGATACGCCTTTGAATTCTATCATCAGATTAAATGAGTTATAATAATAGCAAGTAGAAAAGAAAAGAAAACTTTATTACTGAAACATATTTAGATTAAATATACTAAGCGACATATCAATCCGAACACCCAGTTTAAATGGTTTTATTTTAATAAAATTTTGTAGTAGTAGTACTTAATGAAGCATAATAAGTACATGATAAAAATTTCAAAATGATTGCACTGCTTTAAAGCTCTTTGACCTTTAATAATGTGTGATTGCACCCTTATGTGCTACGCATTTTCCAACGCGCCTAGGCATGCTTCTGATCAGGTGGTCAATGTCCTCCTGTGGTATCTCATTCCAGGCAACCACCAACTCCTCTCGAAGTGCTTCTAGAGTCAGAGGAGGACGTTGCAAATTGAGCAATCTCCTACCCATCATATCCCACACGTGCTCAATTGGGGATAACTCGGGAGATCTTGGTGGCCATGGTAACAATGTGACATCATTATGTTGAAAGAAGTCCATTGTGACTCTTGCAATATGTGGCCGGGCATTATCTTGTTGGAAAGTTGGATCTGCCAGGGTGTCAAGATACGGTAAAAGATGGGGTTCTAGAACTTCGTGGATATAACGCTGCGCGTTCATGTTACCACTGATGAAGATTAAAGGTGACCTGGAACCATAAGCTATAGCACCCCAAACCATAACTCCAACAGTGTGATGAACATGTCTTTCAACAAAAAACTGTGGATTCCTCCTTTCACCACATCGCCTTCTAACCCTGGCACGACCATCGTGCATGCCTAAACAAAGTCGAGACTCGTCACTAAAGACAATACTGTTCCATTCCTGATCCCAGAGTGACGGTTGTCTGCACCACTCAAGGCGATTACGTCGGTGTTCTCGAGTTAAACGGAGGACCCAGTGTGGCCGGTATGAAAACAAGCCAAAACTTCTCATTCGTCGGTAAACACTTCGCATGCCAATAGGTCTTCCGTGTTCTGCAAACCCTTCATTTGCAATGGACCTGGTAGTGGAAAAACGGTCCCTTAAGGTCAATAATCTTAGGCGGCGATCTTCACGGTCTGTTGTTCTACGGCGGCGTCCAGTGCCCCTTGCTCTTTACGTACGGCCTTCTAGAAGGCATGCCTGATAACACCTAACCACAGTGTCTATACTTCTTTGCACTCTAACTGCAATTGCCCGAAAAGAAATTCCAACTTCCCGAAGTCCCACTATACGGCCCCTATCAAACTCACCAAGTTGACGAAATCGTACAGGTCTCCGTACTCTAGGCATCGTAACCGATCGTAAAGGATGTCAAGAACCAAAATCCGCCAACGTTGATTCTTTACTGCGGCTGAAATATCCATTTTTAGAGCGTTAGTGAATTAAAAAAAAAGCAGTATAAAAACAGGAATGTCCAACTGATAAGGCTGAAATTTTTTTCACTTGTTATTTACAGTAAGATAAATTTATTCACCAACTTTTATTAAAATAAAACCATTTAAACTGGGTGTTCGGATTTATATGTCACTATATAAACGAAACTATATAAACGAAAAATATAATTTCAAAACATAGACCGTTGGTCTCAGTCAGTATCTTCAATAATTGCTCCCTCCTCTTTGTTTACTGTTGGTAGAGATTGCGAAAACTTTAGTCTATTGGGAGAAAAAATAGACCCCAGTCTTGAAATTATAGTCTGCTTTCGCTCAACAGTGATTCCTCTAGGAACCTCTACCAAATTCGGCATTTTAATTCCAGTTTTTAAGCACTTATGATTTAAAAAATTCAGTGTAATGAATAGTCCCTCAAAAGACTCTCGGTACTGAATGGTTCTTTCTCCCCTGGTAAAATGAACTTCAACCATGGACTTGAGATAAGGCCTCGGTGTTATTTTATTCAGCTCATACTGGGATGTGTGGTCTTCCCAGGAATAAAGTGACTGCTCGTTCACCACTGCTACATTGATTCCTTTGAAAGACGTCTTCACAGCATCCACATAATCACCAAAATCCTATACTTTTCCTTTTTTTTCAACGACTTCTGTACTGCATGGTGGAAGGAGTCTGCTGCCATGAACGTATGACCTGATTCAAAGTATTTCACATGCAAGTGCTTCACAGCGACTTCGTTGGAATTAACCAAATACACAAAGAAACTAAATATACACCAATTCTTATTCTGTGCTGAACAGTTGTCAGCCCATAAATTTATCTGTTCTGTGTCACGAATTTGCAAGAAGTATTTATAAAAAGCACTTGTTATATCTTGTTTGCCTCTTCCTGCAATTGCTTCGTGTCATAGAACCGCCACAGGGGGAACTATTGCTCTTTTTCCTCCAGGAATGAAACTCTCATTGAAGGCGATCAGCCTCGGGACAAAAATTACTTCTTTGAAGGTATCACAACGGGGAATCATAATGACCTGAAATAGTTGGTACATATAAATTTCAAAAGAGAACAAATCGGAAAAATATATACCTTTTGCAGATCCACTGTCACAACGGCTTCTAATTCCGCACAGTCTTGTTGATAGTTTTTTCTTGCAGATATATCTCGGTTATGATGGTCATTCCAAGATCTGCATTCGTCACAATCGAAACATAAGCTGTCTTTTTGGTGACCGCTACCTTTTGAATGTTGTGAGGATATCTCAGAGGCCCAACACTCCTCATGGCCTAATTTCGAAATATTAAGACTGCTTACAACTTCCCTGTAGAGGTAGTATGAGAAATTTATCGATGGGTGCTTTTCTTGAAAATCTTCATACATGTCCTTGATTGTGATGTCAGATTGTAAGTATCTTTTTTGTGGAGCATGCTCACGTCGATAATGAGCTATGCTAGGATTGAATGATTGAATATGTTCCACAATTAACCCTGTAATGCTTAGTGGGGTTTCGCATTACCCCAAAGAAAATTCAAATGTTCACTAATTTTTTGTGCATAAATTGGCAACATCGGAGATCCCGCTATGTTCATTTGAGGTTAAAGTGTGTGTGTTGTTGGTCGCACATTTTTGTTCAGTGCAATAGTTTATATGATATTTTGTGTTTGGGGTGACGAGTAACCCCAGGTAAGCTTAAACTGGTATTTTTATTTTATTCCACACACTAGATTACGTAATTTATTTAGATGGCTGTCCGACCAGATGATCCCAAATTTGAGGAAACTCTGTTACGATGGAATGAAGAACTCGACAATGAACCTGATTCAGATAATGACGGCACTGACTATGACGACCATGTTTCAATTCACTCCGACAGGGAGAGCACCTACTCAACGGATGATAGTGAAGTAGAGAGTGACAGAACAACAACTTCCTGGCAAAGTAATAAAAGGAAAAAATGGACATATTTGGAGCACTGAGCTTCCATGTCGTACTCGAACACCTAAGCGAAACATTGTTTTTAAGCGCAAATGTTATAGATATTATAGTGGTGTATACAAATATGGAAATAGAACGGCAAAGAGGGAAATATGTTGCTAATTGTGGCTTTGTTAACGAGACAGACGTTGCAGAGATCTTGGCTTTGATAGGACTGCTTTATATGACAGGTTGTAGAAAAGACAATAATCTAACTACAGCAGAAATGTGGTTAAAGCATGAACCAGAAGTGTATCGATGCGTAATGAGTGAAACAAGATTTAGATTTTTGATATCTTGCCTCAGATTTGACAACAAAACCATGAGAGACCGAGAAGATAAACTTTCTCCAGTACGTAATATATGGGAAATGTTTATATCTAACTCTACAAAATACTATACTCCTCACAGTTATTGTACCATCGACGGATTTCGAGGCAATTGCCCTTTTAGAGTATATATTTCATCAAAACCTGACAAATATGGAATCAAAGTTGTAACGATGTGTGATTCACGCACATATTATATGGTTACTGCTGTTCCATATATCGGCAAAGAAAATAGGCCAGATAAAGAACCTCTCCCAGCTTATTACGTAAGAAAACTGACAGAACTCATTCGCGGAACCGGACGCAATTTGACGATGGCCAATTGGTTTACTTCCATCCCACTGGCTGACAAAATGCTTGTTGACTACAGTTTGACAATGGTAGGTACTCTCAGAAAGAACAAGAGGGAAATTCCTCCATCATTTCTCCCAAACAAACGAAAAGAAATTATGTCTTCTCAATTTGGATTCGACAACCAAAAAACCTTGGTGTCCTTCACACCCAAGAAGTCTAAATCTGTGCTACTTTTATCGACAATGCATTTTGGTAGTACAATAGATGAAAATAAAAAACCCGAGATAATAATTTTTTACAATTCTGCCAAAGGAGGTGTCGATACCTTTGACCAGATGGTGCACACATATTCGGTATCCCGCAAAACACGCAGGTGGCCATTCCGCTTTTTCATGCTATAATGGATCAAGCAGGCATTAACTCCAACATTATTTTCCAAATTGTTAAGCGTGATAGACAAAAAAGTGTTCGTCGAAAATACCTATTTGAACTTGGACTACAACTGGTCAGGCCTCATATGGAAAGACGTTTGACAAAACCAATACCTCGAAAATTGAAAGAATCAATAATGAATATTCTAGATATGAAAACAGAATAAAAAGTTGATCCACCTCCAGCAAAATTGCTAAAACAGACTCGCTGCATTTTGTGTCCAAGAACAAATGACCGAAAAACAAAAACTGCCTGTGTGAAATGTTTCAAGGCTGTTTGCAGTAATCATCGAGCTGAAATATGTACCGAGTGTTTGAAATAAATGTTTTATTATTGAAACAAAAGTGTCTATCTTTTATATTTTGTTCATTAAATAGGAATATATCACTGGGGTTATTGGTAACCCCGCCTAAGCAACTATAGCCGTGCTATTCGCCTAAGCGCTCCAGGGTTAATTCTCTATCGAACTTTTTGTTGTTTGGTCTCCCACGACCATCGTCTTTTAGCGTGACAGAATTTCTCTCTATTTTCTTGAACACCCTTCTAATTAGTTTATCATTGGATTTTTTGAAACCAAGTGTTGTAAGGAAAAATGCCTTGCACACTTCGGTTCTAGAACCTTGATGATCTTTGAGCGAATAAATCACAGTATTGCTGCATCGTTATGTTAAGGCTTCAGTAGTTTTCCTCTTTGAAACAGTCTTGGATACACAATGAAGAATGAAAATTCTTTGTTCCTTGTTGGGCATTTCCCAAAAGCTGTGATGGATCATTGCACGTTGCCTTGAATTTATCTCGTACCCACATTTTTTTAAACAAGTGTCAGGAATGCAAGATTCCTTTATTGTGTGTTCTATTACCTTTTTTCTTTTCTTGATAACTTTTCTTTCCTCAACACTTTCAATAAACCTTTTTCGTTTTTTTGGTCTTCCATCTTTGATCAGTGTTAACTGCTCCGCCTTTTGAACCACGTTTATAAACATATCTTCTAATAGTTTTGTAACACAATCAAGACCTTCATTATGGGTTTCTTCATTGGAAGTTAAGTTCGTCTGAGTAGTGATGCCAGTGTTGCGGGGACGTATGCAAATATTGCATACAATATTTATTTTTGTTGAAATGTGTCGGAATTCATCTCTAAACAGAGATAAAATAGTGTAAATTTTAAAAAAAAACAAGATAGTGAACTCTCAACGACTTAACTAACCGTAACATGGTATCAGACTCTTCTTCAAAATCGCTAGAATTAGACGAACTAACAGGAACATAATCGGGATCTGATGCATTCTTTTTCACGGTAGAGGACCGCTGACAAACGGATATTAACTGGGAAACCTTTTCGCTTTGAAGCTTATTGAAAGCAAGTCAAACAAGACGTTTCTCTCGCTCCATTTTATCGATTTTTACGAAACAATAAGACGTACAAATACAAAAACGTCAAATAATCAAAATCATAAGCGCGAATTAATAACAACTAATTTTGAGGTTAGAACATACACCGATAATACGCAATACGCATGCGGATATAACAGATGTTTATGAGAAAGACAAGACCCATTTGCAGATACGCCATTTATTTTTAACACACTGTGCATATACGACTTATTTTCGGAAAAATATCACTAACGCCTTTTTAAGTTAACAAAGTTGATGAAAATACAGATACGCCTTATTTTTTAGCCACATACATAACTTTAACACTGTTTGATGCCTAAGCCTAACGCTAGCATTCGTGTGCAGGTATTAAATAAATCTCATGTTCCGCGAATTAAAGAATAGCTTGGACTACGAAAGCACAACCTTGAGCAGCACTTCAAAATAATTTTACTCACTACTGTAGTCAATAAAGTTATAAATTGTTTACATAGCAATTTGTGCAATTGTAAACGAAATACAATTAATTCTCACATAATCATTCACGGCTGAGAGAATAAGATGATGCAGATGCGAATTCCGGTAATTAAACCAATTGTCCCTGACTGTCCATCTTTGATCAGACACAAATTGATTCCAATAAAACGAACACTTCGTTCCGACAAGATCTCGCCATAGTTATGAGATATGCTGATGTTTGAGAACTTGGGTGAATGTAATGTTTTAAAAAACCTGGAAAAACATATAAGTTCAAAAACAGTAACTAATAACATTGCGGTTTGGATCACTATACCATCGTATTTGGAAGCATGATTGATGTGTTTTTGAAAGCACAAAGTAAAACAATTTATCTCGACAGCTTAGGAAATACACGTGTTGGCTGGTGCCGTGAACGCTGTATTTACATAGTAGTTATTGTTTGCCTTAGATAACTGCAGTTACTACATTTGTGACATACAGGATGGCGTATCTAAAATGAAACAGACGCATTTACTGGCAGCTCAGTTTTTTTGGCGCACAAGTTTGGCAAAAAATCACGTTAACACGTGCAGCCCCCTGGGCGGTTATGACACCAGCCCTAAAATCTTAAATGGAAAGGGGGGGTCGAGTGATACCTTATTTTAAAGGTCTTTCAGTTCCCTTTATAATGATGCAAAATACATTCAAATATATTCTAGAACTTGTAGCTAAATTTCGGGAATCTGGGTCAGTTGTCTATAAAAAACGCAACATTGAAAATCCCATAAGGAACGAAGCAATAGAAGTGGGGGTTGTAGGACAAGTTAATGTAGATCCTACGTTAAGTACCCGCAAATTGGAGACTGTGTGTGGTGTTAGTCGTCGTACTGTCCAACGCATTCTAAAGGCCCATAGTTTTCATCCGTATAAAATTCACCTGTTACAAGAACTTAATGAAGGCGGCTTTGATCGGCGATTACAATTTTGTGAAGATATGAGTGAACGAATTATAAACGATGAACATTTTCTATTCAACACTTGCTCCTCCGACGAATGTTCCGTTTTCTTAAATGGCGTAGTAAATCGTCATCACTGCCAATATTGGTCCGATTCTAATCCCAGAATTTATCATGAGGTTCATACACAGCAGCCACAAAAATTAAATGTTTGGGCTGGTATTTTTGGCGATCATTAAGTTGGTCCTTTTTCCTTACCTGGAAATTTGACCGGTGAAATGTATTTGGAATTACTGAAAGACGCCATAGATCCTGCATTAACAGCCATAATTGAAAATCAGAATGAACGGCGGTACATTGCGAATAGGTTGATGTTCCAACAGGATGGTGCACCACCACATTACGCATTACGTGTTCCACAATGTTTAGATCAGACGTTTCCAGATCGAAGGATTGGTAGAAGAGGTGCCATTGAATGGCCCCCAAGATCGCCAGATTTATCACCTTTGGATTTCTTTATGTGGGGTCATTTAAAAAGCAAAATCTGTGCTACTCAGCGAACATCATTAGAAAACCTGCGACAAAGAATTGTGAATGAGTGCCTTCAAATTACTCCTCAAATATTGCAAAATGTGTGGCAACGTTTTGAGCAAAATCTTTATTATTGCATGGAGAGTCACGGAGGTCATTTTCAACATTTACTTGCCTAACGGGTCAGTTCATTTTTCATTTTTAAATTACTTTGCTGCCAAATGTATTGATCTCCACTAATGATGATGTATTAGTTTTATTTGAACTTTAAATCAATAAATCTTCAAAAGTGCTGAACTGAATTACATTAATTGTATACTATTATAAAGGGAATTGAAAGATATCACCCGACCCCCCTTTCCATTTAAGATTTTGGGGGTGGTGTCACACCCGCTTAGGGGGCTGCACGTGCTAACGTGATTTTTTGCGAAACTTGTGTTCCCCTCGAAAACAAAATCGACTGGTCTAAGCGTTTTTCCAAAAAAAAACTGAGCTGCCAGTAAATGCGTCTGTTTCGTTTTCGATGCGCCACAAATGTCACAAATGTAGTAACTGCAGCTTGGTAGACAGGTGACTAACGGTAGCAGGAAAAACTTCAAAGTTTCTTTTTTCTACAATGGACTCTGATGAGGAAATCAAATTAATAATGCAGTTCATGAATTACAAAACAACGCAATTCCACTGCATAGTCAACTGAAACTTCAGACCTCACTGACTAAAGAATCGATAGATAATTACAATTCTACGATTTCATTATTAGGCTCTAATCAGGTACAAATCAAAGCAAAATTGTATCATCTCCAAAATGCGATGAATGCAACTGTAGGAAGCTTGACAGCTTATCTTCACGCTGAAAATATTTTACAGCAACTTAATCTAGTGTCAAAATTTGATTACATTTTTAGATAATTTGGGAGACCCTATAATGTTTTCAAAATTGAAAACTTTACATAGTTCTATCATATCAGTTTCAGACTTAGAGCAAGACATAAAGTATTTAGTAAAATTATATGGTAAAAGGAAAGTACCAAATTTAAAAAATTTACAATCCTACTATTTAGTAGCTGGTCCACAAATTACATTTACTGATAGTAAAATCTTGTTTTCTATAAGATTTCCTATATTATCTGATGAAAAATTCCAATTTTTCCGTCTATACCCAGTTCGTATTAGAAATTCAACCATTATTCCAACGCATCCCTTTTTTGCTCTTGGAACAAGTCATCAGCAATTTGAAGAAGAAGAATGTCCAGAAATAGAAAATGTCTACTTCTGCAAGAATCGACAAGAACCCATCCAAGGTTGTCTAAACGAATTAATGAAGAAAGCCGAATTTTCAAAATGCCAATTCACGAGGTTACAAGTATCCAGTGCTACTGTTGAAGCGATATCAGCAAAATACATTTTGGTCATTCCTGCTGACCAGCGATCACAGCAGTCAAGTTGTGTGATACTCAACAACCACTTATTTTAGAAACGCCAAGTTTAGTCGAAATACCCGAAAATTGTGGAATACAAATCAACTAATCCACGTTTTGGAACAAGGAGGATCAAATCAAAGGAATGCCTTTGATCCTTCCAGAAATAAAATTTTGGACTGCAAAATCGAACTTTGTGTCCAAGAAAGATCTAGTCCTCGAGACTATTGACCTCGGCAAGATCAAAGAGATGCAAGAAAAAGCAATTTTTTTTCAAATGCAAGAAGCCGCTGCTATTGATCCTTTAATTTGGTTTTCTAACAGCTCAGTTTTTACTATTTTTCTGCTTGTTACAGTAGCAGTAACTTTTTGGTATATTTAAAGAAAACAAATCCAGAAGAAAAATGATCTACCCCAAGACAAGAAAGATGAAGAAAATCCCGAATCCAGTGAAGAGAGGCCCGAGAAAGATGCAAAAAGAAGAAAACCTCCTGAAAACAGAAAACGTTCCTATTCAGTTTTCAGATTAGGTGGGGAGGAGCTATGATGCGGAAAAAACAAGAAAATGATGAGGAAAGCATGCAAGCCCGAGATGATAAATAGAGGTTCTTCAAGCTTTCCGTAGATTCCTCGTTTGTTCGTCGTATTGTACATTTAATCCATTTGTAAAATATTTCAAGTTATATTGTAGTCATTTTGGAAAGTAAAAATATTTTTTTTTAAAACTCGAACGGCCATTTCGGCAACATATCTTAAATGAAATTTTGGTGATCCAAGAAAAGATGTCAAAAACCACGTATTTTTAAGATCAGACTTTTCTCTTGGCGACTGCTTTCCAAAGAAGTAGGCATTATGTCCTTATTTCCTTTATACATTTTCTGGTCCATAATGCATATCAAATCAAAGTATCCTCAATATGTATCTAGAGTCCCAAGTGCATCTGCAAACAATATCCGACCAAACGTTAGTTTGGCTGAGCCTCACCACAGGTTATATATTGTATCAAAAGGTTCAGGCTTAATGATGACCAAACTTCCAACAGATATCAAGTCTGAGTCATCAGTAAGTATTTTAATAGCCAATTAAGCAACAATATTTGGTTTAAATTGAAAGAATAACATTGATTTGCCTTTTCTCAACATTTTACTTCCTGCAACACCCTCCCAATATCTCTACTACAAGAATTATGTTGAAAGCATGCCAAGATTTCATTGATGGGTACCAAAATACCTGAAAAAGCTTGATAATAAATAAGACCTCAGATGGCCAGGTACTTTGGGCCTCACGACCGAAAGGTATATACTGGACATCTTGGGCCTTGACTGCTCGAGTTGCATCAAGTTATCTAGAAGGACCTGTTCGGTACCATGACAGCGGCAGCATGCATTCCAGGCTTCGGTGCTATAGAACAATTCTAGCATGATTTTGGGAGAACATTTTAAGAGAAACGAAGTCTAAACCTTTAAATTGCTTGGAAAAGGATATACCTACATACGAATTTTGACGAATGTTCTGTGATTCGTGCATGGATTCAGTTAGTTTATCACATTTGATCCACTTTGTTTTATTTCATTAATGAATATGTGACGTGGGTGGATGTACCATGTTTGTCCGGAAAGTAATAGGACTGAGTCGATTTAAAAAAATTATTGAGCCAATCCTTACAACTCTTTAAAAACTTTCAAAGTAGGCTCCTTCTACGTCGATGCAGCGCTGCCAGCGCGATTTTCAAGCATTGAAGGCGTCACGGAAGGCATTCTCCGGAATAGCCTTGAGAGCCGCGGTGCATGCTGCTTGGATCCCCTCTGTCGTCTCAAAATGCTTGCCTTTCATCGGTTTTTTCAGGCGCGGTAACAAAAAAGGTCCGGGGGCCACATCTGGGCTGTAGGGCGGCTGCGGAAGCGTTGGGATGCCGGCCTTGGTCAGGTAGCTGTTCACAAGAAAGGCGGTGTGAGCCGGGGCGTTGTCGTGGTGCAACTTCTAGTCGGCTGCGATGTTTTGTCGGTCCCGACTGACCCTTCGTTTGAGTCTCCTGAGCACTTCCACGTAAATCCTAGCGTTGACGGTTTGTCCAGGAGGAACAAATTCATGGTGGACGATGCCTTTGATGTCAAAAAAGACAACGAGCACCATTTTCACTTTGGATTTGCTCATTCTTCCCTTTTTTGGGCAAGGAGACGCCGTCGTGTGCCACTCGGAAGCCTCTTTATCTCAGGATCATACTCAAAGATCCACGACTCGTCACCTGTGACTACGTTATTCAAAAATTGAGAGTCACTTTCACACATGTTCAAATTTTCTTGGCAGACTTCCACTCGCCGCAATTTCTGGTCGTTCGCGCACACCTTGCGCATGTTCAAATGCTGTGTCACAATGTCATGAACCACTGATTTTGGTAAATTTAACATCTGGGCAATTAAACGAATACTTAATCGACGGTCTGAGTTCAAAACTTTGCGCACACGAGTCACATTATCGGTGTTTGTCGAAGTCGAAGGTCTTCCACACGGTCTTCACCAGCGACTTCTTCCCGGCCCTCCAAAAAGGCCTGGCGCCACCGAAACACACCACTTCTTACTAAAGCAACACCTCGGTAAGCATGCTTGATCATATCAAACGTCTCTGTCGCAGATTTACCGAGTTTCACACAGAATTCAATCGCGTACCTCTGCTCTAACGGACGCTGCATTTTCGGCTTGCACCACTCACAGAAACACGTCGCGCGAAAATGCCTGTCCTGACTCTCCAAGTGCTCGGAGACAACTGACCAGCCGCTCATTCGTTAGCTAGGAACGCCCTCTACCGAATCCAGTCGGGGCGCGCACGCTCCGAAGTACAGTCATGGCGGAAGAAAATGAGTCCTATTACTTTCCGGACAAACCCTGTACTACATCCCCTGTGACGTGTTTTTCATAATGCTCCTTTGTAAAAGTTCTTCTAAATGTTTTATACATATTTAATGTTTTTTTTAACTTATTTTTGCTTTGCCTCATTTTTTGCATTAAGTTTTGAGTACGAGCTTCATTAAAAATTTGATATTTAATTTCTTAAACTTTTTCGATTTTTTTATGCTTCCGTAGTCGTATGTTTTTAGTTGATTTGTTTATGCTACTGTTTTTTAACATATTTGTCTATTTTTATTATATCTGGTTAAATCATTCACTAGGCAGGAACAGTAATTTAGAACTTTTTGCAAGCGTTTGGCAGTGTTTTCATCGAGACATGGATAGTATAATGATAAACAATAAGGAACTTTCGAAATGTCTAATCTTCCTGATAGATTTCTTTTGATAAACTTTGCCATTATATCTTTATATACAGGGTGATAATTGAGTATGTACCATAATTTTAACAGACGATTCGTTGTGTAATTTTAAGACAAAAAGTTCATATAAACATGGTCCAAAAAGTCCTTCGTTCTTAATATACAGGGTGTTATAATTTAAAACAAACAAATATTTGGGACAAAAACGCCACTGACTTTTGTGTAATTTTTATATTGTTCTTTGGATTCAGCAAATAGAAATACAACTCTATTGCTTGTTGAATTCAAAATCAGCTAATCGAAGTTGTGTATTTTTATATGAAGTGACCGCTGGTGCCTTTTGTATTTTTTGTCACGAGAGCCGATGGTGCATTTTCCACTGTTGAGACACATACTGTTCAAAATTCCATCTAGTTTTCAGTAAATATTGGGACAAATTCTTATAAAAGAAGCCATTTAAGATAAATTAAGACCTTTATTTTGCAAATAACCTAATTTTTTATTACGTAGTTCTCCCAAAAAAGTACAACTTGGCAACAGTGGACATCATTTATCTTATCTGTGAAGAAATGAACGTTATAAAATGGCCATCGAGAATTATTTGTACTTTGAAGAACATTGAAGATATTGAAAAATCACGACAGAACACCTCTACACAGTTTACCAAGTAAATTCCATCATTTACGAATGTATTTTGAACTGTTATTTTAGCTAAGAAGCTAATGTGTAATAACACGGATAGTTTTGAAACTTATTTTGCAACAAACAACGATTCTTTACAGTTTCATATCTTTTTTTCCTTGATACTATACAGTATATGCTATGTTATATTTTCATAACTTAGAGCATCCTTTAGTGCAAAAAGCAAAAAAACAGGGTATAAAACAGTATTCCATTCTAGAGTATTACCACCAAAAATGCAGCTTTGAGGTTCTATAAAATAGCAAGCAGGGAGTTCCTTAAAAAATGATATTTTCGTAAAAGTTACATCCTAATACTTCATTTTAAAATAAGAATCTGCGATATGCGCTAAAGTATAGTTTTACCGAAAATGAGGCCTAATGAGATGGTCACCGACAATTCCAACCCCAATATTAAAAAATAACTTTTCTTGAAAATATGTTCTATTAATGTGTGCAGATTGATTCCGGCTCACATGTGATTAAGAAAAACAAGCGTCATCTGTCAACAACATTCGACTTAGAAAACCTGGATTCCTTATCATTTTACTGCAAATCCAATCAGAAAAGTTAGCCTTCAAGGCAAGTCACTGAGCAATAGAGCTTGCACACGTTGCTTATGATATGGACATAGCTCCTAGTCTCTCAAAATTCGCCATATTGTGATACGGATAATGTTATGTTAAGCTATTTTCCGAGGACTCGTATGAAAATTTACTTGAACTTCATTTAAAACACCTTCTTTAATTTAAACTGCTCGTTCCCTAGATCTTTTGAAGTGGCCTGATTCAGAATATTTTTCTATTAGGCACTAGGCTCTGAGGAAATATTTCAGGATTAATTCGCCTTGCAGCATTAGAGTTTCCATGAGCCATTCCATAACAGAAATGCATATCTGTCATTTTACTATTAGTAGTTTCAATCATATTGGATAAAAAATAACCACTTAAAACACTTTTTATAATAATTATAAATTAATAGCTTATAGACACTAAGGCCCGTATCGTCAGTCGTCCCTACAATTGTAGGGCGCGTTTATGGCCTTCTTGATTGTCATAGTTTTCTACTTCTCCGTGTCAGAGCTCTATTTTGAGGTCACAAACATCTATTTGCATCAAATTGTGCTCACTTTTGAGTTATATCATGTTTTATCAGCCTGATATTTCCTATAATTTAAAAGGAAAACGTATCTTAACAATAGGAGAGCGCTGACGCTGACACGAGACGAGTGTAATCTAGAAATTTTTGAAGGAGAGAAAAGAGTATGACAATCAAGGAGGCCATAAACACACCCTACAATTGTAGGGCGCCTTTATGGCCTCCTTGATTGTCATAGTTTTCTACTTCTCCGTGTCAGCGCTCTATTTTGAGGTTAAGTCACAAACATCTATTTGCATCAAATTGTGCTTGCTTTTGAGATATATCATGTTTTATCAGCCTGAAATTTCCTACAATTTAAAAAGAAAACATATCTTTACAATAGGAGAGCGCTGACGCTGACACGGGACAAGTATAATCTGAAGGAGAGAAAGACTGACGATACGGGCCTAAGTTGACAACTGTCAAGTTCTTCACTACATGTCTCAATTGTTTTCCAAGGCAACCTTTGATTATTATTTACTAAATAATGTACTCGTATACCTTTCACCAAATATAATTTGGCAAGAAAGTCGTCAAATGTGTTGGATCCTAGAATTTATAATAAACTTCCCCAAAAAATTAAGTGCAGTCAATCAACTGCTTTGAAAATTAAAAAACGTTTGAAGGACTATCTAGGTGATAAATGATATTTCGCCATCAGCGACTTTATTAGTTTGAAAATATTAATTTTTGACAAATTCAATACATGTCAGATGGATAATAACAATAATAATAATAATCATTATTATTTTTCCTTAGTTTAGTTGTCTCTGTGATGTAATTTAATTCAGTGTTTATTTGTTGTTACATAATTAGTATTAAAAAATTATAAAAACATAATAATGTCCAAAAGGAACTGTCCCCATATTCCTTGTGTGCTCCAGGAATATGCACATAAGTGGACTTTTTTTATACCGAAAACTAAGGAAGATACGGAATAAATTGAAGAAATTAAAAAGTTGTATTTCTATTTGATTAATCCAAAGATCATAATAAAAATTGCACAAAACTCAGTGTCATATATTTTTTGTTACAAAAACTGGTTTAGATCCCGTTACGAGACGCCACTGGACTTAATAATAAATTTAGACAAGTAGACTCTAAACTAGCTCCTTAATGTTATGAACACCACCGCCAAATTACAATGAAATTGGCTGGAGGATATTTAAGAAATTTACGAAATACTATTTTTTTTTAATTTCAGCAAAATTACTCAAAAAATCGGCTGTTAAATTGATGGTACATAGTAACCTGGTGTATAAAAGCCTTAATACTAAAAAGCAATTTCTAACGTTGTTTGTGATCTGTTCTCGAAATATCAACTATTTATCAAACAATATACCAATATTCTTTACACATTCGCTGAATTTTAGTTACTAACTGTTAATACAGAAGCCTATGTTTGATTTCTGAAGATCATTGTTGTTTTTTGGTCTGAATAAATTCACTTAGGCTTTGTCTACGTTTATTTGAGAGTGTAGAACTGTCTATAATTATACAAGTGTGTTGAATCCAAGTCGCTACTCTCTCAATGTAGCAGTTTCACAGTTTTGTGTCAAGCGATAACTACTTTGGGTATCTACAGCAAATGTCATTATCTTACATTCCCTAACAGCATCCGTTAAGTGTGACGTGTACAGAGCGAAGGGTAGAGGTCCCAACCAAAGATGATATTTTTTCTGCAGTGGAAACTTTTTGTTTTCTACCAGTTAAGTAGCACCAAAACAAATTTAATGTCTGTGAGACAAACCTAAAGATCCCAACTTTGCTAATGACAGTCAATAATAATAATAGTAATGTTTATTGGAGATATATGTCGAAACGCTCCATGAGTAAAGTGCATTGAGCATTATACACCACAATGCGAAGATTGAGACAAGTAACATGTTTCACCTACAGGGATGAGAACTTACTTTTGTCTTATAAGGAGATATACAAATTCTGATAAGAGAAGGTATCGATTAAAGATTTCCTTTCAACCTAATTGGTAAGCTAGATGTGCTTGCAGTAAATCATCATTTTGAGAGTTTCAGCACTGCTGAACTGCACTAGGTGTACCTACCTGTTCGCAACAGTATCGTCACATAATCCTCAAGCGCTTCCAGATGAGAAAGGCACTTGCACACGACTATTCGGATTAAACAGCACGCACTAAAGTTTTACGGTCCGCAGCTAGAGGTATTGTGAGAGAAAATTAAATGCAAAGGTAAATGGTAGCTTGCTATTATCAGTTTGTTTGCTTTTTCTAAGGTTAACAGAATACTTCATCCTTTTGTAATGCCTAATGATGGCGAATTGTAAATTTTATCGCGCGGTTTACAAATACGGATGATATACAACTCTGACAAGAATGTATCGTAAAAGCTTCGTCTAAACGACGACGGGATTCGCACCGACTGCGTACTGAACTCTGGTAAACAATTATTGGAATTAGAGACACAAAGCATAGCTCGGGAGGCAGTGAGTACGGGAATTTTTTCAGCTTTTGTTATTTATGTTTTTAGTTCTCAATCCGGTAGATATGGAGAGTAATCGGAAGCATATAAGGAATTCTCATTTTACGACATATACAGGGTGTCCGCAAAGTTGGGGTTTTCCTTTACACGACGTGTAGATCTTGAAAACATAAGCAATTTTTCTTAGTACCATATACACCAATATCTTAATGGAACCGAGATACAGGGCTCTGCAACATCAAACATATCTGAATACCGTCCTGCAGCCGCGACCCGCCGCGATATCCCCGACTGGTACAAGGTCTCAACCCGACGGCAGAACTGGGTCGGTGTCAGTGTGTCAGGTTAGTATGCAACCTTCAACCGACGATTACGGTCACGCGTATAGAGGTAAACGAACTCGTATAATCGATTGCACTAGAGACGTGGCTAGAGAAGTGCAAGTATCAAAAACTAAAGTGTGGCAAACGCTGCGTGAAGAGGGGCTGTATCCGTTTCACGTCCAACGTGTACAAGCCCTTCAACCTGACGATTTTCCAGCAAGAGTGCGGTTTTGTGAGTGATTTATGCATCAACATGACAATAATCCGGACTTTTTGAAGTGCATATTGGTGACAGACGAATCTACGTTCACGCGTAATGGGGTGAATAACTTTCGCAACACTCATGTTTGGTCATTTTCAACAAACATTTTCGGTGAATGTTTGGGCTGGCATGGTGAACGGTATGCTCATTGGACCATTTAGTCTCCCAAATCGATTGGACGGGATGCAATACCTAGACTTTTCACGCAACATTTTGCCTTCCTTGTTAGAAGATGTGCCATTAAGTGTAAGACAATGTGGTTTCTGCGTCTGCTCGGTATCGCTTCAGCTGATTTCATTTTCTGTTGGAGCAGTATGATTTCGGGCAGAGACGTACTTAGCCCTTCTCATCAACTGGAGAGTGAGTACTTTTTCCTTTATTTTTTTTTTCTTGGTCGCCCTCGTTTCACTACACATTACCTTTGTTATTTCTAGGGTAGTTGTTTCTGAAAAGGAAAACCCCAACTTTGCGGACACCCTGTATATACACATGTCTTGGTGGAGAAGTATGGCATTATTGGCCGACCAGCTTATGAGCGAGGACAAGAATAATAGTATTTATTCACTGATTGTTCACAGAGAACAACACGAGTTGATAAATGTAGAATAAAAGCATGCCCAATACGAGTCATTGCCTGTACATGGACCAATAATTTTAAGTTGTAACTGTAGAATACAAATTACAAAGAAGGGCAAAAATTATTCACTGTGGATTACTTGATACTCGTACTTATGAGTTTATGAATTTTACTCCTAGAAATAGAATGTAGCCGGTATTTCAAATTTATTTTAAAATAATTCCCGAACTGTAAGTCTTAATCTTTCATAAAGTTTTGACGCTAAATATAGATATGGCCGCTGCATTATGCTGTCCCAGAAATAACACACCAGAGCTACACGGGACTCAGATTGGCTTCAGATCAGTCAGAAAAAAATCAACATCACCTTAGTAAGTGTCTTCTAGTTTTCGAGATACTGCCAGTATGAAGTTTTTTCAAAAAGTCCCTACTGTTTGCTCCTTTTCTGCCTGTTATGGTTATAAATAGCTTCCCTACATTTTTTCCTGGGCTACCTACTATTAATAGTAGGTTGAGACAACCGAGTATTTATTTCATTTGGTTTCCACATCTGAAAATAAAAAAGTTCTAAATTCAGTTTTTACGGATATACAGCTGGAGGAAAGAAAATAGGGTGCCCGTGGGGGTGATAGTGTTTGGTGCTGTATTAGAATCTTCAACCATCTTGGCCGATATTTTTGACATTTTTGGAATTTGTGTCAAGAAAGTGACAAATCACACAAGAAGAGTCTATAATGTATCGACGTAGTACCAGAAAATAGCCACGTACAAACGTGTAAGTCATGTGCCAAGGTACAAGAAATAAAAGCAGGAAGAACTCGGAAGAAGGAGAAAATATTGATAAAAGTGGTAATACCAACGAAAAGTTAATCAACGATATTATAAAAGTCAACGAACAGCTTATCATATCAAAAGATGAAGCAATTAAAGCAAAAGATATTATAATTAAAGAATTATATGAAAAAATTGACTTACTCTACGAGAAAATTGAAATACTAAGCAAAAAGCGTAGCGAAACAACTCGAACGGTCAAATCAGTTGATACTAATATTACAACTAACGAAACAAACAAAGTAAGACCACAGTTCAGTTCAGTGGTGAAAAACGGAAACTCAAACAGCGTTATTATCAAACCTAAAGGGATTCAGCAAGCTCTACAAACGAAAAATGATGTTTTGAAAGTTTTAAAGCCCGGCGAGTTAAATGTGAAGGTAGCTGATAATGGTACCCTGAAAATCTCATGTGCAGATAAAAATGGAGTCCAAAAGATAAACGATTTAGTCAACAAGCAACTGGGCAGTTCATACAGTGCAAGAGTTGTAAGTAATCGCCAAAATCCTAAATTGAGAGTTGTGGGGATTGAACAAATGATCGATAATGAAAACCTTAACGAAGTGATAAAACAACAAAATATTTTTGTAGAAAAAGATGCTTATTTAAAGTTCTTAAACTAAAACAGATGAGGACAAGGTTCTTTGCTATCATAGAATGTGACCCGAAGACATTTTATTAATATTCTAGAAAATGGTATATTGTGCATTAATTTAACGATATGTTCTGTTTATGAGCACATCAATGTATTGAGGTGCAATAATTGCAGTGGCTACAACCATACGGCCAATAAATGTAACAGTGACATGTTCTGTATGAAATGCGGTGAAAAGGGTCAAAAACTGATGCATTTTTAAACTCCAAAGTGTCTTGTCCGAATTGTCTGGAATTTGACAAAAAATTTAAGCTGAGCTGTAGTATTAATCACTCTGCTTTCGATAAAATTAATTTTTCAGCCATGAGGAAGAAGATTGAAACAGTCAGGAACAACATCAACGATTCTATATAGCAATCAAGACGCAATTTAAAAGTTACGCCAAATAATAGCATTCCACTTAACTGCGGAGGCTTTACAACGCAGAACAATAGATTGAATGTATCCCATGTAAATGTTAGATCACTAATCTCAACCTTCGATATGTTTGCAGACACCATACTAGAACAATAATTCCACATCCTAGCGTTAACTGAGACTTGGCTTTCTTCAGACTTCCCCTCTGATTAGATTTCTCTGCCTAACTACCAGGTCATTAGAAACGATAGAGTAGGAATGGGTTGGTGGTGTATGTTTTTACATCCAGTCTAGCATAAAGTACAGAGTTATAGATCTTCGGATTATTCCTTCAAATGGAGGTGAACATCTTTGGTTGTCACTAAAATTCGAGAGCAAGTGTATTGCAGTAGGTGTTATCTACCGACCACCGTCCAGTCGACTGAGCATTCTATCTGGTTTGGAAAATATCCTTGCCTTTATATATGTCACACATAATGAAGCAATACTATTGCGCGATATCAACATCGACCTCACCGTTGAGCATGCTGGTCAAAGCAAACAATTTTTGCAAATGATGTCTCTATTCAACATGAACCGCGTAATTAATGAACCAACAAGAATAACAGCAAGTACAGCAACAATGACCGATATCATTTTTACAACAAATACACTCACTGTTTACGAGTGTGGAACTCTAGACATGCCAAAAGTCACTGATCAGAGATTGTGCTTCTGTAAGTTGGAAATTGAAACTCCAGAATACACGCCTGCAATATTTTACTACAGAGATTTCTCGCATTTCGATCACGTTTGAGTTTGCAAACGATGTTGCTTCTGTGGAATGGAGCTACATAGATGGTTTGCCAAGTCTTGATGACAAAGTTCTCCACATTACCGAAACTATTATTATGCTCGACAATATACACGTCCCATTGAAAAGAATTACTTCACGTAAGAACTGCAGACCTCACTTGACACATACAATCGTATAATAAATTTGAAGCGGAAAGCATACAACAAGTTCAGAAGAACCAGAAATGAAGAACATCGTGCATATTAAAATGATCTAAGAAATTATTTAGGAATAGCTTTGAAAAATGAAAAAACTGCTTACATAAAATTTCAGCTTAATAAGTATTATCATAATCCTAAACAGATGTGGAATAGTTTCTCCAGGTGGAATATACACAGAAAATCCAGTAAACATATATCACAAGACATCGAAAACGCTGAAAGCATCAACAATCACTTTATTAACTCTGTACCAAACCTCCAACCAGATGACTTATTTCTTAACACATTCTCATGGTAAAAAAATTCTATAGTATGCAAGTCTTCATTTCATCATGTTACATCAGACCAAGTTGATCAAAAACTGAAAGGAGTCAAGTCAAATGCTGCGGGTGTTGATGGTATCACTACAAATATGTTGAGAAACGTGTTCTCTTTTTGTAAATATCAGCTAACCAGTATCATCAACCAATCAGTAGGTACAGGGGAAGTGCCATCATTATGGAAAAAAGCATTCATAACACCACTTGCAAAAGTTAATAATGCCATCGATTTTAAGGACCTCAGACCAATAAGTGCTTTACCTTCAATGTCCAAACTGAGAAAATTGTAGATGATGAACTTTGTGAGCATCTAGAAATCAACAAAGTGTTGCCTGACACCCAGTCTGGGTTTAGGAATAGCATATACTGAAATTTATAGAGTTTTGTGTGAAAAACTGCACCATCATGGTTTGACTGGAAATGCCATGCTGTGGTTTAGTAATTACTTGTTTGATAGATCTCATTGTGTAAAATTGCATGGTAAAGTGTCTACTTTACGAGCTTTGAAGTCTGGTGTTCTACAAGGAAGCGTTTTAGGCTCTATTTTATTCACTTTTCATACCTCAGATTTGATAAAACATATATCATCTAACTGGAATGTACATTTGTATGCAGATGATGTACAAGTTTACAAACCATGTCAACCAACCGATGTGAATTCTTTAAGATTAAAACTTAATAAAAATTTAGACATAATTGGACAGTACAAAAATCATTGTTTGAAGCTCAATCCCTTGAAAACCAAAGTATGTTGTGATGGTTCTAGACTAGCGATTCTGAAGTGTAAACAAGTAATAAATACGAATATATTTTTAGAAGGTATTAACATTGAATTTGTTGAAGAAGCAAAAAATTTGGGAATAGTACTTGATAACGATTTAAGTTTTGAAAGTCACATTATAAATAAGCTCAGAATATGTTATTATAAATACAAATCGTTATGCAGATAAAAGTTTATATTAAACAAGTGATATCAAACTAAAACTTGTTAATGCATTAATCCTCACACATTTAGATTGTTGTAGTACCCTTTTATCACTGAGGTAATGCAACAGAAAATTCAAGTTTTGCAAAACCATTGTATGAAGTTTTGTTTCAAGGAGAAAAAGCCGCGAACATATTACTGGGTATTATGTAAGGGAAAATCTTTTAAAGTTCAAATATCGCTCGTCACTTCTCTATCCTGTTCTACTATTTAGAGTTTTAAGCTGCATGTTCTTTATGTAATGTATATAATATGCCCTAGTAAGATATAGTTATGCACTTGATGAATCTACCTTAGCTATTCAGGCGGGGGTTAAAAATGGCTATGCCAATCCCCAGCCCTTCGGAGTATTATTTTTTTGTGTTATATTAATTGCTCGTATTTTGATTCTATTATGTATTAAGACTCTAATAAATGTTATGATGATTATTATTATTATTATTATCCTTTTCTTCCACAGACGTATCTGTCCGGTAATACAGGATAGACCAGATATCAACCAGGTATCAAAGAGACTATCCAAGCACCTTCCTTAGTATATGCGCTGTTCCTGGTAGTGTCGTTTTTTGAATTTGGTAGAGTGCTGGTTTACCGGGTATTGAGTCACAATTATTATTATTATTATTATTATTATTATTATTATTTATCACAAAAGACTTTATAAAACCTTTATTGCAAATTTTTCCTGTTATGACAAAACCAGTGCTGAGCACAGAACTTTTATTTATTATTCATTGATACATAGCAAATTGAGTTATGGGATCACACATATACATAATAATATTGGAAATACATCACCAGCTCTAACTGGCATAATTATAATACTAGACATTGTTTTATATAGAAGCAGCCGCGCAGGCAGAACCTCAAATGCCGGGACACCGCGGCTAGTATGAGGATCACAAAGAAACTTTGTTAATCCTATTTTTGAATTACCTAAGGTTAGTAGAACTGGGAGAAGCTTCCTCTTATAGATTGTTCCACAATATCGACACCCTCGGGAGAAAGACTGGCTGCCAGTGCGACATTGCCTTGTGCCTATTTTTACACGGTGTTGGTTTTTGGCATTGCGAACTGCTTCGTTATATTCATTCCTAGATTCGGGCTTGTCTCTCCTCTACTGTGGGCCTTTATAGGATGGTTCTGTGTGCCTTGATCTTACTGAAAGATGAAGAAAAAGTCTGAGAGTCTTTACCAGTCAGCATAAATATAGTGACAAATGTTGCGTCCTGGACGAGTTTCTGTTGTTACAGTCAGCACTGACTAAAATCTGACCCTTTGTGTGAGTCAGACCAGAGTTTATTATGAGCATTGAAATTACCGAGAAGAACTATCTCTGGAGCAGGGTGATTGCTGTTCAAGAAGTTGATACTGACTGCAAGGTATGCAAGTACCTGTAGGTTGTAGGATGGTATGGACCACATTAAATACAAGCACATTCGTACCCGCTCATCATGGAGACCGAGCAGAACAATTAGCATTCCTGGACGTTTTAGTGACAAGTCAGGATAACCTCCGGCTAGGCCACAAAGTGTACCGCAAAGCCACAAATGCCGCCAGATACTTAGACAAAGGCTCAAACTACCATCCAGTGAAAAAAAGAGGGGTCATCAAATCCTTGATAGGCAGAGTTACGCGGATCTATACACCTCCACACTTAAAACAAGAATTGAAACACTTGAACCAGATTGTACAAGCAAACGTCTATGATGAATCTGAAATAAGCCGAACACTACGTCCAAAAGGAAGAACACAAAAAGCCGAAACGCATGAGACGGGACCACCACAAGGAACTGCCTTTCCTACCAAACCTCTCAGGGATAACAGATAGAATGGGAAAGATCCCATCCAAATATAACATCAAAATGATCTACAAACCGACGAAAAAAATTCAAGAGCATCTGAGATCGGCAAAAGACCCAAGGCACCCGCTGAGTTATTCAGGAGTATCCAGAATCCCATGTGCGTGTGGCAAAGTATATGTCGCAACTACGAAGACCAGTGTTAAAACCAGGATAAAAGAACATAGGCAACTGCCGCCTGGGACAAAGTGAAAAATCGGCAATGGCAGAACACGACCTGCTTCAAGACGACTATAATGTCCTCTTTGACAAAACTGAAATGCTGGCCACAACCAGACATTATTCCACTCGGTTATTCAGAGAGGCCACTGAAATTAAAAAACACAAAAGCAATTTCAACCGAAAAGATGGAGGTATGTCCCTTGACAAAACTCAAACAAACAGAATCAGAAAGCGGCCCCAAGCAGCCCGCCGAGAACAGGTAAATACGCAGGTGCCACTAGAGACGGTAAACATCACCAGTGGCTTCAATCTCCAGGAGGCAACCGGCCTCGTCCTGCTGGACGTGGAACGACCCTTCGATCGAGTTTGGCACGATGGACTCATCGCCAAAATGGAAGCCGCCGGAATCGATGCAAACATGTGCCAACTGATCCAGAGCTATCTAACACAAAGGTGGTTTACGGTGAAGATTGGTACATGCCACTCAACAAGACGACAGCTGGAAGCAGGCGTGCCCCAGGGGTCAGCCTTAGCCCCCCTGCTCTACAACATCTACACTCACGAGGTACCGAAGACAGCTGACACAATGCTGGCCCTATATGCAGACGACACTGCTATAGCCGCCAAGCATCGACGACCCGAGATCATCCGTAGGAGACTACAGGATGAACTGGACCACATCCAGGATTGGTGCGTGAAATGGAAAATCCGCATCAACGTCCAGAAAACGCAGGCAATCTTCATCCAACGAAGAAGGATTGCAAGACCTCTCGAAGCATCCATCTTCGACGAAGATATCCAGTGGAGCGACAAAGTCAAATATCTGGGGATCGTATTTGACAAGTCCCTCACCTGGAAAGACCACATAGAAGCTGTCATCGCAAAGACCAGAGCAGCCATGGCCCAACTCTACCCATTACTGGGTAGACACAGCCGGATGCCGGTAGCGACCAAGCTACGGCTGATCAAGGCCATCGCCAGACCTCAGCTCGCTTACGCCTCCGCGGTCTGGGGGTACGCTGCTCCCAGCTACCGCAAGCGACTTGCTGCTCTAGAGATGAAGCTACTCCGGATCGCCACCAATGCACCATCCTACGTAAGAAACTCAACCTTGCGTAGAGACCTGCATTGGGACACCATTCACGAGTACATGAGGAAAAAAGCGGAGAAGACCTTCCAGAAAGCTCAGGACCACCCGAACGAGCAGCTACGATTCCTCATGGACTACGATCCGGACAGGTACGCAGAACACAGAACCAGGTACCCTAGACCCAAGTTACAGTTGGCAGATGCTAACTGGAACCTTGACTAGGACTACCCGCGGTTGCTCTCCCCTTCCCCCTCCACGGCGTGGATGCAGAGGACCAGGACCCACCGGGACCAGGACCCTCCAGGACCAGGACCAACCAGGACCAGGACCCGCCACGACCAGGACCCACCAGGACCAGGACCCTTCAGGACCAGGACCAGGAACAATATATAGGTAAGAGGACTTGAAACTCTTGATTTTTCGAAAACAAGAGTTTCAAGAGAACCTAGCAGACCCTCTATCGATGATCGCTTAACGACATCGATAGAATGTGCGAGATAAAGGGAACCAACCCGGCGTTCCCAGAGACTGAAACACATGAGGAGACGTTGTAGCAGACCGCAAGTCACGCACAACACATGGCCTACCGAGACGCTGATGAGTCGGGCCACGCGGAGGTTAGGGTTTAGTGGGTATTAGGTGGTCTCCTCAAGACAACCTGGAGTCCCACACACGCCGTAGCTCGGGCTATGGTATGGTGCGTAAACGCATTCCCCCCTCATAAAAAAGAAAGACGGTATTAGTTGTCAACGAGCCACCACGGCGAATGCTTGTCGCCCGGCCACAGGACATTCGGCATAACGAATATTCATGCAGTTCAACGGTGAAGCGAACAGCGACTGAAATAAACGCATAGAAATGTGCAGCGGCGAATGGTGAAGCGACCGGCGAAATCTCCCCAACGAATTGCGCGGGCGACTGGCGGCGCGACGGGTCAATGAAACAAAGGCACGAACCAGTACGGCGCAAGCCACAGAGTCAAGTGGAAGTCGCGGCGAATAGTGCGGTGATCTAACGTGTTTATTTTTTACGCCGCGAAGAATGAACTCCGAGGCATTTATTATTGAAATACTTGCTAGGCCAGCTATTTGGAAGTCTGGCCACCCACGCCACATCGGCTTGGCCACGGGGATGGGCTGCGCGAACGACCATGCGGGAAGCGGGGCGACCTCCTCGCGGCACAGTTTGCAGGCCACGGGCAGTCACGTTCGCCGCCGCGACCAGTATAGGTCTTTATCAACGTTATTTCGATATTGCTTAGAAAGTAATAGTTTTTTGGCTCAACACATAATATTTGGAAGAGATTGTGACGTACATGATTTGAGTAGGAGTCGGAATCCAGGTGCAGATGGAGAATTCCACAGCAAGTACGAGAAATACAGAATGTATCCAGAAAGATGTTTCCAGCATACCAGAATTAGTATCGAAACATTCGATTAAATTGTGCCGATAACAAATAGTACTGTTAGTGCCACCTGTTGGGAGACTCTCCTACTCGCCAGAGCTTCATGGCCGATCTCTGCTTTTACGCGGACCACGACCGCATAAGCCGCTTGGGGACGTCTGTTGAGGACCGTACCAGTGACTCGCCTTCTGGATCGACGCGAATATTCTAGATGCCGTTTTGTGGCTCGCCAGACATTTCTCGAAGCAGCGATGGGGACTATGTATAACTCGAGGGCCGGGAGATGGAAGCAGAGTACAGACTACAGTAGAGTAGAGCAGAGTGGAGCATAGTGCAGTCCATGGCGCGACATAAGAATAAGTTAGACATAAATAGTTATGTACATAAACGTTATATCTAGTCAATAAAAATAAATTACTGCATTTATTTTTGTGGAATCCAGTGTTTCAATCCACACAAAGAAGTACCCAGAAAAACTCTACAATATTCTAATTAATATTCAACCAGAGTGGGAAAAAAGTCAATGCAGGGAGAATTTCAAGTGCCGCTGAAAAATTGTTTTTTTCACTAAGGTATGTACCTATTTATATGAACGATGACATTTCATAGCTGAGCATATTTTGTGGAATGTTAGTACCCATCAGTATGAACAACATTTCACAAAAAACATATAGTCGCAAACGGAATTTTTTCATAACCAATTATTTTCGGGACTATGCTGTGGTTAGCTAATTGAAAAATTAATATTTCATGAAATTAAAATACTTCACAATGATTATGTTATTTATTTGGGTGCTGTGGATGGCCATTCTTCCAAATTGCAAGTATTTCAGTGAGAAAAGCCTCGGTGTTCATTTTTCGTGGCGAAAAAAACTAAACTGTTTTGATCACTGCACTACTCGCCGCGACTGCCGCTTCCCTCTGTGGCATGCGCCGTACTGATTCATGCCTCTGTTTCACTGCCATACGCCGCTGCGCGTGGCTTGATAAGTATATTTCTATGCGTTTATTTCAGTCGTTGGACGCTTTGCCGTTCTTACCGCGCAATTATTCGCTATGACGAATGTCCAGAGGGCAGTCCGTTAGACTTTGATTGCAGCGCCATTAAAGATGGCTACCGCAGTTGTAGCCGAAATCTTTAGAAATGCAAACTCCAGCCCACGGCTTCTAAGCCCGAAAGAAGCAATAGAGAGTCTACAGACAGGCAAGTTGAAACGCGCACAAAAATCAAGATTCGGTTGAATTTACCCATGTTAAGCAACTGACATATCCCGACAAAGAAAACGGATTTTCTAAGACTATACAAGCAAACCATTCTATATGCGTTTGTCTATGCTAGCATTTTAATGTTCTGTAGCTTTTGATCTTATGATGAGAACGAGGTGAAATGTCAACCAAGGGTTACAGCCACTACAAAATATATCGATACACATTCCGCGAAGTGCCTCCTGGCCTATTATTGGATCTAATATCATTCATTTATACGATCTTTTCAGAATAACAGCATTCATTTGTTTATCGACAAATGCCATAAGATAATTTTGGGACGGCTTTTATAGTATCTGAGTAAGAACATAGGCTTTCGTACTATAGCTTTCTCTGCCTTCTCTGTACAGGAAGTGCAGTATATTTGAAATACTGCAGGTAACTTGGAATACTTAGTTATCTAAATAAATGTAAACACCATATGTATTTTTTTGCCATAAATATAATGTCGTAAATCACATGAAACCACAGGTACTAAAAACAGTTATCTTGACATTTTCTGCTACCAGCTGCACGTCTGTTTTGAAAACTTTTTTGGTAAGAATGCAAACATTGATAATCATTTAGTATGATGCGTAAAATCTTCATTGCAATTATTTGAACTGTTATGTGTCCTTGTTAGTTTAATTTTGATTTTGTGAATATATTTCGAATAACTGAAAATGAGACATGGAATTTCATGGAGTATGTTGAGATGTCATGTTGTTAGTTTGCCATACCGAAAGTGAACAAGAAAAGAAAGAGATGGGAAAGTCCGGTGTGTATATCTGTGATTGTTGTAAGATGGAGAACACTAAACTATAAGTTCAGGCTAAATACTGATTTTGATTATTGTGACTGATAACCACGGACATAAATTTTTGTAACGTAATCACGGACAGTGAGTCTCCGAGGTTTAAAAATTTGGAGAAAAGAACATAAAAAAAATAAATGAAGGTCGGCAGTAGCATTTATGGGTCGTGAAATGTATTTCCAATTACCTTATCGTCAGTTGTAGCAACACTAGTCTTGCCAACAACAAAAAATGATAAAGGTCATTATACTGAACGTTTCTGGTAGTCGTTAATTTCCCCCTCCAAGATCAAAAGCAACTTTTGAACCAAGACTTACATTTCTTTGACTTTAACAAACGCAAAAACACAGAAATAAGATTCACAACAAAATAACAAAAAAATCTGAAAAGTCTCTAGTCTACGTGATCATCTCTCACGGTGCTACACTTTCGGAAGTACTGTAGATAGAGGGGCTTCTTGCATTTAATGCAACTGTATGCACTCTTTCCTCTCAGGTTAGGAAGACATACGTAGTAGTATTTTCCGGTTGCTAGTCGCTCATCAGCTGCATTCTGTACTTCATTCGTCATACCCAGGACTCGAGAAACTGAACATTTTACATCCCTACTGACCGGCTTCTGCCATCTTTCTCGTAAATGATCATCTATCAACTGACGGGAAATTTTTTTGACAAAATTAAATCGGCTCATGTCATTTCCTAGAATTTTGGAATATAATATACAGGGTGTTCATTTGAAAAGTAATCACCACCGATTTATCAAGGGGGACACCTTTTTATCCAGAAACTACTTCACCCTCGGCCCCCCAGGGTCATCATCTTAAAAATATTAAATGACAACGGGCATCGTGTAATAGCTTGTATTAAAGTTCTTTCGAAGTCCTTTATTTTGATGTTTGATTCGTTTCCAAGAAAATTAGAAAAATCTTTATTTATGTTAATCTGTTCAGATTGACGTCAAAAATATACGATAATATCACTTTTTATGTCAATAAGTGTTCGAAATGTTGCCCGTTAGTGGCCAAATAATTATATAGGCGATATTCAAACTCCTCACGCACATTTTCAAAAACATGTTGTGGCATATCATGGCAGCATTCGATGATGCGTTGACTAAGGTCATCCAAACTTCAAGGTGGGGCAGTAAACACATTAGATTTCAAATGACCCCATAGACAAAAGTATAATGTCGTGAAATCAGGAGAGGCCTACTTCGCCCTATCGATTTATCTGGAAATTCGTCGTCTAGCCATTGCCGAACCGAAAGAACATAGTGACGAGGACCACCGTCCCCGATAGCACGAAATATTTATTAAATATTTAATTATATTTTTATCTTACTTAAGAATTTGTTCTCTTAAACAAATATTCAATAAATATTTGTGATATAATATTTTTATTAAATATTTAATCAATATCTTTTAAATATTTTAAATACAATATTTCTTTTATAATGTTCATTAAATATTCACTTTTCAATCAATGGAAAATATTAAATCTCGAATATTTAAAAAATATTCATTAAATATTTTCGAGCAAGGCGCATGTGCGTGTGACCTCGAGCGACCAATGGGATAATAGCAGGCCGGCCTGAGGCGACCCGTTTGCCGGCATCCATTCTACCTATGACTTTCACTATGATAGCGTGTACTTCCTCTGTACCATCAAGTGGTTCATTATTTGAGTGTTTTTTTGTGGAATACGGTAAGTTTTTCGATAATTACATAGCTTAATTTATCGGACTAGTAAACATTATTGGGCCAGCTGACTATAAAGGTATTCAAGACCATAAATAACTAGCCTTAAAATGTAACAGTTATTTGGTATTGGTGGATTTATCTGAGAATGGATACGAAAATTATGTTCATAACATTCAAATGAAAAGACATATAATCGCAACTTGATCGAGATACATACAAATGCTTTTTTTAAATTTATAAATGATTATTGTTTTTGTCGCAGTACCGTAAAACGGGGCTACTTGAAAATAGCGGGGTAACGTGAAAATGAACGCCGTCAACTTATTAATCAAGTGCTGCCACCGAACGGTTCTTCCGATAAACAAAATTCCGAAGTCATCTGACAAGACATACCTGGGCGCTACTTATCAAGGTTGTTTATGTTTACTCTGTGTTTAACGGTGTCGTATAGATGTAACCAAAAATATTGCAAAAATAAACTGTTTTTTGTGGCCTAAATACTTCCATTTGCAGAGTTCCTATTACTTGTTTTAATCCCTAATCACGAATGTGACCTCAACTTAGGCCTATTTTAAATTCTGACGCCAGTGGCGGCGACTTTATATTTTAATATCATTTTAGGGGCTATTTGAAAATGGTGAGGACTTACAAAAGAAAAGTCGAGAGTAGATCCTATCGGAATTATGGTGAAGAGGACTTGAATAATGCCGTGCAAAGTTATGAAAAAGAGAATTTAATGCAACTCAGCGAACAATACACCATATGTGACTTTATATAGAAAAATTAACAAATTGCATCCCCAAAATCCGGGTCATCCTACTGCGTCACCACATGCTGATGAAAAAGCCCTTGTTAAAGCAATTTGTAAGGCTTCAGAATGGGGTTTCCCTTTTGAGTCTTCCGACATACAAAGTTTGGTTGAAGACTATTTAAAGCGCTTGCCATGACTATAGCAA
Source organism: Acanthoscelides obtectus (assembly GCA_963669975.1). NCBI lineage: Eukaryota > Metazoa > Arthropoda > Insecta > Coleoptera > Chrysomelidae > Acanthoscelides > Acanthoscelides obtectus. Next base: position 14,843,428 of record CAVLJG010000009.1, read on the forward strand.
TATTATAACGTAACCACATACTCCTACACAGAAATAACTCAAGCAGCTAAAGCAATGCAACGTTCTCACTTTGAAAGGGTTACTAAGTTGAGAAATTTATTAGTTTCTAAGAAAAAGTGTAAACAATTGAAGGGTATGCCGGAATAACGTTATAACCGCAATAAGTTTAGTTTTGAGAAAAACAAAAAAAAACGCTCTTTATGTTTTACTCTCAAATTAGAAAAAAAAGAAAACAAGTAGGTTATTTACTAATGGGTCTCTTAACATGTTAAACACCAAGCAAAATTTTATCAGGCCAAAGGCATGTTTCCAATAAATAATGTGTCTAATCTACCATGTACGTGAAAAACTGACACAAGACGGGAACGACATGTACTGAAAAAAAAGAAGGAAAATCACATGAAGTCAGACGGTATTGTAAAGGATATTATAATAAAAAAAATAAGGGGTGAAATACCAAAAAATAAAATCAGAAAAGTTACTACATATTGTGACAGTTGTGAGGGAAATCCCCACTTTTGCTTTAACTGTTTCGGAACATGTCATAAATAAATGAAATTATCTTATATTTTATATTACCCTATCATAACTTATATATATATGCATTTTCACTGGAATATTGTTTGTTTTTGTAAAATTTGTTGTGTAGATTTAGTAGGAAATGAATGATGTGAATTACAAAAAATTGAATAACCCTATTTCAAACAAAAGTACACCAATAAGTTGGCATATGGGCATCATCCATGCAAGCCACAGCGATCCATATCTAACGCTAAAATGAATTTAAATATGGACCTCTGGCAGAAGTCACCGTGGAAATAAATGAAATACAACGCGGTCCATAAGGATAGGGCCGTTGTCAAGTGGTTCCATGGGACCTCCATGGCGTTTAACGTGTTAAAATATTTAAAGAATACAACATCTTTTCATAAACCTTGTATAATAGGTTAAGAGGCTAAGAAAATAAATTCCCTAAAACAACGTTCTATATACATGTCACTTACAACGTTTTTATACCGAAACAAGGTATCTACAACCTTGATTTACACTTAATGGGTCAACGTTTGCCTCTTTAAGATCTCTTACGGCTACTGCTTGTACTAATTTGTTGCGTGACTTTAACAAGAAAGTAAACCAGGGTTGAAGTGTGTTGTAGGACTTTCTTACTCGTAAAGTATTTACATCATCTGCAGAAATTTGCAACCACCTTACTTGGGTGATTTTACACGAAGGGCGAGGGTGACACTAACTCTAAAATCTTAAATGGAAATGGGGGCCGAGTGATGCCTTATTTTAAAGGTCATTCAATTCCCTTTATAATGATGTAACATACATGAGCTTCAGTTCAGTAGTTTTGAAGATTTATTGATTTAAAGCTTAAAGTAGACTTTAATAGGTACATCAGATTAATTTGTACTACTTTTAGGAGAAATTTGACTAAAAGAATTTAATTAATAAGTAAATGCTTTTCTTCACTACGTCCATGGTTTGTTTATCATTTTGTTGTTGAAAATAGCTATTGGAGCGTTTTTTTGTGGTAAAAAAGTTATTTCGTGAAGAAAGATAAGGAAATATCTCGTACTTCTTTTAAATAGGAATTTAGTACATAGTTTGCGACTGATTTGACCAAACTTTGTTGCTAAAATAACTTGTAACGCTTTATTACATAAATTAACCATGGTATATTCCATAGCAGAAAGAATTGAAATTATCGAAATATTTTTCTGAAATAATCAGTGCGCTAATAGAACAGCAGAAATATACAGGGTGACTTTGAAGTTGAGTCATTAATTTTCAGATAATGATTGTAGAAGATAAACCAAAATATGTGTGTAAAAATTAAAAAAAATTAAAAAAAAAATGTTACCTTGTTTTATAAAGTATCCTCCCGACAAGTATTTCAGTGCGGACCTGTATTTGATCGTGCGGTCTTGGAGAACCGGCAGGTCTTAAGTCACCTGATTCATGAGCCCTTTGTACTAGATTAACAAAGGCACGAGGGGTTGGTTGCACTCGATTGGGGAACCGATTCGCACAAATCCGTGATGCCGCGGCAGCATTTTGTAAAGACTCCCCCCCCGTAAATAAGAATCATGTCCACAAGTTCAGCATTTTCGTAAACATGTGCCATTTTTTATTTCGTTTGAGCCACGCAACAAACACCACTACGCGTTACTGACTGACGAAAAACATCGTGATAAACGTTTCAAATTCTTTCGCTTTTTTGTTTCCGATGCGATGAACCGGTCAGGCGGATTATATCCGTTGTCGCCAAACACGAGCATACCTATAATATTATTATTGAGACAGGGCGGTACTCAAACTTCTAAAGGGCTATAACTTTGTTAATTTAATTTTTCCAGAAAAATGTTAAAGGAAAAAAACATTTCTTTTGATCAGATCTACTCACTGTTAAAATAAATGACTCAACTTCGAAGTCACCCTGTATAATGAGCGACATGAGAACAGTAACGTGCATCGAAAATATGTTCTAGAACTTGCACCTAAATTTCTGTAAACTGGGTCAATCGCCAATAAAAAACGCAACATTGAAAATCCCATAAGGAACGAAGCAATAGAAGTGGGGGTTTTAGGGCAAGTTTATGTAGATCCTACGTTAAGTTAGTCAATGTACTGTCCAACGGATTCTTAAGGCCCATAGTTTTCATCCGTATAAAATTCACCTGGTACAAGAACTTAATGAAGACGATTTTGATCGGCGATTACAATTTTGTGAAGATATGAGTGAACGAATTATAAACGATAAACATTTTCTATTCAACACTTGCTTTTCCAACGAATGTTCCTTTTTTTTGAATGGCGTAGTAAAGCGTCATAACTGCCGATATTGGTCCGATTTTTATTTCAGAACTTATCATGAGGTTCATACACAGCAGCCACAAAAATTAAATGTTTGGGCTGGTATTTTTGGCGATCATTTAGTTGGTCCTTTTTCTTACCTGGAAATTTAACCGGTGAAATGTATTTGGAATTACTGGAATACGCCATAGATCCTGCATTATCAGCCATAACTGAAAATCAGAATGATCGGCGGTACATTGCGAATAGGTTGATGTTCCAACAGGATGGTGCCCACCACGTTACGTATTACGTGTTCGACAATATTTAGATCAGACGTTTCCAGATCGATGGATTGGTAGAAGAGGGCCATTGAATGGCCTCGAAGTTCGTCAGATTTATCTCCTTTAGATTTCTTTATGTGGGGTCATTTTAAAAGCAAAATCTATGCTACTCAGCCAACATCATTAGAAGACCTGCGACAAAGAATTGTGAATGAGTGCCTTCAAATTAATCCTCAAATATTGCAAAATGTGCGGCAACGTTTTGAGCAAAATCTTTATTATTGGATGGAGAGTCATGGTGGCCATTTTCAACATTTACTTGCCTAACGGGTCAGTTCATTCTTCATTTTTAAATTACTTTGCTGCCAAATGTATTGATTTCCACTAATGATGATGTATTAGTTTTATTTAAGCTTCAAATCAATAAATCCTCAAAACTACTGAGCCGAAGTACATTAATCTTATATCATTATAAAGGGGATTGAAAGACCTTTAAAAAAAGGTATCACTCGACCCCCCTTTCCATTTAAGATTTTGGGGGTGGTGTCACCCCCGCTTAGGGGGCTGCAAGTGCTAACGTGATTTTTTGCCAAACTTGTGTCCCCCTCGAAAACAAAATCGACTGGTCTGAGCGTTTTTCAAAAAAAACTGAGCTGCCAGTAAATGCATCTGTTTCGTTTTCGACGCGCCACCCTGTATATAACATTTTCCGCTCTGAATATCTAACGTTTATCTTACGGAAACCACGTGGGCTGTGACAGTTTCAAACACAAACTCGTTGAGACCAGTTGGCGCGGACATATATACGTACAACGTTGTTACGCGGATATAAAGATCCGCTGAATCATTTTGACGTCTGCACACCGATTACATTTGTGAATCTCAGCTTGAAAAAGGGACGGATCATGGGAATTGATACATAGATCATTGTTTTACAGAAATCCAACTTTTCACCAAACTGTCGGTTAGAATGTTGTTCCGGAATACCCTTCAATTGTCAAAAAAAAAATATTCCAAATTACCTGCACCCTAAGTAAGTTTACGGTTTTGGAGTTTTTATTTTGAGAAATTTTTCGATGGGGTTTCTGGTTATTGTTTTGTTTTAATGCTTATATCATTAAAATTGAACAATTTCCCAATAATTTATTGCATTTTATTTCCAAAAAACAAACCAGTATTTCAAATATGCTGCAGTTCCTCTACCTATGTCGAGGAGAATTTTAGATTTAAGGATTGATTGCAAGAGGACGGCAACGATAGAAACCAAGTGCTCAGTGTGAGCAATCGTTTCATAAAAATTTTGTTATTGTGAGATTAATCAGAAATAGGGATTTGTATGACATAAATAAGCTTCATTGCAACGATCCAGATTATTCGAAACAATGGGAGTAGAGGATTTGATAATCATAGTATACTGGCACTATTGTAAAATAACTAATCTGATAAAAATCGTATCGCCGTTGAGTTTAATACTATAGATACGACAAATAAAGCGCCAAAATGCATCACACCTTATGCATCATACTCTACCATGGATGGCAGAACCCGCTAGATAAATTATAATATTTCGAGAACCACCCAAGTACCTGCGCTTGACTGACTTTGCATCGCCGTTTCTCTTGATTCATTATACTTGTGTGGTTCAGCACCATTGCCAAACGCTCAGCACTTAGAGCAGGGAAGAAACCACCGTTTTCATATGTATGAACTTACTACATGGGCTTTTTTGGCTGATTTAATAATACGTTTGAATTTTTGTTATACATGTTTGTAGCTAGTTCAGGTGAACTAACTTGTGCTGAACACAATCGCTTATGAAGTGCAGGGTCAACCTACTTGACACTACTTTTGTCTAAATACAAGGAGCTTAAAGACAGATTGCTTAAGCCTCGTCAGGCAGGCTGTTCCACAATTTCGATGCTCTAGGGACAACGAAGCAGTAGCAATAGACGCTTCTAGATGTACGACGTTCAACACGATTAGGATAGAAGGCCAAAGTCCGGCGGGTCTACCTGGCTGGCCCAAAGCACAGCGGCACAATGGACGCAAAACTCTGAGAACCAGTGCCCGTTGACATAGCGGTAGAAGAGAGCCAGATCGCCGACCGCATGTCGAGGCAGAAGGGTCCCGAGACTGTCCGTTAGAGGAGTGTCACCGGTTAGCACCGGGGCAGTCGTTAGCAGTTCAAGCATGTGAGCAGTACACGAGGCTGGGTCTTATCAGGGCTTTGTAGAGAGTGGTGGTTATATGCTTTTTAACCCTAAACTAACTTTTTCTCAAACGTTCTGGCTATCGACGAGACATGTTCGTGCCAAGTCAAGTCTTCGGTGACCTGGGCAACGAACAACTGAAGCGAATAGCTCTTTGGCGAAACTCGACCATCCAATGAAACCGGATGAACGCTAGGCGCTCCCTGTCAAGATACAAGATTGGGTTTTGGGAGCATTAAACTGTACCAGATTGCGGTGAGAACGTCCAGGTTTCTCGAGAGAGAAGGCTGCGATTAGTCTTCTTCTTGCGACAGTGAATGCCTGCATGCAGAATGCTATCATCAGCATAGCTGTGGATCGGATTGATCGAACAGTAGATGAGATCGAAACAATGTTGGAGCCAAGAAAGATCACTGGGAAACAGCCGCATTGCCATTGTGGTATGGAGAGAAGATCCCGTCAATAACGACGGATATACCTTGCGGGTGGAAGGAAAATGAGCCACCCATCCACAAAGCGTTCGTCGGAAGCCATAGGATTTCGACAAGTCTGAAAAAATTTTGCTTAAATCATTGATCGAATAAAGTGATTTATTATTAGATAAGTAAGTATTATTTTTTTGTTTAAAAAGTTTGGCATCCAGTTTCTTTATACGGTCTGGCAACAGATTATAAAAAAACTATTACATGATAGTTGGTGCCATTCCTGATGGCTTGGAGGCGGTTATGAGTTATTCAGATCTTATCCATATTTCTGGTTCGATGACTGTTCCGTGTATTTGAGGCCAGCAACGTCGTAAGGCAAAAACTTTTGACGAATGGGCCGACTGACCCTAGTTTAACAATACGTATGAAATTCTTGATTGAAAATGCCTAAACCAGGGTCCAACGGCTGGTTTAACAAATCGTGTGACACTGCTCGCCAGCAGATCAAGACACACCGAACCTTCTTACAAAACTCCACTGTAGAGAACAGACAAGCCGACGTCGAGTCCAGAAACGGAGCGGTTCGCAATTCCAAAAACCAGCGCGATATAAAAGTTAGGCACAGGGTAATGTCGCAGTGCAATGGCAGTAGGTCTATCTGGACGCTGGCCAAGCAGATTGAAAAGATTTTCTCAGACAGTAACTTTCCACCACTTACGTGTCAGGATGGAACTATTGTATTCGACTCAAAGGCCAAGGCGGAAGTGCTAGCCAAGATCTTTGCTGCCAACTCCACCATGGACGTCCCCCCCCCCAATGCCCAAGTGCCGTTAATTCAAAGGGTTCCCTACACTATGCGGGAGGTAACATTCAGGCATAAGACCGTAAGACGAATGCTCTTGTCGCTCGACATCAACAAAGCTTCTGATCCGGACTTGATTCCTGCCATTGTACTGAAGAGGTGTGCACTGGAGCTTGCTCCAGTTCTTTCGCGTCTCTTCCAGATATCTTATGAAACAGGCACCTTCTCAGAAAACTGGAAATTTGCTCGTGTCCAACCCATCCCAAAAAAAGGATTTAAGACCGACCCTTACAACTACATGCCTATAGCTCTGCTTTCTGTTATAAGTAAGGTAATGGAGAGGTGCATAAATCGCGAGCTTCTGGACTACCTCGAAAGTCTCGGCTTGATTAGCGACAGGCAGTACGGTTTCCAGGACCAGCGATCCACAGGGGACCTCCTAGCTTACGTCACGCAATTGTAGAGGAAACTAATCCAGTATTATGGGAGGCTTATTGTCGTTGATCTTGATATCACGAAAGCGTTAAATCATCTTATGGCCTCCCAGAAAAGCTTTGCAGATGGGTGGCTGACTTTCTCTCTGGCCGCAAGGTATCCGCGTAATTGACGGGATCTTCTCTTCATCCGCGAGGTCAACGTGGGTGTTCCACAGGGATCGGTCTTGGCTCCAACACTGTTTCTCTTACATATCAACGACCTACTGTCCTGCACGATCAACTCATTCCACAGCTTCGCAGATGACAGCGCTATACATGCAGGAATTCAGAGTGAAAAGCCGATCTCTGCCGCTGAGCTGGAAAACAGAAGACTAGCGACGACTTCCTCTCTGACAAGAGACCTGGAGGCTAACACTGCTTGGGGACGCAACAATCTTGTACAGTTCAATGCTTCCAAAAAACAGTACTGTACTTTGACGAACAAAAGTTCTGCCAAAGAGCCACTCATTTCGGAGACCAGATCACCGAGGACCTGATCTGGCAGGAACACATCTCGTGCAGCTACTGTGAAAAATCTGGGCTATTTGTTTAGAGCTAAGAAGAACTTTTCTCCGAATAACCTCCTCACTCTATACAAGGCCCAGATAAGGCCTTGCCTCGAGTATGGCACACACGTTTGGGGTGCTGCCGCCCCGACTACATTGATGCTGTCCAGAGGAGGGCGGCCCGACTCTAACAGTCAGACGGTGGGCCATCGGCGATCTAGCTCTTTTCTATCGCTACGCCAACGGGCTTTGCTCCTCAGAGCTCTCTTCCATGATGCCGTCGCGCGATTTGCCTGCCAGACAGACCCGCCTGACTTTGGCGTTCTATCCTAGTCGTGTCGAACTTCGTATATCCAGAACTGGCCGACACGACCGCTCCTTTATCCCGAAGGTGTCGAGATTGTGGAACAATCTACAAGAGGAAGCTTTTCAACTTCTGCTAACCTTAGGCAGTTCAAAAATCGTATTAACAAACTTTCTTTGGGATCATCATAGCAGCCGCGCTGTTCCGGCATTTAGGCTTCTGCCAGCGCGGCTGCTTCAATATAAAAAAGGAATAATATGTTAGAAGAAAAACTGACAGAGATGTTTCAACTTCCTTATTAAACAAATAACATATAGCTAATGAACCGAGAACATGGAGTGACTTTCCCACGACAAGTGTTCCTCAATGTAAGCCCCTAGTAACTTCATAGACTTTAGTGCATTGGTGCCGTAGTGCCTCAGATTGAGAATGGTCATCTGAGACTTCGTTTCGTTGACGGTCACCTTATTAATGGCTAATCAGTTTGCTAGATTATTTTTAAGAGCCTTACAGCCATATATCGTTGAAGTTGCAGAGGCGTTGTTATTCACCAAGGTAGTTTCATCAGCGAATAGGGTTAAGTTATTGTTTACATTATAACTAGTCATATCGTTTATGTAAATTAAAAATAAAATAGGTCCTAAAACCGAGCCTTGCGGTACCCCGAGAGCAGCGAATAACTGTGAGGATGATCAACCTTTAAAGAATACAAATTGACTGCAGATACTCAGGTATGATTTAATCATTGCAGTGGATGTTTCATGAAAGTTATAAAAAGGCAGCTTTTGAACAGGCTGTTGTGTTGAACACAATCAAAAGCTTTTGGTAAGTCCAAGAAATAAACTGAATAAAACTGTTAATAGCTGATGTGGTGGAACTAAGATGCCTGAGGTGAATCAGGCCCACCTAACTTTAAAGCTAAAAAGCTCAGGAATTATATCAAAAAATTGAAAAAACGTAGTTCAGTAGAAAGCTTTTTTATTTAAGGTAAGACAAAAAGATAAATAGTAATCTGATCGAGGAACGGCGCAACGGCATCAAGTTTCTTGCAAAGGTAGGCAAGAATGGTCGTGAGATTTTTTAGTGTTTGGAACAAGTTTTCGGAGACAACTCCCTGAAGGAACCAACCGCCAACAAGTGGTTGAAAAGGCCGAGAAGATGTGAAAGATGACCAACGCTCAGGACGCCCCTCCACATCGAGCTCTGAAGGAAATGAACGAATTCGGGGATGTGTTCTTAACGACCGTCGATTGACAGTTTGAAGGATAGCTGACAAGCTTCCACGAAATTCTGACAAAAAAACTTGAAAGGAAAAAATTGTGCGCGAAAAAGTTTCCGGTCGTCATTTCTTTAACCAAACTTGCTTGCCCTCTAGCCTCGTTTCTGGTGCAGCTGACATTCCTGCTCTTCAATGGTGACCATGTTCGTATAAGAAGCACAGGTCGCGTTGACCTTTTTTAGGTCTGGAGAGTGCAATACTTTCAGTTGGACAAAGAAGTACAAAATGCCGTAAAAGAATTCTTCAAGCAGCAGTCACAAGAATTCTTTAAGCAAGGTAAGTACATCGATTGGTGAAACAGTGGGATTTGTGCCTTAATTGTAGTGGTAATTATTTATAGATATATTTGCCGATACATTTTTTCTGGACCAAAGATGCGTTTCAATTGAACAAGCCTCGAATATTTTCATGCTATTCCAAGAGGTCTCAATTTAGGCCAGAAGGAATTAATTATGTTTTTTTTCGATCGCCTTCAGTAAACTCCTGACAAGGCCGCTTTATGTTTGTACGTGTGTTAGGTTCACATCTTGCATCAAGTTTTCTAGCGTAGCCAGATTTCTCGTTACGATACTTTCCATCAACTTTTTTCAACCGCTTTTATTAAAAACTTAAAACTTCAAGTGTTAATAACATTATTCTGTAAACATTTTCCAGAATGTTACATATTTTTTTAATCATGTAAATTACAATTACGAGAACACCTTAGTACATGCCACTACCATTCTACAATGTCAGTTTCTTCCTGGAACACCCTGTATACCAATTTACCAATACCCTTGGAACCTTATATGAGGAGCAGACTTTCAAAAAGCGTTATGCTATGACCCGCATAAATTGAGGAAAGTGGAAAACACTGCTGTGACAACATGCGTAGCTGCAAATGCTTGATTTTGGTGAATCAAATACCACGAAAATAGATAGGCTTTGATGGTGAAGGAGGATTACCTGGAAAACAAAGAAATTCCATTTTTTGATCAAAAGTTGATTCTATTTGATGCACTTTGTTTGTCCGAAGGTGAAATAAGTCCTTCTGTTTGGGAAACGGTAACTTAAGTCAAAATACCTTTATTCCATTTACCGATGAATACAATCTTATAAAAAATAGGCTTAGAGAAAAATATTCAAACTTTCACTCCGCCATCATCCTCGATGCAGTTACATATTTCTTGGGCATTATCTTCATCATTGTCTTCATCACTATTCTCTTGTAGCTCTTCAAGGGGCTCTGGAAAAATAGGACGAAGCCATTGCAATTCCTCATCCTCACGCCATATTTCTGTGGATAGCTGCACCAAAAGGTTATGCAGACTTTTCAACTTTGTCCTTTTTATTTCAACCTTGGCAAACTCAAGTTTTCAATCTTGTTTTTTTTAACAACGTCAAGTACTTGGCGATGGCATCGTCATTTCTGTAAAAGGTTTCTGTTTTCACCGCTACATGTTGTTTTGAAGTCCGTTTTATCAAGATTCGCTTAGCATGACTGATTGGTTCGATTTTCTTAAAAGTGGTCAAAGCGGATTTCAGGTCATATATTTTCCAGTCAGTCCCAAGCTTTCGAACCAATCAAACTCCCAGTATTTTTCTGGTGACTTTAGTGTGCTATGGGACTTTATAAGCTTCTCACATCGTCCAAAAATGCGATCCGCTTGGAAAAACCATTCTTATAGATTGAAGGCCTTCTGGTGCTTCTTTATGTAGCCACATCATTAGCATGTGAACTATGTGACTGTTCTTGTTTCGGCCTCCACATCCATCAGAGAACAACGTCAATTCTTTCAACTTTTTTGGAAATTCAGCCTTTCTGAGAAAATCGTAAAGAGCAGAACCAACTTCTGTGGCACCCCTTCCTGCTTGGTGTTCTAACCATGAGTAGAAAATTGTTCGCTTCCAAGGTGATACAGAAAACATACAAGGAGAGTTGCTGTGCATAGAATGCCTCTGAAATCGGTACTTTAGGGAGAGGTTGTACCTGCTGAAGATCGAACCAGAATGCCATGCCATCTTCAGATTTTTCCTTCATCATTCTAAAAAACTGCTTTGCTCGTAACTTATGTACTCTTAAATTTGTAATAACAGTTTGCTTTTCGCGTTGGCCGTTCACCATAGAGAGCAGATTTAGGTGCCGCGTACAGAATCCACAAACATCGGTCGCCGGTGTACCGAATCCTATGTTAAAGTCATTCGAAAAAAGGCGACTAAAGTACTTGTAATTTACTTTATAGCTTTCTTTAACGCTATCATTGTAGTATGGTGATATTGTACTCTGCAGATAAATATATCCTTTTAGATTTCGCTATTCCGTAGTGACTCTCTTGCCCCTTTAAATTTGCGATCAATGCTTTCACTTTTTTACGCTTTTCCACATTTTTCTGCGAACGTCTGTCACCACCACGATTTTCAGAAATACCCGATCCAGCTTTCATTTGCCTAGAAATATTTTGTATGCGTTTCTGACTAATACCAAAAATTTTTAAAAACATTTTCTGACAAATTCTTTTTTTGCTGTTGGAGCTCCACACATTGTAATGCACAGTAATGTTGCGGTTTCTAGTAAAGCTTTGGTCTGAACGTTTCTTTCTCCTAGGAGTTCCAATTTCAATTAAATGAGACAGTTTCGTATCTTGCTTAACCTTGTCTTTTGGTGAATAAAACTTTTATCGGCAGCGCCTTAGATCTTCGAAAGGAATATCCTTACATGAAAGTTTTTGGGATCAGGGTCATCGTATCTAGAAATAAAACCGCAAACTATGAGAAAATTCCCCAAATAACATAATTTACTATATCTAACGTATTTCTTTCTGCCGCTGCCGTGATGTTGCACCCCATTTTCCTTTTCTACTGCCTCTGTCTTGATCACCAACAATATGCTCTTCATCCATAATAGTGGTACGACCGATCTAACCCACTCGATATCACTATGCTAACTGAAGCAAGTTACGACAGGATTACAATCTTGAGACACGTGTCCAAACAAAAGGGTTTACTTGCTGCTCATCCAAAATATACTGGACAAACAAAAAGCGTTCATGCACTAACTAGCTTATCAAAGTCTATTTGTTTGTCCAACGCAGAAAAAAATAACGCTCTTTGAAAGTCTAGACGTATTAACGGGCGTTATATTTATCGTTTAACATCGTTTTGGATGTCCAAGGAGCGGTTGACAAATGGAGATGAACCTATACATTTGATCGCCATCTTTTGGCCAATTTCGTAAAAACTGCACTTAATGCTTTTTGAAAGTCTGCTCCTCATATAGTATACACCAACACAGAGGTTGTAACTAATTTCCAGAAACTATTATTCTATTAGCAAATAATACTTTTATAAGATGTGTTGAATAATATTCGTAATAGTTTTCGAAAACCTCTCAGAATTCTCAGAAACTTTGCATAAATTTTGAGGCTATTTTGCTTTATGGCATTATTTTCGTTTGTCCGCGTTCGCCTCTAACTCTCTAGTTTCGACACCACGTCTTTGGTAGAACGGTACCGGCGGCATCTAGGAGTAGATACTATATAGTGTTACAATTCGCGATCCGACAGTAGGATTCTACTCACTATGCAGTATAACTTGTGTTATTCAACTTTCGTTCAAGAGATGTCGCAAAACAATGACATTAGACGTAAATATGACATTTATTGACAAATGACATTCTTTCCCAAAAAGAAAGAATATTCTTCAAAAATTTTCCTGACTTGCAAATCCAAAAAAATTAGGGTAATCCTTTAAATTTTTTGAATAAGTACAATGGCCGGCTTCCCAGGAAGCATCGCATTCGATGAATATGGTAGACCTTTCATCATTTTACGTGACCAAGATAAACAGAAACGGCTGACCGGAATCGATGCACTCAAGGTAGGTTATGTCAGTTTATTTACCTTTAATGGAGTCTTATCATATGAGAATTATTTCCTTAATTTGAAGAATACCTTTGACAGACTTGACTTTAATTCACATTTGTTGTCGAGTTTTTCATAAAAATATTCTAACGCTTTCAAAATGTCTGTTTTCAGTCTCATATTTTGGCCGCAAAACAAGTCGCTCTAACCATCAGGACTTCCCTGGGACCCAAAGGACTGGACAAGATGATGGTGTCTCAGGATGGTATGTTGTCACATGTTGATCATAAATTAGCGCATTATTTAATTCCCTTTTACGTATTTTTAGGTGAAGTTACAGTAACTAATGATGGGGCAACTATTTTGAAAATGATGGATGTAGATCATGAAGTCGCTAAACTGCTGGTTCAGTTGGCACAGTCCCAGGATGATGAGATTGGTGATGGGACAACTGGGGTTGTGGTTCTGGCAGGAGCCCTATTAGGTAATTCTTACAATTCTCATTTTTTTATTTCATATAAGCAGATGCCTCATTGTGATTGCCAAAAATCTTAAATCATGGATGATTTTTGCATTTCCCTATTTGCATTATAAGAACTTAGTGTACATATCCCTGATGGTCTGTTTAAAACTTTTGGTAATTCTCTAGCTGAGACACCGGCCATTCTTGTTTCTCCATTCAAATAGACAGTAGGTTTGGGTTGTAAATGATGGACAGGAGATTGAAAATGTCTGCAAATGGGTTAGTTGCTGAATATTGTTCATATCTAGATTTTAAAATGTATAAACACCTAAATCCTGACGTTCATAGAATAGGATGGTTCCTATACATACTGCGATGTTGCCATATTGCAGAATTATAAGAAAATAAACAAAAATATGCACATCCATGCCAAGCAGCTCTCCAGTTACTCTAGAACTCTAGTGCTTTGAATTCTGGTGCTATTCCGTCTGACATACGATGATGGAAAAGCTTCCAACGTAACAAAGATACAAGACATTTTTTTTGAATTTTTTTCAAATACTCTCCTTGAAACTCTATGCACTTTTCCAAGCGATCCTCCCATCTCTGTAACCCTTCCAAATAGCGTTTTTCTTTGAAAAATAATTGTTCACAAAGGTGATTGCTCCTTTATTTGATGAAAATCTGTCTTCCAAACGCAATTTTTAGATGAGATAGCAAAAATGAGTTGCCTGGGGCTAGATCTGGTGTGTAAGGCAGATGGTCAAGCAGTTCAAAGAGTTCCTGTAATGGTTTTTCCTTTTTGAAGATTTTCAGTTAAAATATTTCCATGACTATCCCAAAAAACTGTTGCTGTCATTTTCCCAGCTGGAAAAACAATTTTTGCTTTTTTTGGAGCCGATTTCCCCTTTGCTGTCCACTGTCTGGCTGTAGTTTTGTTTCGGGCATATGATAGTATCCGAACTGCGGCAACAGAGCATTGGAAATGTTCATTCGAACACAATTTTGGTCTAACGTGCGGATACGCAGCACCCAACCCGGACAGCTTTCTCATGCCTAAATATTGATTTAATATGCGTCAAACACATTCTTTTGACGTATTCATAACCTCAGCCTTCTCTCTCGCTTTAATTCGGCGATCGTGTAATACCATTTGGTGACATTTTGGCGATGTTTTCGTCGGTAGTTGCAGTTCTTGGACGTCCCGAACGTTCATCGTCTCCCAAGCTCTCACAGCCATGTTTAAATTCAGCTGCCCAAAATTTCACTGTATAAATGATGGTGTAGAGTCCCCATACACAGAATCCTACTCATCCTTTATTTGTGTGGTCATATTGCCTTTAAAAAAAAAAATTTTAATGACAACTTGTTACTCGATTTTGTCCATTTTCACAAAAACACTCAAATCAATACTATCTCAAATGACTGTTACATAACAACTGCGCGTCCAAAATGGCTGAAACTTGTCAACCGATGATCGAAGTTCACTAGCTCTTATTTGCGAGTGTTACCATCTTCATGTTGAGGTTGGAAACTATTCAGACGACCGTCGTATGTAGTGCTGTTATACAGGGTGACTTTGAAGTTGAGTCATTAATTTTCAGATAATGATTGTAGAAGGAAGATAAACCAAAATATGTGTGTAAAAATTAAAAAAAATTAAAAAAAAATATTTTTACCTTGTTTTATCAAGTATCCTCCCGACAAGTATTTCAGTGCGGACCTGTACTTGATCGTGAGGTCCCCTGTGAGGTCTTAAGTCACCTGATTCATGAGCCCGTTGTACTACATTAACAAAGGCACGAGGGGTTGGTTGCACTCGATTGGGAAACCGATCCGCATAAACATGTGCCATTTTTTATTTCGTTTGAGCCACGCAACAGAAACCACTATTCACACGCGTTACCGACTGACACTGACTATATGTATACAACTGAATATAATAATTGTAAAAACATCGTTCCAAATTCTTTCGCTTTTTTGTTTCCGATGCGATGAACCGATAAGGCGGATTATATCCGTTGTTGCCAAACACGAGCACATGATATTATTATTGAGACAGGGCGGTACTCAAACTTCCAAAGGGCTATAACTTTGTTACTTTAATTTTACCAGAAAAATGGTAAAGGAAAAAAAACATTTCTTTTGATCAGATCTACTCACTGTTAAAATAAATGACTCAACTTCGAAGTATAGTAAAATAGTCTAGAATTTTCATATTTTCAGTCCCATCTCTTTCAACTGCACCCATAAGCTGGGATATGAAATAATTTTTTTTATTAAAAATGGCTGGTCTAGCTAAACTAGAGAATTACCAAACATTTTTAATACCAGTAAATGGCAACATACTATTTTCTCCCAGCATGGCTTGTAAGCTGGGTTTTTGAAGTACAAATGTAAAATAATATTTAGGGATTGAAAAATCTGTAGAATTTATGGAATACTTCTTAAAGCCTCTAAAGTTACATAAAAAATTAAAATATTCACCAACCATATAAGAGAATTGGAATTTCTATATGTATAGGCACTATAATTTAATATAATCATATAGGAACAAATAAATCCTTGAATGAGAAAATATTTAGATTATTGAAATATAAAATTGGAAGAGAGTTACTCAAAAAGACAGGTGTAGGATTCTCAATATAAATACAATTTTATTCATACAAACTAGTACAAAACAGGCTTTGGCCCCTGACATTTCAATCCCTTATTACAACATATGTATGTGTTGGTTGTAATGTGTATAGCAAATACTTTTCATTCAGATTCCCAACAGAAAGCAAATCATGTGAATTCTTACAATAATTCCATAAAAAACTGCAGTGATCAATTACTGAAATGTAGGCATTAGATATTGGGCAATAAGAAAGTTTTGGATCAGGGTAAAATTGAACTACAATATAGGGGCTTTTTTGTTTATACAGGGTGTAGATACCAACTCAATGGGACATTCAATTTTTGGATTCTGTAAATGACTCGTAAACAAATTTCATGAATAAACACTCTAATCATTTTTGAGATGTTTAAAAAAATGAAAATTACGTGAAATAAATATTTTTCCTATATTTGTGTCTCTGCTATTTAATTTGTTATACAGTTATAGGGATCTTAATATACTTTTAGTATTTACGAGCCCCTTCCCACTTCAGTTGGCCCACTTCTAGATTTGTACCAAAATATATATATATATATATAAACTAAACATGACGAAACTATTTACTTCTGAAACAATTTATTTTCTCAAAAACATTTTAGATACACTCTAGTCGTAAAAAATACATATTTTAAATCACTTAGGCCTATAACTAATAGAACATCTGAACAAATAAACAATGTACGAATAAATGCGCGAAGTTAACAAAGCAACAATTGAAAGATTACCATTGGGTAACATCACCTTTTTTTTATTACGGCTGAAATTCTTAGGGGCATAGTGTTAACTAAGTTTTCGCAAAAATTTGGTGTAAAACAATCCCATATTTCTTGAAGCTTTTGTCTCAGTTCGGTGATTGTACGAGCAGGATGTTGTCGTGAGGTATGGCACGCTGCACCATCTTGCTGAAACACAAAATCTTGGCCGGATGTCAAACATTCTTCCATCACTGGTAAAATCGATTCTTCTAAAATTGCCAAATATTTGTTTTCCTACTCCTTTTGATGACATACTGCCCCAGACCATAATGGATGCTGGAAATTTCACTTTTCTCTTCAGACAGTCAACATGGAATGCTTCATTTTTTTGCGAATAACTCTACTGCGACTGTCACCAACACAAACTTCGAATCGGGCCTCCTCACTCCATTGTATTGCACACCATTGTTGAGCTGTCCATTGTCTATGTTCTTTAGCACATCTAAGCCGATTTTTCTTTTGGAGTGGAGTTAATAGTGGCTTTTCTTTGGCCTATAAACAAGTTGTGCGACTTGGTTTTTACTTTACTTTTTTTTTATAAGAAAACTTTGCAAGTGCTAAATCCCAGTTTGTGGGCCTCTCTATGAGTTGAGGACCTCGAAATTCTCCTTCCAACCGCGTCACTCCACAGAGCACTTAATTATAAATAACACTGGTCAACACTGGTTTTGCCACACGAACTTTGACAGCTAATTTTGTTTTATCAGTCTACCCTCATTATTACATGACAGCTGTCATATGTCTATTAGCCTCATATTTGTTGTGATACGGTAATACTCATAACTAGTACTACGGCAGTAAATTAACAGAAACGCTTACAAGTAAATCCTTATAAAAATATTTGTTGTTGAATTTGAACACTTTTTTGTGCTTAATTAACCCTGTGAATATGTCGAGGAAGTGTAATAATGATCCTAACTCTTTTTGTTATGTCTTCGGAGAACTAACATTCAAAAAACAACGACGAAATTTTACGACCTATGCCGTTTGCTGTATCCATGATATGGACTGAACAGCGAGATCACGTTTCAGATTGCTATTTTTGTCTCACAGACGTAAAAGGTATAAATTACAAGAAAAAAACCACAGTTATTTACCCTAACTTATCTTCGGCTATCTCATTGTAAAAAATTACCAGTTGCAACTACGTCTGTTGAGAACAATTCACAACCGTCCACTTCAGGTGAATGTGTTGACGAGGACGATGACTTTGAGTTAAAAGGAATTGTAAACGAGCCACATTTGATAACTCAAGGAGACCTAAATGATTTGGTTCGGGATTTAAATTTTTCAAAAAAGCAGTCAGAACTATTAGGATCACGTCTAAAAGAATAGAATTTGCTACATCATAATACAAAAGTTAGCTATTTTCGAAACCGTGATCAACACTTCAGAACGTATTTTTCTCAGGATGGAGATTTGGTGTTTTGCAATAACATAAATGAGATTATGAAAATGTTGGACATAGATTTTGATCTCTCTCAGTGGCGTTTATTCATTGATTCTTCGAAAACAAGTCTAAAAGCAGTGTTATTGCATAATGGAAGTAAGCTTCTGTCTGTACCTCTGGCCCATGCTGCAAATATGAAAGAAACCTATGAAAATATGAAACTTTTACTTGAAAAAATAAATTACAGTACATATTCCCTCAAAATCTGCGGTGATCTTAAAGTTGTTGCACTATTACTTGGACTTCAGCTGGGTTATACAAAGTTTTGCTGCTTTTTATGTGAATGGGATAGCCGAGACAGAACTACGAGTAATCACTATATAAAAAAAACATGGCCTACGCGTGCACCGTTAGTTCCTGGGCAAAAAAACGTAAAATATTTACCCCTTGTACAGCCAAATAATGTGCTTCTACCACCATTGCATATGAAATTAGGATTAATAAAAAATTTTGTGAAGGCAATGGATCGCAATGGGAGTGGATTTTTGTATCTAAAAGAAAAATTCCCTAAAATAAGTGATGCAAAGATAAAAGAGGGTATTTTTGTTGGCCCTCAAATTAGGGAGTTAATAAAAGATTCAAGATTTGAAGAAAAATTAAGCGATTTAGAAACATCTGCATGGAAGGCTTTTAAAAATGTTGTTTCAAATTTTTTGGGTAACCACAAGAGTGACAGCTACAGAGAGTTGGTTAGCGAGCTATTATTGTCATATCAAGCATTGGGTTGCAACATGTCACTTAAGATCCATTTTTTAGACTCGCACCTGGATTTTTTTCCTGACAATTTAGGGACTGTCAGCGACGAGCACGGTGAGAGGTTCCATCAGGACATTTCTAATATGAAAAAGCGGTACCAGGGCAAATGGAGCCCAAATATGTTAGCAGATTACTGCTGGACAATTAAAAGGGACCAACCAGAAGCTAAATATTCAAGAAAATCTTAGATTATTAACTCATTTATAAAAAAATATCTTTTGATTTACGAGATCTGTGTTTTTTCTTAATATTTTAAATTACTCAATAGAATGAAATCGTTGTCTAGCAATTTTTTTTACAATCACCAATTAAAGTAAAAAATATCAAAAAAGTCCGTGTGGCACGACAAAGTTAAAATTTTGTTGACCAGTGTAATTGGCACGCCTGTTTTTCACGATTATTCTTCTTAATGCTCTTCGGTCGGCATTTATGATATTACTTTTTTTACACATTCCGTGGCTTAATATTAACTGAACCAGTTACGTTATATCTTCTAACAATATTTCTCACACTGTACCGCGATAAGTCTAACAAAGTTGCAATTTCTGAGTTTGATTTCCCAGAATTAAAAAATTTAATTATCAGTAACCGAATTTTCTCACTAATAACCTTTCCTCTACCCATTTTGAAAACCTTAACTACCCAAAACTATTTTAAACGTATTCTGACAGCTGTGTTTAATAAAAACAATTGTCATGGCTTTTATTTTTCACAGCCACCTATGCGTTATAGACTTATTTTGCATTGAAATGAAAATAGGTTGATATGCTGTAATTGCAACATGTGTTATTTTTATGCTGCAAATTTGATTAGGGAGTGACAAAGTTGGTTGATTTCTACTATATATTATAAAAATATTCATTGTTAATATTTTAAACCTATATCGCCCTGCTACATTTTTATTATTTGTGTTTGATAAGAAAAAAACTAAGATTTCAATAGTTGGGCCAACTGAAGTGGGAAGGGGCTCGTACATAAATAATTTATGGTGATTAAAAAAATTGAGGTTATGAGAAAACAAAAATCAATTTTTCAAATAGAAATCAGATATTTTCACAGTTTTATACTTACTGTAATAAGTATGGGTTGGATCGTTTATCATCCGATTATCTACTTTGCAAATCAGTAGATAGAGTCATATACATATCAGTTCAAGTCTGACTTTGGCCTCCCATCTTAACCATGTCAAACCTGGTACATCCAGATCTTGCTGTTACGACCGCTTCTTTGCCCGTAGGGTATCAATATTGTGGAACAATCTACCTAAGGAGGCTTTTCGGACTAACAAAATTTCCGTGAGTTACTTATAGCACCCGTGGTGCCCGAGTATTTAGGCTGCTTCGAGAAAAAATATAATTTACCCAAGAGATGATATTTCAATTTTTTTAATACACAAGAGCAACCAGAGATAAATTGTCATTTATATACTGATGATACTCTAGCTAAGGCTGAAGGTCTCTATTTTTTCCTGCTATTTTTCAACAGCTGTCACTACTGTCTCATGGCATCAGTTATTTGAAAAAATGTTACTATTCTAGCTAGGACGTCTAAACTTATGAGTTTTGTGTAACTTTGAAAGATCTGGGAAGTAATGAGTTATTCTACTTGAGCAACTATTTCCAATGTTATTTATTTAGAGAGTTTTAACCAACATTAGTTCTACAAAACGGAATATTGAAGTACATACATTGTCTAGGATTCACTCTTCAGTACATTTATATTGATTTTCGGTGAAAGGTAAAAGAGGCAATTTAATTGTTCAAGATTCTGTGAAGAAAACATAAATTAGATAATATACTTCTCTTGGCCAGAGTTAAGATTTTGAAATGTTCCATTACCAAGCTACAGGTATAATCGTGATTATCGACAATGATACCCGTCTTGTAAGCCAAAATTCGTAAGAACTTATGTTGGACAGACACACTTCTCCTTATGTAGTCTTTGTACTGTACTGTACAATACAAAATTTTGATTCTGTTGTTCATATAATAAAACGTCTAAATTAACTTTCAGAGCAAGCTGGAGCCCTCCTGGATCGTGGCATTCACCCCATCCGTATTGCTGATGGTTTTGAGTTAGCCTGTCAAACAGCTGTTACTCATCTGGACAAAATTGCTGAGCTGTTTCCTGTATCTGCAGAAAACACTGAGCCACTCATCAAAGTTGCTATGACAACTTTAGGCTCAAAGATCATAAACAAGTGCCATCGACAGATGGCAGAAATAGCTGTGAATGCTGTACTGGCTGTAGCTGATCTGGAACAGAAAGATGTTAACTTTGAGTTGATCAAAGTTGAGGGAAAGGTAATTTTGAAACTGAATAAAAATTATTTGTATGTTAAGTCACTTATACAGTGAGGTTCTAATTTGG
The DNA here is from genome assembly GCA_963669975.1 of Acanthoscelides obtectus. Lineage (NCBI taxonomy): Eukaryota > Metazoa > Arthropoda > Insecta > Coleoptera > Chrysomelidae > Acanthoscelides > Acanthoscelides obtectus. Next base: position 14,864,805 of record CAVLJG010000009.1, read on the forward strand.
CTTACGTCATAATGTGTACGAGAGAGAAGGGCGATAAGCGTGCGATATGTATGTTAGAAAGAGTATGGTTTATCTGAAGTCACTTGAAATAGCATAAAAACCTTTGGTCGGCGCGTCCTTTGTAATTTCATGACGTATCACAGGCGTGCGGTTATTTATTTAGAACGATAATAATAATGTTTTTATATCACAATAAATGGATTTTACTATCTTCTTATTTTTTTGATTTGGGATAAAAAATACTTATATTGGGAGTTTAATTTATGTTGACTGAAAGTTAAGAAATGGAAAAATTACAGAATTCCAACGTTTGACATAGGCAAATATTTACATAGCAGGTAGGTATATAAAAAGGTATATAAAGACTTACATTATAGGTATTTATATATCATCCTCGCCTTCGGAGCTGTCGCTAGAGTCATCTTGTAGAGGAATTACAACGGGATTTACAGGAGGCAAAACACAATATTCATTTTCTTTTTCAATAATATGCCTAGAACACTGCTTCCATAGGTCTGTGGCAGCAATATGAGACACTGCATCTCTTATTGGCCATGGCCATTTTGCTGAAGCAGATTGTCAACAACATACTCTTTTTCAAATTTTTGTCTTTTAATAAGATCCAATAATGCGGCTTTGGTTGATTTTTGTGGTATTTCCATTCCCTTATCCTTCATAAAATCAATAATGTCTTGTTTTTTGTGCCTGTATTCGGAAAATTGTTTTTCTGTCGGGAATGGTATGGCGCATTGTCCATAATAATCACTGAATTTGGGGAAATGTTTGGTATTAACTGCTGCTCTATCCACTTTGCAAATAAGTCGGAGGTCATGTCCTCATGATAGTCGGCACATGATTCTTTGATATTTTTGGCAGATAACAGCAAGGCATTAGGTATAAATCCATTTTCACTGCCAGCATGGAGAATAATGATTCGTTTTCCATGGTTGCATGGTGCATTTAAAATGCACTTGTTGCTGTCGTCAACCCAGCCGTACTGCACAACATCATGGGTATCATACCACGTTTCATCCAGGTAAATCAGACGACTCCATAATCACCATTCTTTTATCTAATTTTTTGTATTGAAAACCACACAGTTTTACAATACAGTGCAGTGAGTCTAAGCATTTGTAATTATAAAAATCTTCATGATAATCTTTTAATTTATCCCGTATCATTTCCAACGTGGGCACCAAATTTTCTTTATAAAATCCGTATATTATACGACGAATATCTTCCTGAAAACCCACGTCTATTCTTTTTAATTTTTTCCCTATGCGCTTTCTGTGGAAGGAATGGTTGACTACATCTCCCCTTTTTATAACCCGATAAATGGTAGACCGACTGATTTTTGTCAGGATACAAATTCTGTTTAAAATTTGATGTTGTGAGGAATCTGGATTTTCGTTTTTCAGACAATCATACATATTTAGGATTACTCTTTGGGTCTGTTCCTCTAAATCTTTATGAAAGAATTCTGCCTGCACAGGTTCATCAACCATCTCCTCGTGGCTTGGAGCATTTTCTCAAGGTCTCCAAAGAGCCATATTTAGGACACACAAGAACAATCAACACTACAATTAAATCAACAAGTAAACTGAGTATTCAAAAGTCAAAAACACACAAACTAATAAAATCTATAAAAACACGGACAGACTAAAGAAAACACGTTTATTCACCGCTACACGGCACTGGCTAAACTGTTTCAATTTTCAGTAGCCACCTGCACTTGTTCAGAGCTCTGAAATACACGCTTTCTCATTGGCTATGTCCACGCATATGCGTGCTTTACTCCACGTGGACCGGTGAAACTGCCTTTGATCTTATACGGGGGATATTTGCTGCGAAATTTGGCGATTTTTGCAGCAACAGAGCGTGTTAAATATAGATATATAAAACGCACCCGGTATTTCACAGTGTTTCAAGTGACTTCAGATAAAGTATACGCAGATAGCTTCCGTGACCTCGAAGTCGGGTTGCTAGGCAAACGAGGTGCTTTTATCCCTTTCTAACACACGTATTGTACGCTTCTTGCACTTCTCTCTCGTACACATTACGAAGTCAGTGGTATTTGGTTTTCAGTGTCTAGGGACTGATCAAGTATAATAATTTTCTAAAAGCTGAATACCGAGTATCCAACCCGATTCGAATACTGGGCATTGGATACTCAGTGCGTTGGGTTACTGTGGTTACTGTTAGTGATATTTATAACATATTTACGTTTATGGAAAGCCTGTTTAGTCGCAAAGTTATTTTTACTTCCTATGACAAAACTGGCGAGGAAGTATTGCAATCGCGAAAAATTTCGAAATTGAGATATTATGTTTTTGGTCTTGTACGTCACGAAAAAACATTTCAGTCATTTCCATTGGTTAGTCAGTGTGTCCGCTAATTTTATAACCGCATATAACTTGAGAAGTACTGCTCGGATTTCGATGCTAACAATGATAAAGTTTTGTAGTTTTTGGAAATCGGTCTAGTGGTGGCGGCCCTTTGGACAAATGACGAAAACAATAAAAATTGCTCGTTTTTTGCTTTTTAAACGGACTTGACCATTTTGGGATTTTTTTTGTAGGGGTTGAAATTTGAGGGTTGGGGGTTGTAGGAGGTGAGGGAGGGTATACAAAATTTCTTTGATTTTGTTTATTTATGCGCTCCCAACCCCGGTAATTCTATGCATCTATGTGTAATTTTTCAAACATTATAGATTTACCCTACACTTGCCTTTAAAACTTAGAATGATACAGAAATGTTTTCGCGCACCACCTGGCGAACCAGTCCGGCTCAAACAGGGTGTTCCTTAATGATAGGCGAATATTTAAGGGTGTGAATCTACATGAAAAATTAATGTCAGTTTGCTTTTTAAAGTACGGTCCAAAAATGTTTCCTTACAAAAACTCGGGGTGTTGAAGTTTTAGGCAAAAAATGGAATTTAATTAATATTTTCAGAACCGCTTCAGATATTTCACTCATATTTAGTACGTAGTGAAAGTTAATAAAGTTGCATATTTTTCAATGCATAAATAATTTTTAGCTTTACCAGTGGCGTGCGTACGGGTATTGACTTGTACGCCAATTGTTTTTTGCCAAATAAAACTTATTGAATTTAAAACAAATGATCTTTCTTGAATTGTTTTCCTTCGATGCGCCATTTTTGAGTAAAAAAATAAAAACCGTTCTATTGCCCGAGAAAATTAATGAATACAATTTAGCACTAAATATTGACATCTGGCAAGTCTCTGTTATTCAAATCTGTTCGCTGTGACAACTTTTTAATTATTCAGTTTTTACAATCTTGTTAATAATAGTGAATTATTCAAATGCGGAAACGGCGGAAATGCATTACGTATATGGCCTTGCTGACGGTAATGGTGAGCAAGCCACACGGATTTGTCACCAGATATATCCCGATCGTGCTTTGCCATATAGTCGAAAATTTTCTTATATTCATCGTCGTCTTGTTGAAACTCATTCTGTCCGAAAAGGAACATTTGAAGGTAGAACTCTAAGTGTGAGAACACTTGAAATTGAGGAAGTAGTGCTGCACGAGGTCGAAGAACGTCCTGAAACGACTACGAGGAAGATCGATAGACACTTAAATATTTGCGATCAAATTGTTTGGAGAATTTTAGTGCTATTTTTGTTAACCTTATCATATTTTAAGAGTACAGGCATTACTTTCCATTGATTTTTCAAGGCGTGTGACCTTTTGTCAGTGGTGTCTTCAAAAAATTACACAAAATTCGCAGTTTGACTCGGATTCTGTTCACGGACGGAGCTAATTTTTCTCGAAATGCCATTCAGAATTTCCATAATAATCATTTGTGGGCAGACGAAAATCCCTATGCCGTAACCCAAACCCATTTCCAACACCAATTTTCGATTAACGTAGAGGAATTAAGAGTAAAAAACACTCCAGGGATATTTCAACGAGTGCGCAATTCCATGAGAAGGAGGGCGGAAGCATGCATACTAAGTGGAGGGGGACATTTTTAGCAATTTTTGTAATCATTTCGATGGTTTTAATGTTATGTTTATATTGTCAGTTGTCATTCATTACCCCTGTGTTTAATTTTTTCAATTAAATTAATAATAATTTTGCAAGTTAGACAATAGAACGATTTTTATTTTTTTACTCAAAAATCTCGCATCGAAGAAAAACAATTCACGAGAAATCATTTGTTTTAAATTGAACGGGGAATTCAAAAATAATTTTTATTTGGCAAAAAACCATTGTCGTACCATTTTTTTACCTTAAGAAATATCGAAGTCAATACCCGTACGCACATCACTGTTAAAGCTAAAAATTATTAAATATCAGTGAAATATCTGAACCGGTTCTGAAAATATTAATTTCCATTTTTTTCCTAAAACTTCAACACTCCGAGTTTTTGTAAGGAAACATTTTTGGGCCATAGTTTATAAAGCAAACTAACAATAATTTTTCATGTAGATTCACACCCTTAAATATTCGCATATCTTTAAGGAACACCCTGTATATGTATTTTATACTGAAGCGCAAAAAAACGCTGAACTTTATGAACTGATGGCGGCGTTACCTACTCGTAAAACAAAAAAGCAGTATGCATCTTTTACGGCTTTGTGAATGAAATAGAGTATTTTCTGTTTTGTGTTGTGGATTTCAGCAGCAACAATATTGACTTGGAATTGAAAACGTATTTTGGCATTACTTTTTGGGTTTTGATTTTCTGGGCTGCCTTTGTGAGGATTATACAAAAGAAACTCAAGTTAAGACTGCATGGTGTCATGGCGGCACCAATTTAGATTTCTGATGAGCCAAACCTAAATTATCCCTTCGTTTGAGTAAATGTTTCCTTTGAAGGAACGCAAGAGCCTCGTTATTGAGTTTTGTTGCATTTTGCTGTTGTTTTTTTTTGAGCGTTTATATGAATGATCAAACAGCAAACCAGGATTCAAAAAGCAATGCTAAGCTCAGTGTTGTCTTAAGACCAAGTAATTACCCCACGAGTAATTTAATACTTGGGCGAAACCTGTTACTCGGTAAAACGGGCCGAGTACCGGGTATAAACCGAGTACTCGGTGGATCCCTATACACTTTTGAATTTGTCTTACCAAACACCTTTTAATGCAATAATCCAGAATCAGGAAATATGTATGAGTTAAAGTCGTTCAAGAACAAGTTTTGCAGAATAAAATTCAATTTGCTGCAGTAGCCAAAATCAAAATTTTACTTGAAAATGCGTTACGGGAAAGAAGTCCTCTTTTAAGTACTCAACAATTTGTATTATGTTTGTCGCCAACTTTTTTTGAGTGTCATTTTGAAGGTCTTTTCTTCATAGTTTGTTTATATACGCGAAAAACTTATTTTTCTAGCTTTAACGTTTCCAACATTTGTTTACCACTCAAAAGACGAGGTGGTGGAATTGTAATTGCAAATTCCAGATATTAGTGAGTAATGACTAACCAAATTACACGATACTAGACGCTGCTGTCACACTATTTTGATAGTCACGAACTATATTTCAAATGGTGGGATGAGGTAAATATCACCTATGCATTCAGGATCTCGTAAAAGTATGAATTCGATAAGATTTCTTGAAAATCATGAGTCATGGAAAAACTCTTGAAATTGTTTCCTTTACTTCAGAACAGTAATTCAGTTTTAATGAAGTTTTAGTACAAGGTCACTATTATTCCAAGGACAAAAAAATAATTCCTAGTGTATATGTATAAATAGCTGTATTAACTGTTAACTATATTGACTTTATGGAGATGCATACATTCCTACAAGTAGTAATATGTTATTGAAAACTACAGGGTGGCTGAAATGTAACTGACTGGATTTTATCTTGAATATCTATGATATGAAATAAAATACGTCCGTTTTTTTCATCCTAACCTTTTATTGAAACTTTGTATGAAAAATAATATCCGATAAATGTCCTCCTGTAGATTTTCCATCACATTTTGGTAGGTATTCGGGAGGAATACTATCAATCGCTTCCGTAATATTGTTCTTCGGCTGCTCTACAGTATGTGGTTTGTTATAAAACATAAAAATAGTCAGGAGTCGGTAAATCCGGTGGTCTTGGTAGCCAGTGGACATCACCAAATCAAGAAATTAAACGTGCCGGAAATGTTCCCAAAAGATTAATTGTTTCCCTAGCTGTGACAAGTTGCTCCGTCCTGCTGGAACCACATGTTTTGCAGGTTAAATTGTTGGATTTGAGGAGACCGAAAGTTTTACACAATATCACGGTAGCGCTCGCCAGTGACACTAAGAGGATTACTTTCAGAGAAGTAAGGTCCAATGACACGTCGATACCAGACACCGCATCAGTGACTCGACGAGGATGTAGTGGTCGTTGATGGATGACACGAGGGTTCTCTAATGCCCATATGAGAGAATTCTGCTTATTAACAAATTCGTTCATATCGAAGTAGGCTTCATCGCTCATTATCAGTTGTCGGTAAAAATCGTTATTTTGGACATTAAGCTGCAATATTAGATGACTGTATTGTTGGCGACTTTCATGGTCACTAGGTTGTAGTTCTTGGGTGAACTGAAATTTGTATGGCCGCAAACGCAAGTTCTATTTCTAAAATAGTGCATAATGACGTTCGACTAATACCCAGTTCTTGAGAACGATGTCTGGTAGACGTCTCAGGGCGCTCACGAACTCTCGATATTTTCCGCAGGACGAACAGGTAGAACACGGCCCGACCTTGGCAAGTCTTTAACTTCACCTGTTTATTCAAACTTCCGTACCAACTGACGAATGGTGTTGAAACTGGGCACCATATTTCGACCGAAATCTTGTCGTTGCAACAATCGACTCATTATTTAAGCAAAACGTTTTAACAATACGGACGCGGTGTGGGATCGTATGATGGATTGGACACATGTGCTTTAAACAACTAGTACGGCGCCACCTACTGAAATGCGTGTATCAAAAATGGCCTGCAATTTAAATCATTCAGTATATTGGCCACCCTGTAAAAAATTGTATACAAGTCTTGAAAATATGCACATTAAAAAAACAAGGTTTGTTTACTTCAGCACTTTTTACATTACACTCATTTTAAAATTTGTGATCATACAGAATGCATACAATGTATTCCAAGTTTTGACAAAAACGACACAGTGTTTACTGAGATTACGCAATGACAAAGAAGACACAACGGCGGGTGGAAAATCGCTAATCAGTGACATGGGGCTAAGAACTATTTTTCAAGTCACAATATATTTGAGCAAATATTTATTATCTATTGTCGCCTTAAGAATAATAATGACCTGTATAAACACAATTATTCGATGCCATTACAAACATTTCTTTTTTATTCTGTACGGGTGCCAAAGCACCACAGTACTACCCTGTATACAGCTATAAAAAAGTGCCAGACCTATTCTAGGGAGGGACCTAAAAAAAGGATCCCAATTCTAGGGAAAATATCGGCACTTTTATAAGTTCGAAGATCAAAGGTGCCTCTTCTACTCTTAACTCTGTATTCTTTGATACTATACGCCTGTCGGTAAAATTAAACGGGCACCAAAATTGTGTCGTGGACCATTAGTTATTTATCCCATCCAATAAATAGTTGCCAAATTCTGATAGGAAATCTTGACACCAGTACTCAGCTTCATGTTTTGTTAAAATTCTATGACTATCTACTTGGAAATATTGTGGTAAAGCAAAAAATTAACAGTTGAACTAGATGTATAATTCTATAATTTTTGTCATTGTTTGGAACAAAAAAGAAAAAAAAAGTATTTATTATTTATCCATAGAAACCAAAAAACGAAGTTTCTGTGAAAGGAACTGTCACAAGACATCCAAGGAATGGTATGATGCAGATCGTTGAAACTGATTCTGTTCCGTTGCTGAGACAGTAGCTCTAGCTTTTGTCATAGTGTCGTGTTTTTCCCCCGTGAGAACGTAGCTCTAATTTCTGAACAGCACTGCGGTGGTGGTACTTTCATGTTATTGTTATTATCCATTCCAGGTAGGAGGTCGCCTAGAAGACACGACTCTAGTCCGCGGCGTAGTCATAGACAAGACAATGTCGCATCCTCAGATGCCAAAGGAACTTCGTAATGTCAAACTCGCCATACTCACCTGCCCGTTCGAGCCACCGAAACCCAAGACCAAACACAAGTTGGACGTGACTGATGTAGAAGGATACAAGGAACTGCGCCAGTACGAGCAGGACAAGTTCAAGGAAATCGTAGGATTGGTCAAGAAAGCCGGCGCGACATTGGCGATATGCCAATGGGGATTTGATGATGAGGCGAATCATTTGTTGTTGCAGCAGCAGTTACCAGCTGTCAGATGGGTAAGAAAATAAATAAACATTTAGGTGACAGTACAGTTAGGCTCATGATTAATGATGATAAAATTGGCGTAGTCGAATCATTCAAATATCTGGGTATACAGAGTGTTTCAAATTCGCCCTCACCATTGGGATGTCGGAAACTGTAGGAAATACAAAGAAATAATGTCGGATTCAATATTTGGCTACACCATGTTGTAGAGGAGAATAAGTAACAGAGCAACATGCATTTTATTTTAAAATTGCATCTCAAATAAAGTCGGAAAAAAATAAGAGATATTGGGATAAATCTCGTATGCGAAACAAATGACTGATAGTCTCAAGGACGACCTAGAAAACTGCTTTTTTGAAGTAACTAAGGTTTGGCAATGTCAATGTATGACGTATTCTACATTTTTGAAATCATAAATAAAAACTATTTATCTGTGCAAAATTCCAGTATGGCGTCAATAAGAAAAAATAAAGTTGATGCTGGAGGACTAGAGGCAAAACTCATATTGAAATTCTAATTATGCCATCTTGTAGAGGAGAAAAAGTGGTAATATTAATGTGCAAGTTATTTTATATCCCACTACAAAGTCAGGACAAAATTAAAACGTTTTTGGAAAGAATCTGTTTTTTCCGTCTCTCTCCGGAAGTACTTTGCATTTCGAACCTTTCTAAGCGGCATTTGGTTGATTGCCTAAATACGCAACTTTGCCCCCATTCAAACGACTTCGTATCTCATACAGTTTTCGAGATCCCAATGGAGAGTGTCGAATTTGAAACACCCTGTATATGTGCATAGTAAACTATTGTTTCAAGAGCATTATGATACATTATTTCAAAAATATAAAAATAATAAATTCCATAGAGTTTCCCATACTCTCAGTATGTATTTCAAAAAAATTCTTCCCAATTTTTGTATTTAACTATTTTGTTTACAGCAAATGGAAACATATTTTCAAAATTACAAATTCTACAAAATAAAGCTATGAGAATCATTTTAAAAAACTGCAGTGGTTAAATGAAGAAAAAATTCATCTGCAAAATTGTAATAGTAGTATAACTCACAAATCTTTATTTCAAAAGGGATTATTTGAATTTGATAAATCGAATAATAATATGAAACAGTGCTTGAATTTAAAAATATTTAAGGTGAAATTAAAAAATCACTTTATGAATACCCAAAATTCATAGTGATGTAATTTTGATGGACAGGAATGTAAAATTACAAAAAAAATATAAATAGATGATAATAATAATAAAAATAAACGTGTTCAAGATTAAAAAAATTGACAATGCTAAATAAATCGTCAACATACACACAATACACAAGTACATATTTTATTTCACATACGAATAAAAAATGAATATGGAAATTATGTTATGTATTTCCATTAATTTTTTTATATAATTTTTAGTTGCCATCATGTACTTGCTTATAAATCCGTGAAAATTTCAACATTCATACATAAAGTTTATTTTAAGTCATATACAGAATACTTTTCGGTTCGAATGGCAGGTACTTAGTAGCAATTATACAGTGATTTTCAAAAATGTTCCCTCTTCAATTTTTTTTGTAAGCAAGCTGAAGCTGGGGGTAATGAAATTGACGGATATATACTATATTTTAGCGTAAAAGTGGCTAATGAAGTTTTCAAGTTGGCGGCTGAGCTCCATTTTGGAACATTTTTTTATATGAAATTGGGGGTCATGTGATACCTCATTTTGAGGCTACTTGCGGGTATTTTATAGCACTAGAATATAAAATAACCAGCTTTCAAAAACAACTAATTAGCAAAGTGTTATAGTAGTTATATAAATTCTTTTGTAAGGATGTGTCTAAATGTGCAATAAAACATGTGACAATCAGATTTAAAAAAGTGACAAATTTTTGACATTTTTCAAAATGTTCCATATTTTATTACTTTTTGAATGGATCCTATTACGACAAGAAGATTGATAACTGGTTGTTGAGTTTCATGCGACTCAATGTACAAAAATGCTCAACTTTGACATCCTGCTAGTTCACCATTTTTAAGGATGATAATTTTATTTTATCGAAGAAAGGACGATATTTTTTTATCGATTAACGTAACAGGTCTTTCATTTGCACGCCTTATCTTGAACTCTATTTCTACTTTTTTGATTTTTAAGTATCGGAGTGAAAAACGAAACCATGCACTTTTGTAATAAATTAAAAACGTATAATTTATGCGAAAAATGTTTACGCTTTTTCAATAGTAATATTTCAGATTAAATAAAAAATCAGACTAAAGATCTTCATTTTTTAGGCAAATAGTTCGGGGTAGTTGAAATGTATCCATACAGATGACTGCGCGCTCATCATGATTCGTTGGCTACGACCTCTCAATGACCATTATAAAACTCAGTCGGCTTTCGAAAATATATAAAAATAATCACAAAAAACATATTTATCACAATCACTTTTTTAATTTTTCATGATCCGATACATAATAACGAGGGTAAACAAAAAGAACCTAAACCCTATTTCACGAGTGTCCATTACGTTTTCACGTCTGCTGAGCAGCAAGTGATATCTTTGTATTAGTCTGTAACGTTGGTAATAATGAATCGGATGTAAATCTGGTAAAACTTACCGTATTCAGATCTGTTGTTCACATATCCAGATACTTATTGTTACTGGGAATTTTGATAATAAAATATACGAAATACGGAAAGAAAAATGTTTTTTTTTTAGAAAATTGTTGTAGGTTATCTTGGATTTATTGTTTCCGAGGTAAGTCTTGAGAATAGACTGTGTTGTCCTTTCCAATAGCTGTAATTTTACATGTAAAAATGATATAGGCACGTGTTTCTGGTTAATTGCCCGTTATAGTTCAAATATGTCTGATCCATTGCCCTTTAAAATAATAATAATAATCGTCTTTATTTATACATTATAAAAGGGTGAAGTTTAGCTCACGTAGCTATTCTTCCACTTGTCCCAAATATCAGAAAAAATATATAACAGTAAAATTATGTGAATAGATTTAAATTTGAGATTTCAAGCACATACACAAAAAAGTATTTATTTATGCAGGTGATCTTTCAAATAACATTTGAACCTATTTAAAAATAATGGTTTTATGCTTTCTGGTTTCAAGTTGTTCAGCGTAAGTGCGTTAAATGTGAAAGATCGGTTAAATAATGCTGTCTTGTGGTGTGGCATGGTGAATAAATGCGGAGATCTGATAACGGTACTACTTTAAGTATAATGGCTTTTTATTATTTTCAATTTTATGTACAAGAGAGGCTAAATGATATTGGAAAAGCCCAACGACGTTTAACCAGCCCATCATAACAATGCTCCTTGAAGTATGGTCACATTTTTTTAAATTATTCATCAGAAGGCAACAATTATTTTGGATTTTTTTGTAGTCGTTTTGCAGTGGTTTGATATAAACATGGAAAATAAAGGGTAATACAATATAGTATTTTGGATTTAACTAAGCTTTCGCATAACGCCTTTTTAATAGATTTAGTCATGATGTCTTTGTTTGTTATATACAGGGTGACTTCGAAGTTGAGTCATTTAACAGTGAGTAGATCTGATCAAAAGAAATGTTTTTTTCCTTTAACATTTTTGTGGTAAAATTAAAGTAACAAAGTTATAGCCAAAAAAGCGAAAGAATTTGAAACGCTGATCACGATGTTTTTATTCAGTCAATGTGTCAGTCGGTAACGCGTGAGTGAATAGTGGTGTTTGCTGCGTGGCTCAAACGAAATAAAAAATGGCACATGTTTATGCGGATCGGTTTCCCAATCGAGTGCAACCAACCCCTCGTGCCTTTGTTAATGTAGTACATCGGGCTCGTGAATCAGGTCACTTAGGACCTCACAGGGGAGGGCATGCCGGTGCTCCAAGACCTCACGATCAAATACAGGTCCGCACTGAAATACTTGTCGGGAGGATACTTTATAAAACAAGGTAAAAAATTTTTATTTTTTTTATTTTTACACACAATGTTTGGTTTATCTTCCTTCTACAATCATTATCTGAAAATTAATGACTCAACTTCAAAGTCACCCTGAATAAGTCGTAACGATAAATAACAGTTTCTAGAGATTTGACTGACATGCTCACGGCATCTTGGTTTGTCATCAAAAATGATTCCGAGGTTTGTAACACAGTCACTAAATTTAAATTTGTATTTTTCAATAAAAAGGTGCATATTATTTTTTAGCAAAGTATATTTCGTTTTTGGGCTGGAAAAACTCTAGGTTTTTCAGCGTTAAGTTTCAATCTAGAGATGATCGATATATCGGTACCGGCGACCTTTCCCGGTGACTTGAGTGGTCGCCGTTAGTCCCGGCGACCTGATTCTCCATGAAGCAGCGACCCAGATCGCTGTTTGGAAGTATCGGTATCGGTAACCACTGATCGGTAGCTGTAACGCTGTTTCGGTCGCGGTCGCTGCCAGGAAGCATATACACATCGTGTTCGCGATCATCGCGCGGGAAGTACAAGGTCGCTACAGCGTAGCCTAACCTATTTTGTTAGTTTTTATTTTTATTGTTGTGAGTTCTTGTTTCATAGAAAAATGTTTCGTTTATTAAGCAATGTTTAACATATAAAAGAAGCATTTTTATACTACATTTGTTATGTTTTAAAAGTTTTATCTTGACTGGTAAAATAGTATTTTGTTTTACTTTTTAAGATTCATAGAAAGATATTTTATGTATTTTTATGATTTTATGTGTTTTGTGCTCAATATTGTTAAAAACAAAAACCTTAAATATAGTTTAATTCAAATCTTCAGGAACCTGTACATCTACACCTCCTTAATATCAATGGATAACCGCCGCCAAATATCGAGTAATTTAATCAGCGCCAGGGAGTCGCTGGCTACTGGCAGCGACCATAGATAAGCAGTGACCTAAAGCGCTGCTAAATCTACCGGCGACTTTAAGGTCGCTGTCACCGTTATCCCGGCGACTTGCAAGTCGCTGCTAAGATCATCTCTATTTCAATCTTCGCATAATTTGAAATTGCACTTAAATCATTACTAATTAGAGAAGCTGAATATTCAGAATTTTGGGGATTAAAAGATAAATACATATGTGTCAGCGTATGTCATAATATTACAGTTTTTAACTACTTTAATTATGTCTTGACATAACACGTACAGTTCGTATCGGACAATGTTGATTAAAATGTATTCAAATCACATGGTGTTTCAAGATCTGAAAAGTAGAGATTATTAACAAAGTCATTTTTTATCTCATGTCATACCTACCTTTTAGCATTTTTTTTGTATGCAAAGGAACTTTTCTAAATAAAGATTTGTTAACTAGTACAAAATTCATCTGTAGCGTACAAAAAAAGTAAACAATTTACGGTTCTGTCTACCTGGCGTTGACGGATCCGCCAGAATCAGAATTGTGTCACTTGTCGATCTGGGGAATTTTGAAATACTACTAGATAATCAGCTGTTATTTCGACGTAATGGATACTCGTGAAACAAACAGTATACAATAAATTTGTTTGAATAACAATCTCAACACGTGTTATTTTTTTGAAAATGTGGTTTTAAGCTCAGTCAATAGTCCTAGTTAAGACTAAAATAAAAAACCCAACTGTGGTACATTTAACAAGATGAAACTGTCATTAGATTAGGTACTGTTCAAATTATACCTCGTTAGTCTCCACGCGTTGTCGTGGACCTGTTGTAGGATCGAAAACTTTCGAATGCGCATATGGATTATCATTTTTTTTATAGGTGGGAGGTCCAGAGATCGAACTGATCGCCATAGCGACAGGAGGCCGTATCGTGCCAAGATTTGAAGAGCTCACCCCTGAGAAGCTAGGCAGTGCCGGTTTGGTACGTGAGATCGCTTTTGGCACGACCAAAGATCGTATGCTTGTGATAGAAGAGTGCAGCAACTCGCGTGCTGTCACTATTTTGGTGAGAGGTGGAAATCAGATGTTGGTTGACGAAGCCAAGAGGAGTCTTCATGACGCGTTATGCGTGATCAGAAGCTTGGTTCAGGTAGGTAGATGTTGGAAAAAAACTAACTGGCAATTTTAAGATGGTGTGAATGGGGAATATGCACGATTTTTTGTGTTTTCTGTCATTTATTTATATTAATATAATAACGCAAATACAGTTTACATTCAAGGAAATGTTAATATTTATTTTTAATTGAATATTCGAAACTGCAATGTCAATGATGTTGTTTTAAACTACGCATTTTAGTGCGCTTTGCAGTGACGCCATAACTCATTATGTCAGTTGTCTGTACTTTTAGCTACGTTACTGTCCAGTTTATGCCATACTATCTGTTTGCAGTATTTACAGGTTATGATTTTTGCTACAAATTTATATTCTGAAATTGCTCATTTAAGCAGGTATGCTGGCGACTCACTTTTTTCGTTCCATCTCACTTTTCATTGAAAACATTCACTTTTCTCACTATTTCCGCTCTCTCTGTACGTATTTGTATTGAATATGAGCGTTTTTGAAGGAGCTGTCCTCGTTCTCTCAAGCCCCGCGAAATTAAATAAAGTAAAGATTAACTACGACAAAGTTGTTCGTGTACAGGGTTCTCCCCAAGCTGAACCAATATGTATTAACTGAGAAATTACTGGGATTAGTTGAAATCTACGTTGAATTTTAATTCAGCTTTGCTAAAAGCACTCTATATACACTAGCGGACAAAAGTTTGGAAACAAATATCTTTTAACATTATTATGAACTATTTCATATAACTAAATTAAAATTGTGCAAGAACAGATAATATAAATATTAAACTCTACCTTTGTCTCCCGTACTAATACAAGGTTTATGTTATCAATATTCAAATTCTCTGAAAATCGGAACACGCGTATTTTTAAATACTTCAGATTCTGTAACGACAAAAGTATGGAAACATCTCAGTTTTGCCGTATTTATTCGTTATGCGATACTCTGATATTGCGTGCGATAAATATTAACATCAGTGAGAATGGCAAGAGTAAAAGAATTTTCAAAAGATTCAAGAGACAAAGTGATTGAATTATTTAGAAGTGATGTCAGAAATGTTGACATTCCTCAAAGATTAAAAATGAACAAAGGGACGATTTTGAAAATTATGAGTGAATATCAAGAATACGGATCAACAGCAACGCGGCCCAGGTGCGGAAGACCGAAAAAAAACTGAATATATTTTTGATCGCTACATTAAACATTTGTCCCATGAAGATCCTCCAATGACAGCCACATAGATCGTAGAGGAGGGTGCCGACAATCTTTCTCGTCAGAACAGTGCAGAGACGCTTGGGCTTTTTGGTAGGTGTCCAGAGCAAAAGCCACTCATTTTAACAAAAAAATCGTATTGCTGGGCTCGAATTTGCTAAAACTCATCTAACTTGGACCGGACAACAATAGAATACAGTTTTATGGAGCGTTGAAAGCAAATTTAACTTATTTGGATCTGACGGTACGGCATATATGAGACAATACGAAAAAGATTAGACAAAAAGTATCAGTTGCCAACAGTTGAGCACGGTGGAGGCAACATCTTGGTTTGTGGCTGTTTTTCTGGTTCTGGAACGGGTCCAATGGTTAAAATTGTTGGGAAAATGGATCAAAAACTTTACAAAGATATTCTTAGTGAACACATGCTCCCTTTTGCTGAAGAAGTGAGGCCTTTGTGATTCCATTCCAGCAAGATAATGACCCCAAGTATACCTCAAAATTCGTGAAGGACTGGTTAAGAGTAAAAAATGTTAATGTTCTTACATGGCCTTCGCAATTCCCGGACGTAAACTCTATAGAACATCCCTGGGAGCATGTTAAAAGGCAACTGACAAAAAAAAACTTAAAAAAATTATTTGGTTATGTAAAAAATATTAGGCAAAATATCCCAAGATCGTCTGTAATAAATTGGCATCTTCTATGAGCAGCAGATGTCAGACAGTGTGTTGAATACTAAAGGCTAGCTAAACACTATTGTTTAAATCTTTTTGTAGAGTTATTGTATTTAATTTTGTAATAAAAAATATGTTTCCATACTTTTTTCGTCTCATTTTTGGTCATAAAATACTATGAAGGTATTTTAATGCTAGTCTCTAGTACCACAGCAAACACAAAATGTCATTTGTATCCTCAAGACTATATGAGAAAAAAATAGTCCTTAATAATAAAGAATAAAAAATTAGCGCACTTTTTAAAAATTAGTATGTTTCCAAGCTTTTGTCCGCTACTAGCACTAGGGACTTCAAATTCGGAAACGGTAAGCAATACAATAGAAAATCTTTTATGAAAATACGAATTTACCCTGAACCATTTTCGTTTTCCCCTGGTTTAATTTGAGCCAGGATTTTAATATAAATTGCATTAACAGTGGCACTTTTTATAAGCTTTGTACAAGTAACTGTTAGTTCGGAAATATGCTTGTGTGGGACAAATCTTGAAACTGAATTTTCCCAATTTAGCTGAATTTTTGTATGCCTGCATGGTTCGTGTAACAATATGTAATGAATTAACTGCCGCCATTTTGAATCTGCTATGGCTTATGCTACATAATGGCGATTTATCGTTTCCATAGTACGAGGCTTGGTCAATAAGCACCCGTGTTTTACGGCAGCGGGCGTTTCTGAGAGAACTTGGTGTTATTATCGTATGCTGTCATCTATCAAACGTCGGCACAACAAATTTCAGACTGATTGATGGGTTAGTTTGGATTTGGTAGCCATTCGAGTAAGACGTGTTTCGTGATTTTCGCTAAGATGGAAAAAGAGCAGTATCGTTCAGTAATTCGCTTTTTGTTTTTGGATGGGAAAAATGCGACGAGATAAAAACAAAGTTGAATGCTGTTTATGGCGACACTTCGCCATCTATGACCACAGTTAGATATTGGTTCAACGAATTAAAACGTGGACGAACATCCATTTTTTATTAGGAGCGACTAGGACACCCGGCAGGGCATGGCGACGATTTTTTGGGATGCGAACGGCGTCATCCTTATGGATTTTTTTAGAAAAGGAAACAACGATCACTGGACAATACTACAGTGAGTTATTGGACCACAAGAGACAAGGCCAAATTTGTCAAAAAGAGTTGTCGCCGCCAAACTGCATGAATTGCGTTATGAGTGCTGTCGCACCCGATCTGGCCTCCTGCGACTTTTTCTTGTTCCCTAACATAAAGAAATGGCTCGCGGGGAAAAATTAACTCAAACGAGGAAGTCATCGACGAGACAGAGGCGTATTTTGGAGAGTTAGACAAAACCTATTTTCTGGAGGGGTTAAAGAAATGGCAGGAAAGTTCGGAAAAGTGTATCTTTCTAAAAGGAGACTATGTTGAAAAATATTTTTTTTAATGGTGTCTCCATTTCTAACACGGGTACTTATTGAACCGCCCTCGTATATGATATATCAAATGAAAGAGCTTGACGAGAGAAACATAATAAGCAAACCGACGTCATTCTAAATCAATATCAAGGTCGCAATTTGTCGATTTATAATTTTGTGTCATTTCAAATCAAATGTCGACCTCCGCAAGATGACGGTTATAATTTCTATTGTAACCCCTATGATATGGTTATCGACTGAAAGGGCTTGATGAGAGGGATACAGTAAACAGCGTTACGTCATTCTAAATCCAATAAGGTGGCCGCTGCAAAATATCAATTAATAATTCCTATATATTATGCATATCAAATGAAAGGGTTTGATGAAAGAAACACAATACGCAAAGTGAAGTCATTCTAATCCAATACATTGGACGCTTAAAATGACAATAATTGCCAATGCAATGTTATTATGATATGGAGACGATCTGATGATAAAGCCAGAACGTGGTAATAGAAACCCAATGAATAGAGCCTGATTCCTCATGACAGGTGGTCTAGGTCTTACGGTCTGATGATTTAGTCAACTATTGTGTGAAAAATACTTATCTATAATAACTACAGGGTGTTTCAGCACTATGGGATCAAACTTCTAGGGGTTATTCAGTGTAACAGTAGAAAACATTTGAGTATAGGGACCCATATCCGGAAAAGTGTCACTACGGCATTACGGCCCTAAGACGCGTTAAAATTTAGAAAGACGATGAATTGCCTAAATAGGATTTAATGCATTTAATTTTTGCCTTTTGTACATGATATCATCACAACAATTGTTCAAAATGTCTTCCTCCAACCTGAATACACCGATTTAAACGTCGCACATGATTTCGGCTGACTTGACTAAAAATTTGATACTCGTTTTGAATTATTTCAAATGCTGCTGTAATTCGTCCAATTAAGTCTTGCTCTGTTTCTACTGGAGTTTCGTAAACCAAAGACTTTACATGTCCCCACAGGAACGGTCTATTCAGGTTGGAGGAAGACATTTTGAACAATTGTTGTGATGATATCATGTACAAAAGGCAAAAATTAATTGCATTAAATCCTATTTACGCAATTCATCGTCTTTCTAAATTTTAACGCGTCTTAGGGCCGTAGTGCCGTAATGACACTTTTCCGGATATGGGTCCCCATACTCAAACGTTTTCTACTGTTACACTGAATAACCCCTACAAGTTTGATCCCATAGTTCTGAAACAGCCTTTATATCAAATTCAACTTTTTAACATTAGTTTACAAAAATGTAGGTGCAAGCAAATTGGACAAGAATAGATATAAGTACGTTTCCCGCATTTATAAGAATTCTTTATAGTTTTATGTTTCTTTTATGCATCGGTAGGGATTTGATCTTAAAATATCCAAACATATGAATAATTATTTTTGCTTACTTAAAGAGACAAAGGTCTTATATGAGTTATTCTCGTTTTTTTTTTCACACATTTTCATTTATATTATCCGTTTAAATTTGCCATTATAATATTCGATTTCTCAAAAATTGACTTTGTATAATTTTTTTGTATACATTCAATATTCCTTACTAGTTTCTTACGACTTACTTTTCTCACTTAAATTCATACGTTGGACCGCCAGCACCCCTGTTTAAGTAACCACGTAGTACGCGTCTAAAATGGGGCGCACCGTCATTGAGAAACCCACATTGATCGTCTTCCACTCAAAGGCATAACGTCTACCAGTATTGGTAGAATGTTTTAAAAAGTTTAGGTATTCTAAACCGTGCAGCCGATTCGGAAGAACAAAATGCGCATTCCATTTATCATGCCAGCCCAAACGACCTTGCATTGAACTGTCGGTTTTCGACTTTTATGGACGGCCTCTTTCTCGAGGGTCCTGCGCTGTGTTCAACGAAAATGTTTGTTGAAAATGTGACCCACGGACTAGGTGAGGATTTTGCAATGACTACACATCAGTTTATCAAGTTATCCACCCCGTTATGCGTGAAGGTTGATTCGCCCGTGATTAATATGGACTTTAAAAACTCAGGGTAATTTCGTGTTGTTGCAACAACCACTCAAAAATGCATTCTTGCAGGAAAATCCTCAGCTTGGAGGGCTTGTACACATTGTACGTAAAAAAGGTACAATGCATCATCGCGCATTTGCTACACTTTAGCCTTGGAAACTTGCACTTGTCCAGTCACTTCCCTAGTGCTTGTTGAAGGATTTTCTTCTACGAGATTCAAAACTTCTCCCTCAGATTACTCGACCTTCCTGCAAACGACATGTATCCCCAGCTCTTTGTACGAGGTAAACAAATTGATTTGGATTGATTTGGCCCTGGAGGATTACGTCTGGGAAAGCGATCTGCATACACTCGCGAAGCCTCGGTAGCATTCTGAAGACACCGTAAATTAAAATCATATCGACAAGTTGATTGTTTCTGTACGAGTGTGCCAAGGTTTTTTTTTGAGCCCATTTGGTAAATGTTTTGTTTACCTACGCTGCTGGCGCCTGGGCTGAGTACTGACGTGCATCGTGCCGTCTCACGCTGATCTGATCGAGATACAGGAGTGGATTAGGTTTGATTGATTTCGCGGAGAATATCCCGGTTATCTCAAGACTTTGGTGTATATGCTAGTAGGAAAAACCGCTTATTTTTTTACGATCTATATACCGTGTAAAGGAAATTCCCATCTTTGCGCACACCCTGTATGTTGTGACAGATGTCAACCGTAGTTGGAAAAGATCAGTCTTCCTTCTGATATAATAATTGAAACTATATAAATGCCGCTTTCTTTTCAGGAACCAAGGGTTGTGTATGGTGGTGGTGCTGCAGAAATAGCATGCAGCTTGGCCGTAGCATCTCAAGCAGATCAACTGGCTTCATTGGAGCAATACGCTTACAGAGCATTTGCTGAAGCTTTGGAAACTATTCCTTTGGCTTTGGCTGAAAACAGTGGGCTGTCAGCGATTCACACACTGGGAGAAGTAAAGGTAAGTCCAGAGGACCTTGAATATAAAAACACTAGGCATATCTCATACGGGGTGGAGAGGGTATATCTCAATTTTTTTATGTTAGTATACTTATATGCTTTCCACCTTGGTAATTCTACGCACCTATTAAGCATACTTCACACCTCATAGATTTCTCCGTACATTGGCCCTTGGGCTTTCGTTAGTAATTGTTCTGGTACTATACGTATTACTGCTGCACGAGCAGTGTTTCCTGCTTGCGCGGCAACAGCATAGTGTTTCCTATGCCGTGGCCGCGCTGCAACGTCTGACCGGGTTAGGTATCGGGCGACGTTGAAAGATGGACAGGCCAGGGAAAGAATGTCTATGGACCTGTTTGACTGACTTTTTTCTCAGATGGTCTCATTTGACTGAATACAAAACAATGAAATGAAGTCACTTCAAGGTCGCAAAAATTCATATATGTAATGTCGTTCGACTCCTCTTTTTCTTTAAAATGGCGACTTGAAATCGTATTTCTGATTTAGAAAGAACCTCCAAAGACTCTATATCTCCCTGTTGGTACTGGAACCTCATCGACATTAGAATCTGCGGAAAGTTCTTGTATTTCAACTAGATTTTCAATTGTTTGGCCTGAATCTAGATCTTCAACATATAAACTTTAATCTGAGTTCAAGAAATCGTAAAGGTTTTCATTATCTGTCAATTTCAATAAATTCTTATTTTTGAGGGTATCTGAAATTTCATTAAGTGGTAATTCATCTCCTGGGGTTAGGCATATCAGCTTCATTTAACTGGTCTTCATGTTGCATGTTTTCTTGCTTAAATCCTGCTTTGCGGAAGCAATTTTTAACTGTTTCTTTGATTACTTGGTTTCAAGTGGTTTTTGCTAAATAAACTGCAACCAATCACGTAATTTTCATTATTAACTGTACCAGCAGTTTCAACGTTTACTAGCAAGTGTTTGAGAATTAGACTTCGGTAATACGTTTTAAAACTCTTTATAATTAGTTGATCAAGTGGTTGACAAGCTGATATACAATTACGATTGAAAAATTCAATAGCGATACTATTAACAGAAAAAATAAGAAAGGGCGTTTCTTTTTATTTTGTTTTTTGTCCGGTTAGAAGAACATTTGCTCGTATCAGCGTCCGTTCAAGAGAATGTCCGTCCAAGAGACAGGGAGAGAGAGAGAGTTAATGCAATGCAAATATCTGAGAGTCGGTCGGTACAATGAGAAACAAACAAAGGATGTGTCCGTGTAAGAGGGGTGCCCGCGAAGGGAATACACATAGAAAAATGTTTATTAGAAAATTAGTATAGTACACCTGAGATTTCTGATGACGAGGAAAATCAATATAACAGACAGTGTTGTCCTTTCCAGTAGCTCTAATTTTCGATGTAAGATTGATATAGACTCGTGTTTCTGGTTAATTGTCCGTCATCAGTGTAACGTAATTCAAATATGGCTGTTTTGTTGCGCTTTAAAATCATATGGCGTTTCAAGTTCTGAAAAGTCGAGATCGTTAATTAAGTCAAAAACTGTTTATATTGTTATTCCTACCTGAGATGAAATTTAGTCTTGATCGTTAGCAGCCATTTTGATTGTAGCATTTTGTATGCAAATGAACTTTTAATAAAAGAGCTGTTAGCAAGTACAAAATGAATCCGTAGCGTACAAAAAAAAACAACAAAATACGGCTCTGTCAAACTGGCGTTGACGGACCTGTCAGAATTGTCTGTAATTGGTCGATATCGGAAATTTTGAAACATTACTAGATAATCCGCTGTTGTTCTACGATGGATACTCTTGAAAAATACAGTATTTTACATTTTCTACCTATTTTCATATGGTGTTGTCAAATTGCCAAATTATTGGAATGTTTGATGTAAGTAATATAAGCTGTCGCGACGCGCACAATTTGGTCATCATTGTTGCCTAATTTTCTAGCCCTTCTGATGAGAAATTGTGACCAGGTATGTGCCTACACCTTGCAGATAATACTGCTAATATATCCAAGATATATCACCGGGCCATAAATATTGCCCATTAGAAATAGGCAAACTACAGTGCAACCCGCTTATAATGGACTCGGCGGGACTTGTGACAGTCTATTATAGGCGGATGACCATCTTAAAAGAAACATTTTTTTTTTAATGAAAAAATCAGCAGAAATAACATATTAAAAGCTTAAAATGTGTTTGTTTAACATGTATTATATAAATAAAGATACATCCAAAGAAGTTATACGTAATTTTGAAATTTGCGTTGAAATTTGTATTTTTTTCAGAATCTGATGCACATATTACAGGCATATGTACTGTGTAGGTATGTGTAAAAACCGTAAATTATTTGGTAAAAAAGCTAGTAATTTTAGTTGACCAGATTGTTTTTTTGTATAATTATTTAGGACAGCAAGTTGAGTTTTATTTAATTTGGTAATTGTGGCTGTACTGTCTTCTTGCTGAAAATAACGTTTCAACTTTTTTACTCAGTCTAATGCCTCCTTAGTTGTCACTGGAAGCTCTTCTTCATCTTTGTTTTCTAGTTGGTCTTCCTGTTCGTTATCAACGGATCCTTCTTTAACCAAATTAGAGTCTCACAATAAATTTGTGTTGCTATTAAGTTATTGTCAACATATTTACATACTCATTAAACTTGTCTAGATTCAATAAACTATTAATTTTCAGTAAATCACTTAATGGAAGTTCATCTTCTGGATTAAAATCGTTGACTATTTCAGTTATGTTTTTCACTAAACAAGCATGGCGAAAACAATGAGGAATCGTTTCTGGAGTAATCAGTTCCCATGCAATAGTAAGCAAATTTATAGCATCTAAAATGGTGACAGCTTTGGTAGTGTTGACATCTTCTTAAAGCTCCATAATTTTCATCAAGATATGTTTCCGATACATTTGTTTAAGACTCCAAATGACACCCTGGTCCATTGGTTGCAGAACTGATGTCAGATTGGGTGGAAAAAAATTAAGGTTGATGTTATTAAATAATAAATTAAATATTTGGATGAGCGGGGCAGTTAGCGACCAAGAGCAAAATTTTACGATTTTTCTTAACAAGTTCAATGTCCCACTTGTTTAAATATTCTTCAAAAATTGATGATGTCATCCTAGCTTTATTATTTCCAACATAATCGACGGGGATTGTTTTAACACCTGGGATTCTTAAATTTTCCTGAAATAAAAAAAGGTCCTAAGTTCTTTGCAACACCGACATTGAATATCAAAAAACTAGAACATGATTTTCTATTTATCCACTTACCTATTATCAATAGTTTCCGTTTTTCAGTACCAGAAGCATTAGCACAAATCATAACAGTTATTCGCTCTGTTGATAGTTTCCCTCCATCGCAAGCTTCACCTTTTAATTCGTGACTTTTATCTGGTAGCATTCTATAAAATATCCCGGTTTTATCTGCATTGAATATGCTATCATCTGAATGATCACTAGATATTACGGACCAAACTTGAGAAATCCAGTCATTGGTAACGTTCTTGTCAACTGAAGCTGACTCACCACACATTTTTCCAAAAACAATGTTATGTCTCCTCTTAAACCTGTCTAGCCAACCGGAACTACATTTGAAGTAATCTCCAATCAATTTCCGAAATTCTTCAGCCATTATTTGTAGCATAGGTCCACTTATTGGAAAATTATTAGCATGCTTTTGTTGAAACCATTTAAACAGTATATCATCGACTTGGGGATGCAGCAATAGCCGCGTTTTTTTCTTCTAACTATTGGATTTCTACTCATTTTTAATCTTGTCACGATTTTTCCAAATATTTGACACAGTGGATTTTTGTAGCCACATGAGCACATATATTTGCTTGAGATGAATCCTGCTCAAGCTCACTTGGCATTAGTTCTGCTTTCTATAGGACATACACAGTAACTTTCCCGTGTGTAGTGAATTGTAGTACTTATATTATGACTTATCCTACATCAATGTAACGATCCAAAGGTCTGATAAGCTATTTAAATGTGTGGTATCACTAATAGAATTGTGCGAAACTATTCAGAATCATCACGACCGTTTCCATTTTATCGAGTCCTCGATACTACAGCAAATGGATGTGTCGATTTACGTGTTCCATGTTTATATATTTTTTAAAGATCAACAGAGCTGCAGTAATTATGAATAAATATAGCTTCAAGTGCCTGTATAAATTGCGAATTCATTGTTTCCATATCATGCAGCTCCTGTTGATATTAGGAAGAACCATTATTATCGTTTTGCGTTGCGTTAGGAGTCCTAATGGTGGTCAACACATACTTTGTCGTATTTCAATATTTCATTGTGCAACTGACCATTCCACAACCATGCTACAAATAATTTTCCTTATAAATATCAGCAAGAATATAAGCAAAACATTTTTTATACAAAACACACCAAGCTGCAGAAAACTTCATACAGACATTAATCGATAGCATCGCAAAATGTACGTTCAAAATAAAAATCAGAAATAACAAAAGAACGAGAAACATATGGATGCCTCTGGCTTGGTAAACTCTGTGAACAAGAATAACGGAATAAATCACGAAATGACAAAAGAACCTGCAAAAAAACAATATAAAAATTCAGAGACTGTAGGAATTAAATAATTTAATAAAAATTAGAAAAAAATAATTTTATGATAAGATAAAACAAAACAATAAGAACAGTAAAATACTTTGTGTGCATGTGTGAAAGACATCTCTGGCAGAATAAATAAAAATAAGGGAGGACGGGAGTGCAACATTAAGCAAATATGCTATTGCTCAGGAGTTTGTACATTTTACAAATATCAGCAAAAAGCTTACAGAAAAAATACCACAGACACGCTCTATCAAGCAAACGCATAAGCTCAGTTATTCACTTTAGTTTGAAAATGAAGTTATGACTATGTATTTTGGAACTAAAAAATGACAAAGCTGCCGGAGATCCTTTACATATCTGCAAGCCGCTTACATAATAAATGAATGTTTTCGTACCGGGGTGTTTCCGGATATATTAAAAACGGCTACCATTATACCGATACATAAGAGGTAGCAAACTGTCAAACTACAGGCAAATATCATTAATTTCGAACATCGCCAAAATCAGAGAAAAACCATCAACAAAATGCTATTATAATTTTTACTAAGTATGACGTATTGCACGAAAATCAATTTGGATTCAATTAGGGCGTGAAATAGCTACGCTCACAAGAAAACTCGCATGAATAGAAAAATCCCTGCTATTTGCATATTTACAGACTTAACAAAAGTTTTCCTTACTGTAAGTCACACCAAGCTTTAGAACATTGTGGCGATTTGTTCTCAAAAGATTCGGGAGGTATAGTGCTAGGATTCGTAGGCGATACGGTTATCATTTGTGAAATTTCGAACTTGGATACATTAGAAACAATATTGAATACACCTTAAGTTTGTACTAGCATTTTTTAACAGGAAATTATTAACAGTCAACATTGCCTCTTATAAAGACGCAATTCCACTGAGGCAACTTTTGGGCAACATGTAGCATATACGGCATTGACGCATGCGGCACACTGTCTTTCCATAGAGGCAACACAAAGCGACCAAAAAAATGTCTCCTCGCCGCATGCCACAATTTGCCCGTTGTTGCCTCTCGAGGGCGCCGTCAGCGACATGAATCCACTTGTTGATCAGTGCCGCCGGCTATCCAAACCCGTTCGAATCGGTGCGGCTTATAGCAGGCGACAAATTGGAGTAGACCAATGAAGAAAGATTATATTTAATTGAAGATTACCATAAATCGGATGAATTATGGAATAACAAATCGGAAAGGTATTTTTTTATACTCCAACTACCACGAAGGCCTAAACACCCATGGGGTACCGTGGGGCTATAGGAGGATACACTGGAAAGGGGGAACGCCACACGGACTCTGGCGAGGGAACACGTGTGCATGCAACATGCACACATCCTGGCTCCGCCTACGAGATCCGCCGGGTGGTACCTCCACGTTCGACAGTCACAGATCATCTACCACCTACGGACAATCACAACATCCATAGCCAAGAGAAAAATTTCTCCTGGGACGGGATTCGAACCCGCGCAGCGCACGGCGACTGATCAGGAGACCGAAGAGTCTACTACTGCGGCCACCGCTGCTGCCTGATATAACGATGCACGATTATAGCAGGATAAATTACATTAGGCAAAAATAGTTGGTGGCTACGGCCACTTCCTAGCGTACAGTACCTTCAGTCTTTTAGACGTATACGATTGTTTGCTTCTTGTCTAGCTGTCTCCTTGACTTACCAGTAGTAGACGAGCAGACCTATATCGCAATGACGAGGGCTAATGAGCCCAAAACGGTAACATCTGCGGTTGGTTATGGTTTCAGGGGGACAAGAGGGAAATATCTTCTCATTTTCTTTCCATAGTTGGCTTATTTATTAACGGTTGATTTCTTTAAATAGGAAAATACAACTGTTCGGTATTGGAAATTGCTTGGTTCAGGTATTCGAAACAGATACATAAGCGATAGATAACTATCACCCGTAGCCAAATATCTTAATGTCACTAGCAATCTCACGCGGGGCGTGATTGCTTCCCGAAAGTTGGTATCACATTTTTTTATCATAGGTAAGATTTTTTCAAGTAAGCAGTGAAAATCGTCATTACTCATCCGTGTGAAATTTTGGAATAAAGCATCATGGTCAGCCACCAAGTTGTTGTACAAATTATACTGAATTTCTTGACCATCTACGTATATATTTCTTCTCCAATATTCTGGCGTGTTTCTTTATCTTTTCCGATCCGAAGAAATGACTGACAAATGACTGTCTGTAATGACATGGTGTACTAATCTGGAGTTGCTTGAATTGAATCATGAAGACGCAGGCTACACTCATGTACAGCAAAGCGCATGCCACATAGGGAAACAAAATCCGCATGCGGCATTAATAGAATTTTGGGCAACACTGTCGAACATCAACAAGAGGCAACACTAGGAAACAAGTAGCATGCCACATGTTGTTCATTGTTGCCTCAGTGGAATTGCGCCTTAAGAATCGCTTGCCTCCGTACACTGAAATTGACTTCAAAACAGCAAATTATACTGTCACTATTAAACGTCAGACCAGCGTGAAAAACATTGGAATTTATATAGATGAAAATCTAAGACGGGATGTACAAATTGGGCGCGTGACAAAGAAAATAAGATGTCTCAGGCCAAAGTTCAAGTACTTTACAAACGTGCTTATATTCGATTGCATGAGTCTTATACTACGCACATATCTTTGCTACGGAGTAATTGGTTGGGGAGGAGCAGCATTCACACGTTTGAGAAACAACGCTGTGGTGATATGGAATTTGGCCACACACAGATTACATACATATCCGACATATTTGACATCAAGCAACTTTATTTCTTACATAATATTAGCCATTGTCACAAAATTATCAGTGAGCGCGATAAAATCACGCATTGTCATGATGCTCGGTATAAATTACGTGCAAAAACTGCCTCTAAACCTTATAAGACCATAATGAAGCAATCTTTTTTCTATTTGGCTCCCAAATTATATGAACACGTATTCAAAGGCTTAAAAATATTGCGAAATACTCATGATTTTAAAAATAAATTTCCAAAATGGATACGCTCAATAGGCAGACAACATGTTTTTGAATTAATATTAAATATTCATTAAAACTAACCGTCTTCTACATACAGGGTGTTCCTTAATGATAGGCGAATATTTAAGGTCGTGAATCTACATGAAAAATTAATGTTAGTTCGCTTTATAGTGTACGTAGTGACAGTTAATAAAGTTGTATATTTTTCAATGCAAAAATAATTTTTAGCTTTAACCGTGGCGTGCGTACGGGTATTGACTTCGATATTTTTGAATAAAAAAATGGTACTTCAATGGTTTTTTGCCAAATATAAATTATTTTTGAATTCCCCGCTCAATTTAAAACAAATAATCTCTCTTGAGTTGCTATCCTTCGATGCGCCATTTTTGAGTCAAAAAATAAAAACCGTTCTTATTATTCCATATATTTTGAACAACTGTCAGATATTGAATTTTGTGTAACAAAACACTTAGCACGTGTCAATAAAATATTTCTATCCACCTGTCATTTTAAAAGTATCAATGACAACGGCAATATTAACAGTGATATGTTATACAAATAATATTTTAATCTAAAAAATATCTCGTCACTTACTATGTTTTAATCAGCATCCTTGGCATTCCTTTTGTTCATTTATACTTATTTGGTTATAAATTTCACATATACATTATCGGTACTTAGCCGAATTTTGATTCAATAAACCTTGTTGGTAGTAGCCAACGAATTTTGAATAAAAGGAGTGAAGCCAATATGTTTGTACTGCATTGCTTGTCACTAAAAATGCATAGTTTTAGTGAATATTTTCCACTCATTTGTCTACTAATGCGTACCAAAGTGACAGCGCTGTATCAACATAACAATAATATACTAAGTGTCATATAAATCCGAACACCCAGTTTAAATGGTTTTATTTTAATAAAATTTTGTATAAGTACTTAATGAAGCATAATAAGTAAATGATAAAAATTTCAAAATGATTGCACTGCTTTAAAGCCCTTTGACCTTTAATAATGTGTGGATGCACCCTGATGTGCTACGCATTCTCCAACGCGCCTACGCATGCTTCTGATCAGGTGGTCAATGTCCTCCTGTGGTATCTCATTCCAGGCAACCACCAACTCCTCTCGAAGTGATTCTAGAGTCTGAGTAGGACGTTGCAAATTGAGCAATCTCCTACCCATCATATCCCACACGTGCTCAATTGGGGATACGTCGGGAAATCTTGGTGGCCATGGTAACAATGTGACATCATTATGTTGAAAGAAGTCTATTGTGACTCTTGCAACATGTGGTCGGGCATTATCTTGTTGGAAAGTTTTATCTGCCAGGGTTTCAAGATAGGGTAAAAGTTGGGGTTCTAAAACTTCGTGAGATATAATGCTGCGCGTTCATGTTACCTCTGATGAAGATTAAAGGTGACCTGGAACCATAAGCTATAGCACCCCAAACCATAACTCCAACAGTGTGATGAACATGTCTTTCAACAAAAAACTGTGGATTCCTCCTTTCACCACGTCGCCTTCTAACCCTGGCACGACCATCGTGCATGCCTAAACAAAATCGAGACTCGTCGCTAAAGACAATACTGTTCCATTCCTGATCCCAGAGTGACCGTTGTCTGCACCACTCAAGGCGATTACGTCGGTGTTCTCGAGTTAAAGGGAGGACCCAGTGTGGCCGGTATGAAAACAAGCCAAAACTTCTCATTCGTCGGTAAACACTTCGCATGCCAATAGATCTTCCGTGTTCTGCAAACCATTCATGTGCAATGGACCTGGTAGTGGAGAAACGGTCCCTTAAGGCCAATAATCTTAGGCGGCGATCTTCACGGTCTGTTGTTCTACGGCGGCGTCCAGTGCCCCTTGCTCTTTGCGTACGGCCTTCTCGAAGCCATGCCTGACAACACCTAACCACAGTGTCTACACTTCTTTGCACTCTAACTGCAATTGCCCGAAAAGAAAGTCCAGCTTCCCGAAGTCCCAATAGCCCCTATCAAACTCACTAAGTTGACGAAATCCTACAGGTCTCCGTACTCTAGGCATCGTAACCGATCGTAAAGGATGTCAAGAACCAAAATCTGCCAACGTTGATTCTTTACTGCGGCTGAAATACTCATTTTTAGAGCGTTAGTGAATTAAAAAAAACAGTATAAAAACCGGAATGGCCAACTGATGAGGCTGAAAATTTTTTCACTTGTTATTTACAGTAAGATAAATACATTCGCCAACTTTTATTAAAATAAAACCATTTAAACTGGGTGTTCGGATTTATATGTCACTTAGTATATATATATATATATATATATATATATATATATATATATATATATATGTTTTTTGTGCGATTGCATTTTTGTTCTGCTGGCTGAGAACAATAGTTTGAAGCTAGACACCTCCATTGTCATGAACGTTTTGTTACTTGAAGAGCATTTTGTTATATTCATAACTGGTTATTATTATTGTGAACAAAAGAAAAACTGGGCAGATTTCCCTCAAACAACGTTGATGTCGTTTTTCAAGTTTCTGATCGTTATTCGCCTTAATCTTTGGATGTTGGTGTTGTCACAAATAGATTGTACATCATTGAACATGATATTCCAAAGCCCCAAGATTAAGATAGATAACGTGTTTCATGCCCGACAACACCTAACCACAGTGTCTACACTTCTTTGCACTCTAACTGCAATTGCCCGAAAAGAAAGTCCAGCTTCCCGAAGTTCCACTCTACGGCCCCTATCAAACTCACTAAGTTGACGAAATCGTACAGGTCTCCGTACTCTAGGCATCGTAACCGATCGTAAAGGATGTCAAGAACCAAAATCCGCCAACGTTGATTCTTTACTGCGGCCGAAATATTCATTTTTAGAGCGTTAGTGAATTAAAAAAAGCAGTATAAAAACCGGAATGTCCAACTGATAAGGCTGAAAATTTTTTCACTTGTTATTTACAGTAAGATAAATACATTCACCAACTTTTATTAAAATAAAACCATTTAAACTGGGTGTTCGGATTTATATGTCACTTAGTATACTTACCGGTGGAAACATTTACCTTCATTAGGGGTTGCCGCTCTTTGCAAATTGTGCAAGAATCATACATTGAAATCTTCTAACACCACATTCTCTGCAAACATTTGCACTTTTAAAAAATAACACTACATATTCGAATTTCATGTCAGAACTGTCAAAAAATTGAGTTGTGACAAGTGCACTTTAATCCTCTCTACCAACTATGACTATTACAAACCCTTGACTGGCTCCTTCTAATCGTATTAGACGAAATACCCCTGTCTTGCGAAATAAATGTAGAGTCTGGTTTTATTGCTACAGTTCTTCAAGGGGGTATTCAAAACATGGATGCATAAAATGGGTACACCAATTTTTGTGGGAAAACTTTTTATTCTACAACAAAGAATGAGAAAACTTGTTTTTTGGGGATTCAATCGAAAGTTTTGGCAGGAACGAAAAAACTCTTGATTTAAGATTTTTAGGTATTTATGAGACTTACAAAATGAGACCACACGTAAATGATCCGACTAAAAGCAAAAAAGTTAGGGCCAATAAATCGAGACAAACTGCAGGATTTATACTTCTAAATAACAACAAAATTGGATTATATTGGTCGAGTAGTTTTTTGGAAATTTCTAATTGCTTATCCCAAAACACCTGTTTTCCGGCCATCACTACTAGTTTTTTTGGACAATATACAGATTTAGTTCAAAGGGCATGTTAGCAAAATACACTAGTTCACCTTGTCGATATGAATCGCAAACCATCCCGGAAGATAAATATTATGTTTATGCAAAAAAGGGTGGGTTACGTGTTTTCTTCTAAACAAATTCAAAAATTTCGTATTTGCGAGTAATTCGCAACCGCTTTGTTTTAAAATGTGTATAGTAACCTATGTTTTTCGAATACCGTAGCACATTTATTCAATTACTCACAAATACGAAATGTTTGTGAATTTGTCTATAAGAAAAAAACGTAACCTTTGTTTTTCGCATAAAAATAACATATATCTTTAGGGATGGTTTGCCATGCCTATCGACAAGGTAAATACGTATATTTTGCTATTAAATGTTCTTTGAATTTGCTCAATAAACTAGTAGTGGTGGTCGGAAAACAGGTGTTTTGGGATAAACAATTCGAAATTCTCAGAAACTACTTGACCAATATACTACTACTAATAATTATGTTGTTTTTATTTAGAAGTATGAATCCTACGGATTTGAAGAATTTCAAGTAGTTGCGTGAAACTATTGTCGCATTACCAAGTGCCAAAACCTGCATTTTGCCTCGTTTTTTCGGCCATAACATTTTTGCTATTAGTCGGATCTTTTTACGTGTGGTCTCATTTTATAGGTCCCTTAAATACTAAAAAATTTTTTTTGAAGACTTTTTCCGTTCCTGTCAACACTTTCGATTGAATCCCAAAAAATACGTTTTCTTA
The DNA here is from genome assembly GCA_963669975.1 of Acanthoscelides obtectus. Taxonomy (NCBI): domain Eukaryota; kingdom Metazoa; phylum Arthropoda; class Insecta; order Coleoptera; family Chrysomelidae; genus Acanthoscelides; species Acanthoscelides obtectus. The sequence continues at coordinate 14,897,445 of CAVLJG010000009.1, forward strand.
TTCTATGTCGTCGAATAAAAAGTTTTCCCACAAAAATCGGTGTACCCATTTTATGCGTACATGTTTTGAATTCGCCGTTGAACAGCTTACAGCAATAAAACCATACTTTACAATTATTTTGGGGGAATTCGCTAATATAATTAGACTACTAGTCTGAATTCGTTGGTCTAACCTAACTTTTCAAAATTATCGTTTGAATGTCACAGTGACGTTGAGGGATATCTTGCCAACCGCAACTTAGTTCATTTTTGACAGGCTATCACCTCTGGTAGTACCCTGTGAATGTGTTTGCATCACATAATCACGTCATCCTGAAAATACGGCTCAAATTTTGTATCTTGTTTCAGGCCAAACAAGCCTCCAGTGGGGATCCAGCCCTAGGAATAGACTGTATGGGAAAAGGCTTTCTCAATATGAGGGAGCAACACGTCATTGAATCAGTGAGGTCCAAGAGACAACAGTTATTGCTTGCCACACAGTTGGTAAAGATGATCTTGAAAATTGATGATGTGAGGTCACCTGCCGATAGAGAATAGATGAAAACAGTATTGAGGATCTGAGACGCTAATTGATTACATTGACATTTGTGGCGTATTTGTTGGCCCTACTACTGCTCCAAAACTTGATAATTGGTAGTTTCATCCACCATTCTGCAGTTTCTTCGGAGATCGGACGTTGAACTGGCAAACTCTAATATATTGACGTAGTATTACTACACAGTAAAGATAACAGTATTTAATTTGCAACAAAATTAAATCAAAAAATACATCAGAATCTAATAAACGTCGCATTGTTCAAAAAAAGGTCAGTTCAGACAACAAAATTTCAACCAGTTTAAGGCACGTCCAATTTTTCATAAACAAGTTAGGAATATCTTTTTGTACCAGAATCGAGAGAGAGGAGAGCTATCAGATCCTCATTTACTTTGGTATTCTGATCAGAGTAATTATTCAGACTCATATTTATATAATTCTTTTATCATTCAAATCGTATGCAGATTTGTGCTTGTGTTCGTTTTATATGTGCTCTGATCACGTATCACTAGTTTTATAATGATGGCGAAACAATATCTATTGAATTGTTCTGTATTATTATTTAGGTCGTACGTTGTTATTTTCATCGATTCTTTTGACTCACATTTTGATAATATACATATACATGTTCACATTTAGAAACAGCTTTCTATTAAAATATAAACTAACATGTGGTGTTATTCATTCATACCCTGATACTGCAAAGTGGAGCGTAGTTTAACTGTTTTGAACACCTGAGCCCTTGGAGGTGACTGTTTTCATGAAAGGATTTGCTTTGGACGGCAAAGTTTTTATAGCTGATATCAGGGAGAAGAGCGCGACATTATTGGCCTGACAGTGACGGCCTTTCCTGCTGGGAGTGTGAATTTTTCAGAAATGCTACCCTATTTGTAGTCCATTTACGCCCAGACAAAACACAACTTGCCCAAAAGCGAGATTTTACAGGTCCGTATTTTCATCAATGGATCTAACAAAATAAATGATTATTTTTATAGAAAGAAGTGCACACATACTTTTCACAATTCTTTATTCGCCGGGAGTACTTGAATCATCGTCCGAATGGATAATATTATCACAGGTTCCGTTTGAATATCGATCATATTGTCCTGATCCCACATGTTTGTTTCGAGTGTTTCATGAACGTCACGGATGCAGTCTTGCCAATGGTTTGCCGTCACTCTGTGGACAGCTTCATAAAATAAATTTTTCACGTCAGAAAATTTGAATGTTATTGTTTGAAGCCAGATAGTTTTTTATATAGACCCAAATCACTTCAATGGGATTCAATTCGCAGCACTAAGGGCGTATCCTTAAAACGGTTTTATTTTGGTTTTTAGCAATTTCGTCAGTAACATTAAGATTATATTTACATTTGTGCTGCCAGACTAGATGGGTAAGTGGTGTGCTTTGAACATATTTTCATAGAAACTAATGTCTGTTGATATGAGACATTGTTGAATTTCTGCGTTTTCATTGACTTAATGCCTATAGGGCTTTGTAATCTTCACTACCAATGTGACAGCTAAATCGTTTCCCTTTTCCTGAAAATAATCATTTCATATACAGGGTCCGTCAGAAAGAACGCATGTTCTTTAAATGAGTAGTACAGTCAAAATAAGTATGGTAAAAATATTTTATCAAAATACTCGGAAATACATGCCATTTTTTTGAGTAAAACAAAATTTACGTTTTAAAAACTATGTCGGCCATAAAGCGCCCTTGAGCCAAAATGCAGGAATCAAGCCTCTCCCGAAATGAGGCCATTGCGTTGGCCAGCGTCCGTGCAGGCATTTGGGTTACTTTTCTTCTTATTCCGAGTAGCCCCATAAAAAAAACACACGTTAACAGGTGCGGGTAGCGACCGTGGCATGAAATATCGCCAAGACGTGAAATGAGACGTCCTGGGATTTTTTGCCGAAGAAGTTCCATTCAAGTGCGAGCTGTGTGAGATGTTGCGCCGTCTTGTTGGAACCACACTGTTCTGAGACGGACACGTCGACGTCGAAGTTCCGGAAAAAAAAGTTGTTCAGCTTGTGGATGTAACGCTCCGAATTCACAATAGTTGTTTCTCCATCATCCTCAAAAAAATAAGGCCAATAATCATCGTTGGGCCTACTGCACACCAAACTAGCTTTCTTGGTATGCAGGGGTGCTCATGCAACTGTTGGGGGTTCATTAGAGACCATTATCGACAATTTTGTTTATTGACGTATCCATGTAAATGAAAATGTGCTTCATCACTCATAAACAACGTCATGTCATTGTTATCCAACTGTTCAATCATGAGCTGTGCAAAATGAACACGTGCATAATCCCCTGGCAACAGTTGTTGACAAACTTGGATTTTATAAGGATGGAACAATAAATCATTCTTCAAGATGCGACGTACAGAGGACGCGTGGATCCCTAGGGAACTGGCACGCAAACGGACCGAACGATTCGGGCTTTGCAGCGTGTCAGTCTCACTCTGTCTGCGTTTTCGGGGTTCTAACAGTACGGCTTGGCCCTGGCGGTTTTTTCATCACATTACCTGTTGTGTTGAATGCTTTCACCCATCTCAAAATGTTGTTACGGTCTGGTACTGTCCCACGACGTGGAACACGAAAGTGAACGCGTAACTCACGTTGCGTTCGAACGACGACTCGCCATTTTGAAAGTACCGACGTACAGTGAACACACGATGCTCAACGTTCCAAACCATCTTGCCAACTGAAACGGCACTTCTCCCACTATCCAAAACGCCCTTCCCCACCGACACGGGACCAGCCCACTCGATGTAGTACCCATTCGAAAAACATGCGGTCTTTCTGACGAACCCTGTTGTATTCAAGAAAACTAATAATAATACAAGCAGAGTATCTAACAGGTGTTGGTTCCAAATCCAGATAAACCTAGGTTTAGTGTAGCTAAGTTTTCATCGTGGGCTCACAGATTCAGTCTGGTTGACACCATTTTTACCACACAAATGATGAATTGGTTAGATACACGTACCTGGCGGATTCTTAAAGGGGCGTTGACATTATGCTTATTGACTGGTACCAGTTGGTCCATGCCAGTCGACAAGTACAATGTAAACACTGGCTAGCGCCAGTCTCGTGCTCATTTTACTAGCGCTAGCAAAGTTGAAATCATTTGTACTTTTGTGTACCAGTTAAAGAAATAAAAATGACGCCTATGCACAAATGGAGTGAATAAGAAACGTTAAAATTTGTGAGTTTATATAAAGAATTTGAAATACTGTGGAATGTTCACGATACAAATTATGAAAACAGAGAAAAGCGAAACAAAACATTTGAATACATACAGCAGGAAATGAACATGAAAAACTTTACCCTGGATATGATAAAGAACAAAATAAAAGCCATCAGAGATACCTATCACTTGGAGAAAAATAAAATAACAAAGTATAAGAAATCTGGGGCATTACCAGATGACTTATACACGCCAAGACTTGTTTGGTTTAATGAAGCCGCTACATTCCTAGAGTACTGCGCTGGTAGAGAACCTTCTAGTAGTCTGGTATGGATTTCAACAAAATTATTTGGGTAATGACCAATTACATACTTTTCAAAACAAATACTCATTTGATTTTATATTATTTATAGTAAATTAATATACCTAATAATAATTTCTTACAGGATAAATCAGAAATGTCCTCAGTTGAGTCTTCCGAAGATATAGATGGTGGCGAACTTGAGGGAACTTCATGAAAAACATTCGTACCAGCAAAATCCAGTAGTGAGGGAAGAAGCATACCAAGTATTAAAAGGAAGAAACAAAAAGATGTCCCAGATCATATTTCAAGCGCAATGGAAAAACTGGAGGATCTCAAAAAGATTGTACAGGAAAAAGATTAATTTGACTGTTTTGGCATGAATATAGCACACCAATTAAGAAATTTGTCTATACAACGAGTTCTAAAATGCCAGACAGAATTCCAGCAAATATTAATGAGTGAGCGACTAGAGTATGAAAGGGAAAAATCTTCGTCTGCGCGGTCTTCACATTCCACCTGTTTTAGTCCAGTTGAAAGGGCTTTACAATCGCCGATAAATGCAGAACAGCAACAGCTCACTAAGGTGTTACATTTCACCACAACAATCAGTTTATAATGATTTGGAAGAAAATAACGAAGTTCAAAATACTGATATTTTGTCTGCAGAAATTGGCCACTTGTTTGAAAAGGAAATTGAGATAACGAATCTTTGACTAACATTTTCCTCTGCATACAAACAAAGGAAAACGGTTTTGTTCATTTTTACTTGTTGTTATTTATTGTAAGTACTAAATAATACATAATTATGTTTTCAAAATATGTATTTACACTAATTCAATAAACTTTTGATTACCTCATTGAATAGCTTTATTATTTCAAGATTATTATTTTTATGTACAACTTTGTCCTGTCGGAAATTTTACATCACTAATCACAATAATTTTATACTGTTTCTTAAATCATATTCCATTGCCAGTCAACAGCCCCATCATTCATAAAATATTCCGCATAGTTGTCTCGTCGGGTAGCTGCTCCTTTAGAATAATTGTGGGAGCCCCAAGAATGACCCGGCTGAAGCATTTGATTATTTGCTACGTCTTTCCTCCATGATCCAGTTATTATATTACCAGTATCAATATCTTCGTAATCGGTTGTTCTTGGTGGTATGTAAGTATTTGCTGATGTTTTTCGTAACCAGTTATGTAAAGCACATGTTGTTCTTACTATATAATCTACCTTATCCGGGGATACTTCTGTACCACGTAAAAATATTCTAAGTCTAGATACAATAATCCCAAAAGCATTTTCGGATATTCGTCGAGCTCTCGAAAGACGATAATTAAATATTTTTTCTTTTTGGGTAATTCCATTCCTTGAATACGGCTTCATTAAATAGGTTTTCAGAGGGAACCTGTCATCTCCGACAAGAACTCCCCAATCTGGGAAACGCAATGTGCGGTTTTCAAACGTGATGCCCCAAAAAGGCTAGCATCATTCATTCTTGCGTTGGAACCGACATCGGTGTATAAGAATTCATAATTACTATTAACCGTAGCAAGCAGAACTGTACTAAAGTACCCCTTATAATTATAAAAATAGCTTCCACTATTTGCAGGGCACTTTATACGTATATGTTTTCCATCTATTGCCCCGCAACATCCTGGAAAGTTGCACCTTGAATGAAATCTATCAGCAATTACTTTCCATTTTTCTTCAGAGTCCGCAATCTTTATGTAATCTTGTAGCATAGCATATATTGCGTTAAGAATGTCTACTAGAAATTTTTAAATTGTACTTTTTGGAACCCTGTACATATGTTCTAGTGTGCTAAAAGAGTCTCCAGATGCTACGTAGCGTAATGTAATTTGAAGTTTCAGTTCCGGCGTCAACGCTTCCCTGAACGAAGTATCTTGTTTTCGTATAATCGGAGTAACGCATTGTAATAAAAATGAGAATTGATCTGGAGTCAGCCGTAAATTATTCGTGAATGTTTGGGGGTCAGAAGTTACTTCCTTTAATAGGTTTTCACTAACACCAAAACATTTTCGTTGTACAATCCATTCTCGCGTCCACCACCTTCTTTGTCGACGACTTCTTTTATGTGCGATACTTCTTAATTCCCCTTGTAACATTGTAGCCACTATTTCAATGCCTTTTGCTAATACTTCACCCATTTTCACGAATTGACAGCCATTCCAAACCATCAAACTAAAATGTAATTATTTTACTAGCACAACTGCACAACACAGCACATACTAGTATGAAAACAGGACAAGCAGTACCAGCGAACTAGCGCTAGTTTGATAGTACCAGCCAACAAGCATAATGTCAACGCCCCTTTAGGTCAGTGGTTAGTCCATCTAAGAATGCTTGTCTTGCTGATTTGATTATAGAGTCAGCCCATATTTTTGGTTTTGTATGTCCTGCATTCATCCAGGTTTCATCCAAGTAATAAATCTTCCTGCCCTGGGCGAGGTATTTCTTAATTGATTTTAAATGTGTAATTCATTCATAAAATAATCTCTTGACTATCCGTCAAAATACTATTTCTGCCTCATTTTCTATACTCAAAATGAAGCTCCTGTATAATACTTTGTATATGGTGGGAAGTTCCTGCCTTGGCGTCTGATGACATTCTGATCAAAGTTATCAACTGTATCCAAGGGCTTCGTGTGATGCAGCCTCTTGTGAGGTGGGGACAATTTTTAGTTTTTTTATATTCTTTAACAATGTTGAAAATTGTCTTAGGGCATAAGCCTGTTTTGTTCGCCACACGTCTTACAATATCATGAATTTACATCTAAGATTTCGCTCTTATAAACGTTCAGGACAATTTCCTTTGCCTGAATATTCAAATGTCCCTTCTTCTCATGTTTTCGGGGAGGAGACATCACTGAAGAGGAAGTATGGCTGAAGGAAGCATTGGGAGAAATCTTCTCAGTTTCATCTGCTGTATCCGTAGACGACATGCTAACGTATGTATGCACCGAATATGAGCAGAAATTGCCGGCGATACCCCGAGCTTGAGTTCTATCCTGTCGAATCCTGCACTTGTTTGTAGTTTTATGGTCGAATGACCAATAGCTATTGCAACGCTTAGGCGGCTGTCGCTTTGCCGCGCTGCATCTTTGTTGTGCCGGGGCGCATTTTAACACTATGGTATAGGGTTCGGCACCAGCCTTAATTTTATTGGTCAATTTCAATTTATTCAACCAATGACAAGCCGGGTGCCGAAATCATTACCGGAATGTTAAACAGTGCTGAAAACAGTGTCAGAATGTGATGAATTTAACCCTTAACAGGAAACGTGAATTTTTGGAACACAAAAGGAAACATGCCGTCTCTCAGACTGCGAACTTCAAGATGTTCAAAAAATTAGAGTAAGGCGAAAAGCAAGCAATAACTTCGCTGAAACTGATACTGGATGTTTATTTTATGTGTTTAATACGTAAAATGCTCATTTCAAAATGATACAAGAACATAAAAGAAACATTTTTATTAACTATGCTAAAACCATACAAAAATAACGCTGTTGTTGCAACATTCAGAAACTAAATTAAAACTATGGAAAAGTCTCAATATTTTTCTATTTTCTAGTTAAGTAATGAACAAGGAAAGTATATTATAGTCAATAAATACAAAAAGAACACAATCAAAATTCACTGCAAGTCTCAAACATTGCCTATATTCATGCAGCTAATACATTTGGGTTTGGAGCATTGAAGACATACAGGCTTCCTATATTGTACACACAAAAATTTGGTCATCCGATGGGTCGTTCGGTGACATAAAAAGCAGGCTTTCCTTTTTTCCAAAACCAAATTTTCAGCTTCTGTTGCTGGATGTTCACATTTGCCAAGGATGCGATTTATCGTAAGTCGCAAATCCCGAGGTAAACGGGGACTCTCTAGTCGCTTTTCCATATGCTCACGGACCAGGTTAGCGGCCAACATCTTAGCAAATACCGATTTTTCCTTCTGCAATTCATTTTTCTTATAGCACTGGTGTAAAATATACGAGTTCACTACCGATATATCCAATAGTCGGTAGAAAATAACCAGTGGCCACCTACGCGAACGGCGACTTGAGGTACTCTTCGAACATTTTTCATCAAGAGAATCAACTCCACCTTTATTAGCATTGTAATAGGCTATTATTTCCGGTTTCTGTGTTTCCGGATCACAATATTTTCTGTGGTGCATAGAAGATATGAGTATTGTGGCTTTATTTTTTTTGCTTACATGAGACACAATAGTGGAATCTTCTCGAAATCCGTACATTGTTGATCCGACTTCTCTTGATTTGTTGGGTAAAAATGCCGGAGGAATTTCTCTTTTATTTTTCTTCATTGTACCCACATAGGTCAGTTTGTTCTTCAATAGGACATCCATTAATTCTATTGACGTAAACCAGTTGTCCGCTGTAATGTTGCGATTAGTTCCAAACAGAGGCTTCGCGAGACGTAGAACTGATTGTGTGGGTTTGGAATACCGCTTGTGTTCCTCAGGAAGTTCGAAACTATCGGAATCTTTACCGCAGTATATATATGCGTTATAGAGGTAGCTATTCCTTGCATCCGTCAATGCCATAATTTTTATGCCATATTTGCAAGGTTTCGCAGGCATATACATTTTAAATCGACATCTTCCTCTGAAACTCACGAGCATTTCATCGACAGTGACAGACTGGCCAACTCCGTACACATCTTGACAGTTCTTTATAAAACTATTAAAAATGAAAGATCTTTCTTTCATTCCTGTCATCTGGGTTATCAAACCTTAAGGCTGACAGGAGAATACCAAATCGTTTTATGTTCATGACAGCTCTGAATATATCTCTTCCAGAGCCATCGGTGGCAAAAAGTGTTTCAATGTTCTCGTGGTTGCTGTTGAACACCGATGTATATACTAAGAGACCCAATAGTGCCTTTATTTCGACTAAATCAGTGTCGTTTAGGTTGCTGGTTTGATTTTTGTATCTCTTTCGCATTTCTTTGAGCTTGTGATTGGTCCACTTAACGATATGTACCAACATGTCGTCAGTGAACAAAAGCTGCCAAACCGTCAACGGAGCTGCTTCTTCTCCATATTCATGAGCTTTTCCTCTTAGAGTTGGTACTTTAATGACTATATTGTGCTTCCTTGTACGTGATGATGGTACAACTTCCGAAATATTCCACCTATGACGATTTTTTCCATAGAAATAATTCTGAGCTGGTAAATCCTCTTCATTTCCTTCGGCTCCGTCTTCTGATAACTCACTATCACTTGTATGATCTGATTCCATGTATTCGTCTTCTGAGGCACTGTCTATATCACTAAAGTCACTTCCTTCATCCTCAAACCATTTTAGAACGGTTTCTTCGAACTCCGGATCATCGTATCGTACACGTTTAGAAGGTCCCGCCATACTCGCAAACGCACCTATGCAACACAAATAGCAAACGGGAACGGAAACGTGCCGTCTGACAGACTGCAACAAACTAAAATTGGTCCATATTTTAAGGCACGTTTTGGCTAGACTCGTGTGAATGGGGGTGGGCGATGGTCACTATTAGTAATAGCTTATGGATTAGATGGGTTTTTACGTCTGTTAGAGGTGCAATAAAAAAAGATACGCTCAGGTATAGAAACGCCGCAGTCTCACAGACGGCACCTTTCCGGTTAAGGGTTAAATTGCTTCTACTAATATATCGAGTGCTGAAATCACTACCCGAATGTTGAGGATTACCGAAATACAGTTCGGAATTTCGAAGGTCGCCGATGCGTAAGGAAGTTCTTTATCGTTTACGCAGTTTACGTTAGATATTATAACCTCAAAGTTCAAGCGTCATCGTTTTTAATACGTTTCGAGTTGAACAGAGCAATGGAAGGTTGCGTTAAAATAAAAAACAATATATACAGGGGAAAGTTTACAGACGAAGAAGGCACTATGCAGTGGCTGAGAGATTATGAGGTAGAAACTCTTACAACTTGGCGATTCAAATGTGGTCTCGCAAATCCGCGTCGCCTTGTATATAGGTAAGTGTATTGTTATTGTAAAGGATTATTTATTTGATTCTAATAACGACCGTAGCTTTTTTATTTTTGGAGCTAGACTTTTTTGAATGTTTTCGAGCTAGATTGTTCTTATTTGGGTTAGAACTAATTTTCAGAATACCTACTTCGAAAATTCAAGGCGCACGAAGGGCATAATATTGTTTAAACGAATGCAAAATATATTTTTAACCGACTTCCCAAAAGATGGAGGTTTTCAATTCGTCAGCTATATTTTTTTCTATGTGTGTTTACCGATATTTTCAAGATGGCTTATCCGATTATGATAATTATTTTTTTAAATGAAAGGGTATAAATGTCTCTGGGGTAGTCCCATATTAATTTGATGAAAAAATATTGACTTCAAAAGAGGAAATCAGTTGGTGAAATTATTTTTAAGGCAAATCTGGAGTATTTGTGTGTTAATTTAGTTTTTTGGTCGGGGAGGTTGCCTTCACGAGTGACCCGGAATAAGTAGGGATTACAAGGGGTTGCAAAAGGTTACCGATTGGTCGGCCACCAAAGGAAGAAGGTGCACCAAGAAAAAGAAAGAGAAGCACTCAATGTAAAGCAAAATTTACCGAATGCTAAGTCTCATGAAACAGGTCACTAAAACCTATTACATTATTATTTTGTTAATTTTCGAATTTTCTTTTTTATTTCTGAATATTCTTGTTTTTTGAATTTTCTTGTTTATTTTTGAACGGACCAAAAAACATTCACATTTAATATGTTTATTTTCTACTACCTTTTCACGAAAAGTGATAATTTCTTCCCTGAAATGATAAATGCTGTACTTGAATGAGAAAATACACTCTGTGTATAGATATTAGAATTTAGCTTCTTACATTACATGTGAGGAAAATACCACTTTTCCACCCGCGGATTATTTATACAAAAATCCAAAAAAAGTATATGATTTTTTAGATTTTTACATTTCCTTGCACACTTTTTAAATTCAGTTATTTTCTATAATATATAATTTTAAATTTTTCATGGGATTTTTCTTATCGCTAAACCAAATTATTAATTTTAAAATCATTAAATATCGTAATAGGAAACAACGTGCGTTGATTATTATCTTATGTATTTTTAGCGGAAGGTAAGTAAATTTAAATTTAAATTGATAACATTCTGACCCCATGCTCAGCACTGTTTAACATTCCGGTAGTGATTTCGGCACCCGGCTTGTTATTGGTTGAATAAATTGAAATTGACCAATAAAATTAAGGCTGGTGCCGAAACCTATACCACAGTGTTAAAATGCTGCCGGGGCGTAACTGAACTACGAATAGGGTATAACTAAAACCCGTCAGTCAATCACCATACACCCCATCACGGCAATGTTTGCTAGATTTCGTCATGGTGGGACAGCGCTGCCCCAAGTATCTTGCTCAAAAGCACACGTCTCACTATTGGTTGATTGTCAACCCATTTGCTGTCGCTTATATGCCTTGCAGAGTTGTCAGTAGTATCTTTCGCCAAGAGCCAATAAGCTACTCTTAACTCGTATATAATTTCATAGAATAAATGAGCATCTCTTATATACTCAGTGATATTGGAAGTGTTACACCCAGAAAAATATAATTTCTTCTACTTGTTTTTTTTGTAACATAATGACTATATATATAACAATATCAACGACTTATCTTTGTTTTTGTTCACCTTTGTTAAAATGTTATCTCTTAGTTTTTGTGACAAAAGCAGTTTCCTAGAGATGAGTAGTACAGATATTTTTAGTAATTGCCCTTTCATTTACCAGTGTTAAGCGTAACAAAATGCCTCGAGTTCGAACACTTCCACATTATCATCATATTAGCGTCTTTGACAGGGGTAGAATTATTGCCTACCGAGATGTTGGTTTGTCGTATCGCGAAATTGATCGCCGTGTTAAGGTACTACAGTTACGGTGATGCATGTGTGTGGACAGAAGAAGATAGAGGAACACGAAGAAGGCTAACTGGTCCACCGAGGCGTACCACAGAGCATGAAGATAAGCGCTTCAGACAACTAGCGCTCCGAGACCGTTTTACTACTACGCGTCACATCTCTGACCAGTGGTTTGGAGGAGAAGGTAGACCTGTTACTATGCGTACACTCTATCGCCGCATTCGAGCCTTTGGACTTTTTTCATACCTTCCACGGTTAGTGCTTCCTCTGACTGCGGACCACTGTCGTCAACGGTTGAACTGGAACAGGGAACGGCAACATTGAGAGGCAAAATGGCATGTCATATTCAGCCACGAATGACGATTCTTTCTAGATACGCACGATGGTCGTAAGGGATCTACGACCACTGACTTATGTAGTCGGAACTTCAAACTTCGTTTTGTAAAAAACTATATTACGTTCCAACAATAGTGTACCTGGACCGAACCGGAATTACAGTGAGAGTGTCCGCTGTGACTGAGATTGAATTAAGACAAAATTGTTAATATAAACCAAAAGTGATGAGCTAGTAAAAAGGAATGCAATGCAATTATATCAATCAATAAAGTGTTAAATGATACCAACATAACTCTTCCACCCTTAAGATGAAGTTTTGGAGGGCACAAACAAAACCTCGTGCCTCTGGGGTTGAATTTCGATTTCTTCTAAGTGCTGGATTCTTCTTGATCCTTTTCTTCTCTGGTAATACATTTTCACGGAAATGCATGCAATTCCAATTAACATAATTGCATACAGGGGTAGACTCCATTTGTAGGGGTGCTTCACTATTTCGGGAAGATCTACCTGGATTTGGTCGACTCGTTCTTGCAAGTGATGAAGTTTATCTAAGGAAATATGTACTAAATTGATTTTCTTTGGATTTTCTGTTTTTGGTGAAATGTGGACCTCTGGAAGCAACAGCGGCTTTTCCATGGTTGCTCCTTTTTGATTCTTGTAAATGTAGTCCTTCGTTTAGATGCTGCACTGGTAGGGCAACTTCAAGTAGGTAAATGCCTTTCATTTCTATTACGACATCTTGTTCACACTTTTCAGGTTTCGGAAAAATAATGTATTTGGACTCACAAACTTCTTCAATTAAGGCCATTTTATGGGTTACGGGAATTTTGTTAAAATTTGGCTGCTTTTTATTTACTTGTCTTATTTCTTTACTTTCTAATTCTAAGCTTGCTATGCGATTAGCGATTTGATCTGCACTATCACCTTCGAAAGGATGTACAGGTCGGGGTGAGTCACTCATGAAAAAATAAGGATAAAATGAGCACTTACTGATAGGTCCAGTACCTCATCCCGTTTTGGGCCTAGGTTCCTCAGGTGGACGTCGACTTCAACAGGACAAAGGGTACTGGTGGTCCAAATTGTTTATTCTTTCTTCAGTCGTACCGGCTCGTCACGGAGGTTCGTGATTCCCAATTTAGAGTTCGGACTCAAGGCCTAACGGCGAAAATCCTTTTGGGAATGCTACTGCGGGCTGCGCCAGTTATGTACTTCAAACTTCGTTTTTTAAAAAACCTTGTTCGGTTCCAACAATAGTGTACATGGACCGAACCGGAATTACAGCGTGTGTGTTCGCTGTGACTGAGATTGAATGACTCATAATTAAGATAAAATCGTTAATATAAACCAAAAGTGATGAGCTAGTAAAAAGGAATACAATGCAATTATTATATCAATTAATAAAGTGTTAAATGATACTATCAAACTCCATGGATCCGAATACTCCAGCCTTTACGCTGCAATTCACGGGGTAAAAGCCTAGGTGTGGAACGCTGTTCAGTCTAAAGTGGCCTATGGGAACCCGCACCAAAAGATTGAGTGGTTCTCTACTTCTGTCCAGTAGCCAGCGCGACTGACGTTTGTCATAACTCACCACGAACATCTCGGCCTACCCGCTGTCGTCTCTCTTGCCACACTTTTCTCAGGTCTGTATACGCCTATCTATTCTGTGCGGTGTTGACCTGGCGCTTGCTCGGGACCGATGCAGGAGCTTCTGGTCCCATGCCTGGACAAGTAACCCGTACTATCATTTCTCAGCTGTGTCTGGGGACCCAAACTTCTTCAGGTTGGGTTAACTCTGAAGAGCGGTGGTGCACCCAGGGCAGGATCAATGGCGACGCTGATGGCTCGTCTTGGAAACTACTTATAGAGCCGTGGGGAAGATTCTGAACCCTCGAATTAGAGGTTGCAGGTTCCGTCGTCGCTGAGTTGCTCCTGTTTACCTTGAGAGAGGAATCAGGTCCTTTCCCAGATGATGGCAGACACTACCAGTGGCCTGGAGGATGATGACCAGGCATTTTCCCTGATGGTGGCTGACAGCACCAGTGCATTGAGGTATGAGAACCAGGCGCTGACGCAGATGCTGAAGAAGAGCCAGGCCCTTTACCAGAAACTGGACGACACCTGCCGCGCCCTCTGAGAAGAAAACCAGGCCCTCTAAAGAAGATGGATCACATTACTCGTGCCCTCAAGTTGCATTCACCATCGGGTTATCTGAGACGGCGGAAAAGCTACAATGAGAACTACAAAGGAAGCTGTAAGAAGTCGAACATAAGTTTGCTGAGTCGCACGCCCAGCTGCATCAGAAGTTTGCTAAGGGACACGCACAGCTTCATAGACGCGTGCAGCAAGTTCAACGAGTCATCAGTGAAGATGTGATCGACGATTTTTGAGCGTCCGCTAAAGCAGGAAGAGCCTGTACCCGCTGCAGCCAAGCTGAAACCTCCAACTTTCAATGGGAAGACGTTCTGGCCGAACTATTTGAAGCAGTTTGAGGCAGCAGCTCGAGCTAATATCGTATTGGCTGTGGCCCTCAAAGGAGATGCACTGGATGTCAACACGCAAATTTGTATCAGGTATACCAGTCGCGGATGAAGAACCGGTGACAGAAGGCAAGCGAGTGCCTGCAGAAGTTAGAAGCGGATGTTGCTCGGTTGGGGCGCTTTGCCTATCCGTCATCTCCTAGCAATATGATGGAGGGCTCTAGATCGTTTGTGGACGGTATTTGCGACGGGGAAGTTTACCATGCAGTTTAATTGGCCCGTCCAAAGATGCCTTAGCCTAGGCATCAGAATCTCGAGCCGCCAGAGAAGTATTTAGAGGCCAACACGCAAATTTGTATCAGGTATACCAGTCGCGGATGAAGAACCGGTGACAGAAGCCAAGCGAGTGCCTGCAGAAGTTAGAAGCGGATGTTGCTCGGTTGGGACGCTTTGCCTATCCGTCATCTCCTAGCAATATGATGGAGGGCTCTAGCTCGTTTGTGGGCGGTATTCGCGACGGTGAAGTTTACAATGCAGTTTAATTGGCCCGTCCAAAGATGCCTTAGCCTAGGCATCAGAATCTCGAGCCGCCAGCAGCAGAGAAGCATTTAGAGGCCATGCCGAAGTGAAGGAGGTTAACGAAGGAACGGACGAAGCTAACTCGGGTCAGCAAACTTTATAGTCGCTGGTCAACGAAATAAAGGGATTGTTGATGAAGACTCGAGCTGTACGCTGCTGGAACTATGGAGAGTGGGGCCACCCCCCGATAAGAATAGAAGCAGCCAAGAAGAACATCTGAGGAAGGAGAAGCGAGCAACATTGACCCGCTACCAACAGCACCCCCCAGCTACTATGCTAGTGGCTTTAGTGCGACAGCAGGACAGAGGATTGTACGTGGATCGAAGAATCAACCGCAGGTCAGATGCATTCAAGGTGGACACTTGAGCCATGAGGACTGGGTCTGATTAAAAGTTCGCGGGAAGTACTTCGATTCTGGAAATTACGTATCGCAAGAAGAGCTGCTGTTGCTGTAGATCGAGAGGCGGACTTGCTGTTGCAGATCTGCTCCGAGAACTTCCGTCATCGTGTTCTGGTTGCTGTTAACGAAGATGATTTGATCCTGGGAATGGTCGTGATGAGGATTCATGGATTCCAGTTGGATTGGAGGCACCGCTTCCACATTCCGCATAACCAGAAGTACGTACACGCCCGTGAGATCATTGCTGAAGAGACCGCCGTACCTGCAAACAGAGAGACCATCGTAAAGGCGGATGTCGAAGGAGACGTCAGCACGGGAGAGAGCATCATAGCAGAACCAGCGGAGCACACGGATCAAGGTGTGCTGATGGCAACGATCTTGGTGACGGTTGAGGACGTCGTTTCACTATGCGGGAATTAACTTTCAGGCATAAAACGGTAAGACGGGTGCTCTTGTCGCACAGCATCAACAAAGCATCTGGTCAGGACTTAATTCCTGCCGTTGAATTGAAGAGGTGTGCAGCGGAGCTTTCTCCAGTTCTTCCGCATCCCTTTCAGATATCTAATTTGCTTTTGTCCAACCCATCCCAAAAAAGGGATCTAAGATCGACCCTTACAACTACAGACCGATAGCTCTGCTTTCTGTTATAAGTAAAGTGATGGAGACGTGGATAAATCGCAGGCTTCTGAACTACCTCAAACATCAAGCTTGATTGCCGACAGGGAGTATAGTTTCCAACACCACCGATCGACAACGGACCTCCTAGCTTACGTCACGCAACTCATCCAGTCTTACGGTGAGGTTCAATGTCGTTACTCTTGATATCACGAAAGCGTTCGATCAGCTGTGGCACGCGGCCCTCTTACGCCAACTTCCATCCTATGGCCTCCCAGAGAAGCTTTGCAGATGGGTGGCTGACATTCTCTCTGGCCGCAAGATATCGTTCGTAATTGACGGCTTCTCCTCTTCATCCCTCAACGTCAACGCGGTTGTTCCCTAGGAATCGGTCTTGGCCCCGACACTGATCCTCTTACATATCAACGACCTCCTTTCCTGCACCATCAATCCAATCCATAGCTTTGCTGATGACATTCCTCTACATACAGGAATTCAGAACTACAAGCTGATCTCTACCGATAAGCTGGAGAAAAGAAGATTAGCATCTACTTCCTCTCTGACGAGAAACCAGGAGGTTATCACTGCTTGGGGACGCAAACATCTTGTACAGTTTAATGCTTCCACAACATAGTACTGTACATTGACGAACCAAAAGCGTCCTAGCGCTTATCCGGTCTCGATG
The DNA here is from genome assembly GCA_963669975.1 of Acanthoscelides obtectus. NCBI lineage: Eukaryota > Metazoa > Arthropoda > Insecta > Coleoptera > Chrysomelidae > Acanthoscelides > Acanthoscelides obtectus. The sequence goes on from CAVLJG010000009.1 coordinate 14,914,494, forward strand.
GATGGCCGAGTTCTGCCAAAGAGCCGTTCATTTCGGCTGGTCGGAGTCCAGATCACCGAGGACTTGATCTCACACGAGCACATCTCGTCAGTATCAGCAGCTAGTGGGGAAAAATTAGGCTATTTGTTTAGGGCTAAAACGTTCTTTTCTCCACAAGATTTCCTCACTCTATACAAGACCCAGATAAGACCTTGTCTCGAGTGTTGCTCATATGTTTGGAGTGCTGCCACTCCGACTACATCATCAATGCTCGATGCCGTCCAGAGGCAGGCCGTTAGCGATTTAGCTCCCTTCTACCACTACACCAAAAGGTTCTACTCCTCAGAGCTCTCCTCCATGATGCCGCCGCGCGATGTGCCTGCCAGACAAACCCGCCTGAGCTCAGCTTCCCATCCTAACCTTTGTACCTGGGGTGTCGAAATTCTGGAACTATCTAAGGGAGGAGGCTTTTTCTAGTTCTACTAACCTTGGGATCCTCATAGCAGCTTCTGCCTGCGCGGCGGCTTCGGTGTAAATAAAAAAAAATATGCCTCAGTGACATCGATTATCCATCAAGCCAAGGCCGGACCTAAGCAGAAGAACAAAGGTAGAAATCGCCTTTGGGAGATGAATGAAGCTCCTTGTAAAGGCGCTTACCTGGATCAAGCTGCAAAGGTGAAAGAGCTGATCAACCGATGTCGAGACATGTTTGAAGGTGACGCCCCTAATCCAGGACTGACGAAGCACAAGATCGACACAGGTGATGCAAGGCTTATCCGTCAAGATTCCAGAAGACTCCCAGATGTGAAGCGAGGGGAAACTTTTACGATAGTAGAGCAGATAGAGCAAGAAGGTGAGATAGAGCCATCCAGTAGTCCGTCGTTTTGGTGGAGGATGGAAGTACTTGTTTCCGCGTTGACTAACGCCGACTCGATTGAGACTGCCATTACAATTGGACTTGGACTCTGGCAAACCGCCACAATGCCTCCTCTACCTGGATAACATCACCGTGCTAGGCAAAGCATTCGGCGAGCACCCGCAGAATTTAGAAGAGGTTTTCCGAAGGCACTGGCGTGCAAACTTGAAACTGAAACCGAAGAAATGCAGTCCAGTCCGGGGTCAACTACCTGGGCCACGAAGTCAGCCGGGATGGAGTCACAGTCGATCCAGAAAAAGTGCACGCGATCAAGGAATGGCCGATTCCTGCAGATAAGTCGCAGATGAGAAATTTCCTTGGGTTGTGCAAAGTTTGTTCCTGCCTTCGCGAATACTGCGGAACCATTGACATTACCGCCTCACCGAGAAAGCTCAGCAGTTCGTTTGAGATTAAAACTCTCAGCGCGCCTTCGAACAACTTAAGCAGCATTTGATCAGCGCCTCGAACATAGGAACATCTGGAAGGGAAACTAGAAGGAGCCCAGGAACGTGTTATAGGGTATTTCAGCAAGATCATATCGAAGCCTGACGAAACTACTACGTTACTAAGCGAGCGCTGAAGTGGTACGTGCAATTTAAGAATCCCAAACGACCAGTGGCTGGATGGACCACCGAAGTCCTCGCACAGGACAGCGACCAATATGCACGACGTCGGTAGTGGATGATTCGTAGTTGCCTAACAGTATCCGTGAAGTCCAGGAACGCGACCCTGATATTAAACGTCTGAACCAGTGGAAGGAAGAGGATCGCCGACCAACCACAAGCGATCAAGTCATACTGGGCCTAGTGGAACTCTGGTGCTACAAGACATCGGCCCGAAACAAGCGGTAGAGAAAGAAGATAGGTCTCAACGAAGGCTGCACCTGGGGGTTCCATAGGTTTACCATCAGCTCCACAGAGCTGCTATTTAGCGTACAGGCTGCGCGCTGCTTCTGTATAAAGTAGTGAAAGCAGAAAAAGGGAATTCAACAAAATGATTAAATTTCATCTAAATATGGGGTATGAAATTATGCAATATTTATGAGCTGGTTCCACTACTTGTTCTGAAATACCTGCTACAGTTGTGGATAGATATATCATGTCCCTATGCCAAGCGTAGACCTAGGTGTTTATCTGCGTAGATGAGGCCTGTTGTTATGGTCGCAGATTCATGTGCAGGAAGATGTTAAGCAGCGCTTTCAAGAGCGGATGCTCTTGTGACAATTGCAGAGCTGGAAGTGGGATACGTTTAGGAGGTTGGGGCGCATTTTTTTTATACTCCAAGTACCACGAAGGCCTAAGGCCTAAACACCCATTGCGTACCGTGGGGCTATAGGGGGATACATGGGAAAGGGGGAATGCCACACGGACTCTGGCGAGGGGAAACGTGTGCATGCAACATGTACACACTCTGGCTCCGCTTACGAGATACGCCGGGTGGTACCTCCGCGTTCGACAGTCAGAGCCCGTCTACCACCTACGGACAATCACAACATCCATAGCCAAGAGAAAAATTTCTCCTGGGATGGGATTCGAACCCGAACCGCGCACGGCGACTGATCAGGATACCGAAGAGTCTACTACTGCGGCCACCGCTGCTGCCTTATGGCTATGCCTATGTCATCATGACTCCGGTCTAGCAAAGTAATTTCAGCACCAAGATACAGCAGTTTGTATCATTTCATTGAAAAAATGACAGGCTTGGTCGCCTAGGGGAAGCGCGCCCTCCAAATCCGCACTTGTTCGACGGTTATTACTGATGTATAAAGTTAAGTGGAAATCCACTGGCACTGTTTGGAATACTGATGGGGCAGACCGCAATAAATATTGATCGTGAGACATTCGCCATAGAGGGGGTGTATATTCACACTTCAAAGTTGAAGAGATCTCTAATGCGACACTATACAAATATGATCAAAAATACTCAACATGAATGGCCTTTCTTTGGTAAATCTTGCTTGTTCGACTTGCAATATTAACAAGTCCAAGTTGCCTCTGTATCAAACTTATTCTTGATCTAATCCGCATGATAGGCATACTCGTACCTGTATTTTGGCACCCGAATTATGTAACCTAAAAAGCTTCTGGGATTATTACGTAAAAAAACCTTATATTGCCAAAACATCCGTAAAATGTCAACTTGTGCACTAGCCAGTAGTTCGTTCCGTGCCTGCTACAAGTGAGAATGAAATGAATTTCAGATAGTTCAAAAGTGATATTTTGTGTCAAAAAGCCTACATAACTTAATGAAAATTCAATAATGGTTACCTAACAAGTGCGGAAAGTGATACTTTTCCGCACGCGACGGCAGCCGTCAAAGGCGGAAAATACATATTCCGCAGGTGTTAAGTATAAGATTTACATTTACATACTGTATTTTGCATCTACCCTGTTTAACTGACTACCGGATTGTGTAAAGAATAGGATATTTTACTTTTGTAATTGTTGTAAGTTGGAGTTGTGAAGTGAAATTTTTATATTAGTTATAGAGGGTTGCTCGCGATAAAAGCACCAAAGTTGACTGCAGACTCCCTCATCAACACTGATTATTTATTTGAAAAATAGAGACACATTATTATTCCATATATTTTGAGCATCTGTCAGATATTGAATTTTGTTTAACAAAACACTTATCACGTGCCGATTAAGTACTGTTTATCCTTGTGTAATTTTAAAAATATCAATGACAACAGCAATATTAACGATGATATGTAATCCAAATAATGTTTTCCTGTAAAAATACCTCCGCACTATCTTTCGATCAGCATCCTTGGCATTCCATTTATTTATTTACACTTATTTAGTAACTTTCACATATACATTATCGGTACCAAATTTTGATTCAATAAGACACATTTTGATACAATTGAATGATATGAAACTTGTCAGTAGTAGTCGAACGTAGTAGCCAGTAGTTGTTGGCGGATCACAGTAGAACTACAAACATTACTTTAATACATCTATCTCCCTCACACATACACTACTGTTCAAAAATATTTGAACTCCCAGGAAACAAGGAAACTGATGGAAGTTATTAAAAAAGACATTAAAATATCTGAATGAAACATTTATTTTCTTAATTCTTAACAACATACAACTATTTATAATCAAAATATCAATATTTACTTTAAATACAGCCTGGCAAATGATGGGTAAACGCGCAACTAATTTCCCTAAAGTGGATAAGGTTATTCTTCGCCATTCGTCTTGTAATATTCTTCATAAGTGTTATTGAGATGTAGTACAACATTTCCGTACTTACCTGTCGAGTTCATCCCGCAGCAACTCTATTGGATTAAAATCCGGGGATTGGGGAGGCCATTTTCAAAGTATTTTGTTATTCTTTTGCTTCCAGCAATTGTTTACAGAGGTTGGATGTGTGTTTAGGGTCATTATCGTGTTGAAAGACAAACCCCGGACTAACAAGACGAGTCCTAGAAGGCACAACATGATTTTTTAGTACGGCTTTGTAACCTTCCTTAATCAGAATTCCTTGTACTCTCACAATATCCCCCATAGCGCAACCACCAAAACAGCCCCAAATCATTATAGAGCATCCACCGTGCTTGACTGATTGATGCTGACATGATTCTAATGCCCTCTAGGCCCACGGTGGACAAATACTCGATTCATCGCTGAACGACGGCCACTGCATGTTGTGCATTGAGCCTTAAATTTCTAGTGTACAGATGACAGTGGTATCTTCTGAAGTTTAGAAATTACTCGAATACTTTTGCCGGATTTATGAAGATCAATAGTAATTCATTTTATCTCTGCGGAATATTCTTTTGTTTTACCCATCTGTCCAGGAAAAAATAAACGTATACACACTTGTTGAACAATACTGAACTATAATGTATTGAAGCACGGTTAGTTTCTCAAACGAGACAAGATAACTGAAGTAAAACGGTGTTATGGGCTTACGTACAATACAAATTAAAACAAAAAATCAGAAAACAAATCCTGAGAAAGAATTCCTATACAAAAACATAATATTCTAAAGGCAAGAAATTCCTATTATGGCTAATGATGCGATCCCAATCCAAACCAAACCAAGATTTGGAAGAGATTCTGTAAAATCCCATTCTACAATAGACTTAAAAAAATCTAGAGATCTAGAGAAACTGTAACATTGGCGGCTTTTAATGTGTCTTCGCAGTCTTGGTATCTCCAAAATTCTGTTTCTGAGACCTCATCGTAAAAAACCAGTAAACTTAGATATAGCTAAATTTCAGTCCTTCAGTATTCGCCAAAAGCAAAGTATTTTTTTGTACGATCTCGAACAATGAAGATAGGTGTTGAAGAGACTTCGATCTTGTCTGGAGTTGCACTCTGAATCGGTTGAGACATTCCAACATATCTTTTGAACTTCTTTTTTCAGTGTTCTGCATCACTGGCCATCTCACCACCCACCCGTTTTTTACGACGAAGTCGTCTTTCTGTTAGAATACCGTAGCCTTCTGTTCTTTTGTAGCAATTTGTATTGCCCCTTACACAATGTGACCCCGTTTTTCTTCGATATAAAGGCGAAGTGCCTCTATTTTTGTAGCAGTCTCGTCAACAATTAAGCCTTTACTTTGCGATGCAATCTGTGCATTTTTTTATGTTTGTACATTGTTCTTAAAGTTGAGTCCACCAGGCGGGAGACACCCGATGCGTACCGGACTTTGACGAAAACTTTGTTACAATTTTTTTAAGAAAAAAAAATAATTACCAAATTCTTAGTCATTTTTTTCTCTTGTTCCAATTATACGTCCCTTCTATGTCTTTTCCTGATCTGTCAGAGCGGTACCAGGCCCTTTGTCTTGATAATGTTTTATCTATTACCTAACCATTACCTAAGGGGTAGGTTTTAAGTTAAGATATATATGACATGGTTAAGTATGAATGAACACTGACCAGTCTCCGCCATTTGTAACAGTATTTTACTTATATATTTGTCACAACAAAGTCGATAGAATTTGATTGAATATGGCATTTACTTTTAAATTTCGTGTGGCGACTACCGCAAAATACTAAATAATATCAAGGCTCTGCCAGCGCAGGTTTGAGCTATGAGCAATAGGCACACCACAGCGCGCGAACGGGAAGAAGTTGTATACTGGATACAACTTCCGGAACAAGCATTTGCCACGGCCCCACTCAGTAGGGGTATGAAGTACAGAATGTTTTTATTATCACTTGAATGAATGTCTGAGAGCCAATCGGATTCTGAACCTGAACTATATGAAAACTTATAAAAACTGGCTTCAATACTTTCAATTGTTACAAAATATTCAAAATTACAATGACATTTAGAAAGACGCAAACTCCCCAACACAGTTCAAAAACCATGACCCAAAATCATAAGGTACCCTTATCAAAAAAAAGTCTTATGAATGTCAGAAACTACGAGTGTCGCCAAAATTCTGTGAACTGTTTCTACCATCCGAAATTCAAACCAAAATAAAACAGCGGACCGATAATCCCCAACTAGGTTTTACCCTTGCTTGAACTGCGTATGCTCAGTCGGTATGTGTACACTATAGTAAATCTAGAACATTACTATAGTGTTTTTAGAGATAACGAATCTCCAGTCACCTCTTACGGAATTGGCGCTAAAGACGTGAAAGGGGCCATTTTTCGCTTTTCGGTCAATTCTTAAACTACTTTCTCAATGACATTAGATAAACATTCTCTTTTAGTTCTTTTAATGATTTCCAGACCAAGTTAGGAGAAATGGGTACGGGTTAGCAATATTTGAAACTAGACATTCCCAATTTGATAAGCTACAGAACGCATATTTAGTAGATTTCGTATCAATAAAATTAGACATTTTAAGCATTAGCTAACAATACAGCAACTTAGAATAATATATTACGCATTAATCGAAAGCCACATCAATTATGGCATAATAGTTTGGGGATCTGCTAACAACACTCATATAGATCAGCTGGAGAAAATCCAATAACTGATACTAAAAAAATTTATAATCGATCAATGACTTACTTGCGATATGATCTATCTAGAAACTAAAATACTTGACATTCGACAAGCATGCTTCTTCCAGATCGTCACAGAACAACACAAAAACAAGGTCACAGTAGATTACACCACTTATAGTTACGGCACAAAAAACAAGGACAACTTACAAGTACCCTTACTGAGCGGGGCCGTGGCAAATGCTTGTTCCGGAAGTTGTTGTATTATACGCGTTAAGGAATACCTCAGTACCGATTGCCGGGTGGCGGTACAAGTCCGCCAACGGGCCATTTTAGGTCTATAGAATATCACTAACACGCAAAAAGAAGGTGGTAGACAAGGACCAGGCGACCGAGGCCGTACCACCCTATAGCTTATAAATGTCCGCATGTTTCCACACCTAAGCTATGCAGTGGGTTATCTACCCCAACATAGAAATTAATGACGATGGTTCCCTCGAAAGCTAAGAATTCCGGACGTAAACTCACTCCACTCTCGGAATGTCCGGGTGGAGGGTGGACTCAAGGGAACATCATCGAAGATAAAATTTGTCTTACGAACATCTGCGGGATTAACAGCAACATTCATGCTGTTCATCACCACCTGCAATCCAATCGTCCCGCCACGCTTTTCTTGGCAGGGACAATAATAATACGAGGTGCACTCCAATCTGAGAAAAAACGGGGGAGTTCTGGCTTGCGTATAGTCTTGCCAACGTAGATGTCACGCTTATCCCACGGTAGTTTTTGCAATCTGACCAATTTCCTTTTTTGTAAATTGAGCTTATGATGGCCTCTTTTCACTCTATTGAAGGTTCTTCTGCATGAAGGCACCTGTTAAAAATATATGCTAGGATTTCCATTAGTATGTCAGGTGCTGACATAAGTAATTCTACACTGTTTCCTGGCCCTGGAGCTTTGTCATTTTTCATATTTTTAAGAGCTCGACGAATTTCTTAGGTGTAATATCTGGCATTTCTTGATAAATACCTCCTGTTGGTTACCTCTGAGGTTTCTTCCTCCATAAACTGTAGACGGTCCTTAGTTAAAAGTTCTTTGTAATACTTCGTCCACTGATTCATACTAATGAGACTAAGTTCAGCAGTATCTTTATTGTTTGACCGCATGGTTTTGATCAATTTCCAGGCCCTGTTAACTCTTGTGTTACCCATACGTCGGTCCACCTGTTCGCAAGTTTTTCCCAACAATCGTTTTTGGCTCTACTGATTTCTCTTTGGGTTTCTCTTCTTCTTTCCAGATACTCTTCTCTGTCCTGAGGATTTTTTGTATCAAACCAGTTCCTATAGGCTCTATTTTTACTTTCAACAAATTCTTCCAGAGTGTCACTCCACCACGGGGCTCAGGGGTTATTTTTGTTTGTTCGGGGTTTTTCTCCCAGAGCTTCATTAGCTGCTTCTTGAATATATATTTTAATGTGTTCGTACATTCGAGTAGTATTTGGGCAATCTCTCTAAATCGATGCTGGTTTCGTTGCTAATCTTATTTGATACAGGAATTCTGTAGAGTCATCATTAAGACTATCCAGGTTGTAGCTGACTTTAACTTGTTCTTCTATGACTTCACCGTTTTGTTCTTGTGGGATATTTTGTCTGTATGGTACATATATCTTGGATACTAAAAAGTGATGGTTTGATGCACATTCCAGTCCTCGCATGACTCGTACATCCCTTAGATTTAGTCTTGTGTTCCGTTTCACGATTATCTAGTCGATAATCGATCGTAAATTGCGAGAGGGTTGGGTACAGGTAAATTTGTGTATATCCCTATGATTAAAGAACCCGTTTGTGATTCTCAATTCATTTTGCAGGCACAACCCAATCAGTCGTTCGCCGTTGTCATTTACACAATTCTCCCCAAAAGGCCCAACCACCGCATCATTCCTTCGCTTCCCAGTTCTTCCGTTAAGGTCGCCAAGAATGATTAATTCTCTTCTGTACCTGATTCTATCCAGAATTCCCGCCATGACATTGAAGAACAATTCTTTTGATGCTAGAATTGCGTCGTTTGTAGGAGTGCTCGCTGCATGCAATACTATATTATGACTTTTAAGCTCGACTTCGACCTTGAGGATTCTATCGTTAACTTGATCCCATGATTTGATTTGCTTTTTGAATTTTTTACTAATAGCTATTGAGACACCACTCCGTCCTCTGTCTTCTTCCTTTGGCTGAATTAGCAACAATTTTAACTTTAGTTTCCTCATCTACGTCGTCGTCAAACAGAGATAAGATAGAGACCTCATCTGTCAAATACCATAAATGTTGGTAGCACTTTTGTAAAGTGCATTTGAAATCGCTCTGCCAATTCTTTCGTAAGCCTTCATTGCCTTTAAAACGCATAAATCTTGGTTAGGTGGTTTTACTGCTAAAGTGCATTGCAACCGCGGTTTTAGTATTTTGTCATCGCTGCCTTATCCTTATTAGAAAGCTTGAGTTGTGAACTTAGTAACGCTATTTTCAATAGTAAGATTGATTTTTTCTCTGTATCTCCAAGGAATATTATTGAAACTTCTCTTAATTCTCGATAGTCATCTCCAGCAACTTCTTTGGTCAATCCGTGTTGCTTAAGTTCCAGCAGCTTGTTAGTCTTCGAAATATTCAGGCATGATATCTCTTCATCATAGATCTGTATCTTCTCGGGATCCACACCTTTCCAGCTCTCGCGAATACTTTTAAACATTGGAATGTCACAGCTTGCAGTCACTTGGTCTATGTTTGATTCAAACACGCCTTTTAACACCAATTCGTACACGTGATGGCGGCAAGCAAAAGTTAGCATTTCTTTATTAAGTTCCTCTTCGAGGAGCACTCGCGCACCGTTATTGCGACCATATTTAAACCAGTAGTATTACAACAGATAATATGAACTTTATCTTCAAGATTTCAGTCAATAATAGCATCCCAAAGTGTCTGAGCCTGCTCGCTGCCTGACGAGTTATCCAATGTGGGCACAGCGATAAGTTTTTCCTTATTTTCATACATTATAACAATCGATACATGTTCTTTAGACTTGCAGTGGACAGATACAGTGCCCGGTACCTCGCTTTGGAAATCAAGCTTTGAATCGAGGATCTGCCACTAATTTTGGAGTTATGAAAATTTTCCTCATTTGAGTTTGAGTAGTATCAGGCGGTGTGGATGAGTTTGGATGGGCAATGTTTCTTGCAAATCTGTCTCGGAGTCTGAAGATGAATTTTTCTTCCGCTGGTTCGTGAGAATGTTCTTCGGAGTTCCTAGGAAGCGCCTTTTCTCCTTTTATGGCTTATTTCTTGTCCACCACAGATAGAGAAGATCCTACCTTCATCAATATCAAACAGATTGATCGCCCTGTATATCTGATAATTGACAATACGTCATATTTTTGCTCGTGAAAGTTTTCAAGTTTTTTAATAGAAAAACATGGAGACTCTGGAGGTCAAAGTAATGATCCCCAGCGCCCCTGATGATGAATGGACCCAGCCAGAAGGAGAGAACAGAAATTACCATGAAATCAAAGGTATTGATGACACCAGCTATGTCAGACGAAAAAGACAGAACCATCCAGCGCCTGACCCTGATCATCGAAAGCCAGGACCAGCAAATAAAGGAACTGACTGAGACAGTTAAGGACCAAAACAGCAAAATAGACTGCCTGACCACCCACGTACGAGTAATACAGTTAATCAATAATGCAAATTTTAATTCTAAATCTGACAAGGCTGTCAATTTAAAATGACCTCTTGAAAATTTGACTGACGTGGCATCGACCGAAGATGAAATACAGAATGACGGATTCATCCAGGCCAAGTCTAGGAAAAGACGCAACGACAAGACGAACAAAACCGACCAGACGGAGGACTTCCCACCTCTTCCAAAAGCAAAATCCAAATTTAAGTTGACAGTCCCCTCAGAGACGTCTGCTTCATTAAACGTACCAACTTCTTCTGCCACTTGTCCTATGACAGTCGATGCAACGACCACATTTTCGCAATCTTTAGCCATTGCATCGACTGACGGTGCATTATCTCAACAATCTCACGTTGTTGGTGAGTAGACCAGCACAGCACCCCGCTAGGGGCGAATCACGCCCATTGTTTTGCATGATGCGGCCAAGTGGCGAAATCTCAATAAGCTTAGACATTAAGATAGAACGCGTAGTTGCCGTTGATGTGGGAATCATGATTTTGCCGAAAACTGAGGATGACTACCGCAGGATCGTCGCCTGTTCAGGGAGGAGGATGTGCCTCATCATACGTTCCCTCTTCCTTCAGAACCAAGTATTCACGCTGTAGTCAGAGGTATACCCGCAATGTTCTCGGAACAGGAGATCAAAGGGGATATACTCCTCTCCTCACTATCCGACTCAAACGCAGTGGCGGCGCACCCATGCCTTTGGTGGTCGTGATACTGCCCAAGATTGAAAAGTCTCAGTAGCTGCTCAATGAACATGAGCTGCTAGATCTAGCAACCAAAGTTGAAGTTCAAAAGAACTCTAGACTTATTGGGCAGTGTCACAGCTGCCAAAGGTATGGTCATGCGCTGTCTTACTGCACAACACCTCTCAAATGTTTAAAATGTGCTTCCGACCATATAGTACATGTATGCCCCCTCACAGGATAAGAAGAGCGAAGGTATGTGAACTGTGGAGGGGCGCATCCGCCTAATAGGTTCACCCCCAGGCAAAATCTGGAAGTCATGGCGCAAAGACGCAGCAAGTCATACGCGGAAACAGCCGTCTCAACATCTTCGGCTACCTCCTCTGTTCAACCCATTTTGAACACGCAGAATGTGGACCTAGCCACTGCGCAGCCATTGAATGGCTAAGTACAATAGACTACCTGCATTTAACTAAATTCTTTTTTGGAATTGTCTGGGCCTAAGGGATATTCCCAAAAAACGGCAATTTCATCAAACTCTACTGGATGAGAATATAGACGTAACTCTGCTGCAGGAAACATTACCTAATCCGGGCGATCGCTTAGATTTCTCGAATTATGATGTTATACGCGCTGACAGATTGAATGGTAGGGGTGGTGGCTTGGCTGTGCTCGTTAAACGTGGTATTGACTACCACACGCATAAACGCCGAGATGCAAAGCATTGAAGCGGCGTCCATGGTGGTCAATATTACGGGATGCATTCAGCTGAAGATCACCTCGGTGTATGTCAGGTACGGTGCCAGGCTACGAGAGGAGGACTTGGAAGTCCTTCTGGACTGTTCGGTCCTTCTTATTGCAGCAGGGGACTATAACTGCAAACACCGATCATGGCACTCAAGGCTCAACTCTACCATGTGATGCAAAACGGATATCTTATTCACCGCACCAAAAAGCCGACACACTATCCTTTCAGTCATCTTCAAGCACCGGATGTTATAAACTTTGCAATATCTAAAAATTGTAGGTTCAGGTATTGCTTCTAGGATCTTGTATGACATCTCTAGTGAACATCTACCTGTTATTCTGGAGATAGGTAATGGGTATTTCGTGGAGGAGGAAACTCCTTCAAGGAAAATAGTTGATTGGGAACTATACAAGTCATTTCTCAAAGAGTTTCCAAGCATCCCGGTCATACATGATGAGAACGGAATTTATGCTGCTGTGCTTTCAGTGCAGTAATACGGCAGACCTTTTCTCCATGCTGACATCCATCGGAAGATTTCTGAAAAAAGGGCTGCGATTAAGCAAGCAAAAGGGTCTTGTCATCCCGATAACATTCGTAGAGCGACGAATCTCGTCCATGAAGTGAGAATTGCACTCTATGAGTTCCGTAATGAGCAGTGGAGCAACTTTCTGGCGGGGATGCTTGAATCAATTATTCCTCTCTGGAAAGTTGCAAAATGGCTCAGAAACGGAAGGCAAGAACAACTACCACAAATTCATGGTCCTGGAGGCATAGTTTTCAGGACTGAGTATAAAGTGGAGGTTTCTGTTGACGTCATGGCTAGGCAGTCCTCTCCCAATTATGATCCGGACAATGACCTTGAGGAGGAACGATAAATTGTAAGATCTGTCATGAGGTATTTCAGAGCGAATCGCGACAACAACGTCATTGCTAACATCGGTGACTTCTTTTCAGAAGATTCTTCTACGGAAGATTCTTCAGATGAATCTCAGCATAGCACATCAACGGCATCCTCTGTGATTCCGGTTTGCACACTAGCAGAGCTCCAAGGCCACATTAAGGACCTTAAGGTGCGTAAAGCACCTGGATAGGATCAAATCACCAACAAAGCACTGAGGCTGCTTTCGCTCAAGCTTTTGACTTATCTAGTGGCAATAGTCAATGCAATGCTTAGAACTCATTATTTTCCTAAGGCGTGGAAGATCGCTGAAGTCATCATGATCCCGAAAAAGGCAGGTTCGGTATTGCCCCAGAATTACCGTCCCATTAGACTGCTGTCAGCTCCTTCTAAGCTCACTGAAAGGGTGATTTATCGTCACCTTGAGAATTTCTCGTCAGATCACCATGTGATTCTTGACGTGCAATTTTGCTTTCGGTCTGAACATAGTACGTAGCTACAAGCAGTTAGACTGGTGGAGCATGTAACCAGGGGGTTCACCCTGGTATTTTGCTTTTACATGTATCAAACGCATTTGACAAGGTGTGGCAAATGGGCTAATAATAAGCTCATGAAAAATGGTTTTCCATTTTGGCTTCTAAAACTGTTGAAATCTTTTCTAGAAGGAAGGAAGTTTCGGATCAAAATTAACAATGTGTTGTCAACAACACGGCCCGTAATAGCCAGTGTTCCTCAGGTTTCGGTCATAGGACCAATTCTTTATTCACTTTATATACATGACGTCCCTTGCCCCGGCAACTGTGAAGTCTATCTCTATGATGATGACACTGCACTGCTAGCTCAGTCTTGTTCTAGTAACTTGGTTCACGACAGGCTGCAGAATGCGGTGGAGGAAGTATTGGAGTGGGCGGATCGGTGATTGATCAAAATTAATACTTCGAAAACGCAGGCAATCTGCTGTACTAAAAAACGTCGCGGTGCCCCCTCAGAGACATCAGTGAATGGAATTCGTATACCATGGGAATAATCTGTCAGGTACCTTGGACTCATCATTGACAAGGGGTTGACCTGGCAGAAACATACTGATATTTTGAAAACAAAGTTCCAAATTACCTTCCGGCAGCTTTATCCTTTGTTCTGCAGAAATTCAAAATTAAGTTTGATCAACAAGATTCAGTTATATAAAATGGTTATAAGACCCGCAATCACCTACGCATGCGCGGCTTGGTGTTTTCTTGCCAAGACGCACATGCAGAGACTGCAAGTCCTGCAAAACAGAATCCTATACACAATCACCATCGCCCCTTGGTACGTGTCAAATCGGACCAATCACAGAGATCTTGATATCCCATATCTAAGGGATCATGTAAGATAACAGGCACAGCAGCGTTATAATCAAGCCGAATCGCACATAAACCCTCTGTTGCGTGATTCAGTAGACTACACAGTCGAGCAAGATTCAGACCAGCCAAAACTATTTTAGTATACAAAACCGATCAAAATTATTTTTTGGAGTTACAGAATTATTCGAGTAGTCAAAGCAATAATGCTTAAGCTATTTCAAATGATTTACTTCTTTTCTTTGCTCTATTTCTTCCTTCCTTTCTTTCCTTCTTTCACTTTTTCCCTTAAACATGTTTGGTATCTGGGTAGCCAGACCTGACAGACTAACAGACCGACGAGAGTTTTAACTAAGAGCAAAGGTCCACCGGACCGCTCTGACGAACAATGACGAATAGTATCAAACAGATTGTCCAAGTACGTAACAAACACTTACTCAAACACTTCTTTTATATATCCTGACTGTAAAAAGAAAACATTGAAAAAGAAATTTTGTAAATAATGTTCTTTCAATGAGCAAAGCAAAGCAGAGTTTTATTTATCGAATTCGATACATAGTTTCCCTATTCACTTTCAAATTCAAAGTTCGACTGATCGCAATAATATTTATTTTTTGAGTTGTCAAATGGTAAAAACTTGAAGGATATGCGTTTAAAAAAAGAACTTTCATTTCTTGGGACATCATTTATGTGGTATCACTGATTTAGATTTTCCTTGTACTTTTTTGTCTATTCATATCTTATTAATTTCAGTTAACTTACAATATTATCTTTTACATAATGTTATGTATTCTTTAGTAGACGCATTCGGAGGTATGGTTTTGGCTGAGGATTGTTAAGTGTAAAACACGGATCAGAACTGGTGGTATTTACTATTAGTATTTGGTCTATTTTCATATTATATACGTAGACAGAAAACTACATAATTATAAGTTTCGTGGTCTCTGATCTGTTGCCGACGATTGTTCCATGCATGATGGAAACGTCGGTAAATCCCATGGCTTTCACCTCGAAGCTCATCCTTTGCTAAATGATCGATGTGCTGAAGTTCCCGTTTTTGAAGGTTTTCAACAGTTTTTTATTTTTCCTGTTTGAACACCTCTTCAATTCTCATGATATTTCGAGTAGTCTGCGACAACGGTACATAACCCTTGCAGGGTATATATTTCAAAACAGATAATAATGTTAGTGTGAGGACAAAAAATACTTCTTTTGAGGCATTGCGCTCCATGACGGTAAATTCGATGAGAGTTAATCCAGTACCAACAAAATGATTATGCCAATGCCAAAGCTTTCAACTCCTTATCGTTCTCACCTTCTAATCAGTCATCTATGTTAACATTTTTAGATTGAAGTATGTGAAAAAATACAGTGCAAAAATATTTAGATAGTTTTTAAAGTACAGATCTACATTCCAGATAAAGTAATTGAGTATTTCACAACAACTATCGGTTATCTCAAGAATTTCAATACAATGCTCTCTAGCATTGTTACGAAGGAACTTGAGTATAAAATGGAAAGGCCATCTCGAAAAAAAACTATTCGGTAATAAATCATCGAGGATATCTAAATCAAGCTTCAAAGATGCTCACTGTTGGATTTCTCCTAGCATACGTCTGCTTTGCAGATGCAAAAGGCTTAGGTCTATTTGGTAGCGATGTCTTGGGTCTGAAAAACTATGAGAACTATAAAGATAACCCTATTATCGATAAAAGCTTTCTGCAGCAGCTACCTTCACTAATAGAAGAAGCGAAAAGTTACACTACGGTAAGTACACTTATTTTGCTATGGCCCATTTCATATTATAACTTTCAACAGCTTCCTTTCCAAGGCACAGAAGAAGCTTTTGCACTTTTTGGATATGCTTTATCGCTTTTAAAGTCTCATATCATGGTCTTTTTTAGAGCGTGAAAAAGGAACTACTTACAGATTCAGTTAAATGCAATGCTTTTTCAGAATATGTTATATCAAATACTTTCGGTTGTTAACAATACGCAGCATGAAACATAGCGTAGCAGATGTTAAAAATACTCATTTTCAACATCTTGGGTTTCAATGAATATCAAAGCAAATTATTAAGCTTAAAAAAACTATAGTGAATGTGAAAAAATAACACCATTGAATAGACAACAAAAATATACTTTTCAAACAATGTATCACATTTTCCCTGTTCAATTACTCGGTCTTGAATTACCTACGCATAATGTATCGATTACACCTAACGGGTACAGAGGCGAGGCAGCCTCAAGACCACTTAGCGTTGAGGGTGTTTTTTTTGCACAGCAGAGGTTTCCGAGTAAGTCAGCGCGACCTTAAATGTAGCCTAGAGTACATACCGCTTGTAAGAAAGAATTAAAGGGGAAATCGCGAAAAGATTATAAGAGTATACAGGGTGACTTGTAGTGTCACGTATTCCTGTTAAGGGGTGATAGATTAGGTCAAAAGCAACCGATTTTGTCCTATCATGTCTTATCCAAAAGTTAACCATTTTTGAGTTATTTGAATTTTTTATTCCGATTTCAGATGGTTAAACTTGAAATACAAAAAAACTGCATGCGCTATTCTGAGTTCTTTGTTATGGTCGCATAGTAGACGTTCCAATAGTTCATAATAAGTAATAACATGTTGAAAAGCTACAAACGTTTTAAAATTACGCCTTGTAAATGTATCATTTTCTTTTTTTTTTTTACTAACTTATTCGATAAAAAATGCAATTTCCTGTAAAAAATCTCCTAGTAATGAAATGTGCAAATTATGTAAATAATATCTCTATCTAACAAGCTGTCATTTGAGGTATTAAGCGTTCAATTATCTGAAGTACATGCAGAGAAACAACAATGACACCCACAGAGGCTGGATTTTTAAGGAATTTGTATTACCTGTTTGAACAGGTCGTTACTGTCCTCACAGGACTCGCATGCCATGATTGTTTTATGGCATCGGCTGGACGAGGAAGCGAGCGAGAAGAGCTGACTTAGTGGAGGAGTGTGAGAGAGAGAGAGAGAGCTGTTATTATTCATCATTGTAGTTACGCCATCGCCGCACGCCGAGTGAGAATTAGGTTTAGTTGGTATCAACTACTGCGTACGCGCACACGTTTTACGCAAGCTTATTATTTTCGAGTTTCCCAGTTCATTTCGAGTGGTTTCTTTATCATCATGGCAGACGCAGAAGATCCGCCAGGACCTCGCCATAGCGAGCACGGGCAAACTTTTACAAATGAAGACTAGGCAGACAATGTTCTGTTATGGACTGTGTAAAGGCTGCTACACACAGTGCCGCCGGGCAAGCCGCCGGCTAAGCCGCCGTACACCCGGCGGCATACAAAGCCGCCGGCCTTGCCGCGCGAAGGAGCCGCCGTGGTGTTCCGGCGGGTTACGCGGCTTGCCGGCGTCACTTCGTTCCTGGCATTCGAGAGGTAGTGTTGTGCGGTTTGTGTGTTTAAACAAATTAAAATGTCGTTTAATTTGGACGACGAAGCTGTGCTGCTCTTAATTGAAAGATTTCATGAAAATGATATATTATGGAATCCCAGAAATGCAGCACTTCACTAGCTTTCTATGTGATTGTCACAACCGGAATGATCTTCACGGCTTGTGCCGGCGGCATAGCCGCTCGGCATAAGCCCGGCTGCATTGCCGTCGGCACTGTGTGTAGCAGCTTTAACGGCGATTCTGCAGCTGCCCGCCGTGAATATCGGCAACGTTTCCCGAATCGCCGAAC
Source organism: Acanthoscelides obtectus (assembly GCA_963669975.1). Lineage (NCBI taxonomy): Eukaryota > Metazoa > Arthropoda > Insecta > Coleoptera > Chrysomelidae > Acanthoscelides > Acanthoscelides obtectus. The sequence continues at coordinate 14,932,432 of CAVLJG010000009.1, forward strand.
ACCTCATGTTACTGTGTTTGACTCTGTGTATCGGCGCATCTGCCAAACCGGACGTGTTCAAAGGCAACATAGTGATGCTGTTCGACCCCGAGTCTCTCCTCCTGAAGATGAAGAGGATATCCTTCGTGTGTTTCAGGAAGACTCTACTACGTCTACGCGCATTGTGGCTGCTCAGTTGGGTATATCACAATACAAAGTATGGTTTACTGTGCATACTGCAAGATTATACCCTTATCACTACACGTCTGTGTATGTGATTGAAGAGGGCGATCCTGCAAGACGATTAGATTTCTGCAGGTACATGTTACATGCAGATACAGCAGATCCAAACTATTTTAATAAAATTCTGTGGACCGATGAATCGAAGTTTGATAAGGACTGGATCACTAACTACCATAATGCTCATGACTGGGCTGATAAAGAAGCTTAAAACCCCCGAAAAATAAGACCGACGGGGTCTCAGAGCCGGTTTTCAGTTAATGTGTGGATGGGCATCATTGATAGATTAGTACGGGCGTATTTAGACTCTAAATTTCCAAATCAATGGATTGGCAGAGGCGGGCCCATTGCCTGGCCAGCAAGAAGCCCAGATCTCACACCGATGTATTAATATGTGTGGGGACATATGAAAAGCCTGGTGTACGATGTTTCGCCCGTACCAATGCGTGATGAATTAATTACAAGGATAATCAGTGCAGCTGACCAAATAAAAAGCCGCTTAACAACTAGAGTTACCAAAAGTGAATTACGTAATAGAATGCGGGCGTGTATTCGTAACAGGGGATTACAATTTGAGCAGAATCTGTAAAATACTAAAGGATATGTAATTAAATAAAACTGGAATTAAAATAATAGCCTTTTATTTATTCTACGTAATTTTCGTTCGTACAACTTTACTCATCTTTTTTTAATTTTATGTCTTTGTACTTGAGTTTGTTGTAACTTTTATACCTCAAATGAAAGCTTGTTAGATAGAGGTATTATTAACATAATTTGCACATTTCATTACTAGGAGATTTTTTACAGAAAATTGCATTTTTTATCGAATAAGTTAGTAAAAAATAAGCGTAATTTTAAAACTTTTGTAAGTTTTCAACATTTTATTACTTATTATGAACTATTGGAATGTTCGATATGCGATGATAACAAAAAACACAAAATCAAACATGTAGTTTTTTTGTATTTCAAATTTAACCGTCTGGAATCGGAATAAAAAATAAAAAAATAAAATTCAAATAACTCAAAAACGGTTAACTTCTGGATAGGACATTTTAGGACAAAATCGGTTGCTTTTGATCTAATCTATCACCCCTTAACAGGAATGCGTGACATTACTAGTCACCCTGTATAAGAACAATAAAATTAGTTTTAAAGAGATCAAAGACAGGTGCTACTAACACTTTTCAGATAATTTCATTTTAAAAATTTTGATGAGTTTGCTTCACTACTTAGAACGAATGTAGTCATTCCTTATGTCACATGATTCCCATGTTTTGTAGTTTGATTAAACGTAAAGCACCAAACATAAACACTTACTATAAGATGGTATGCGCGTGTGCATTTGAAATGTGATTGTATGACTTGCACCCCAATTAAATGGTAGTTTCATTTTACAGCATTTAGCGCATTTGGATTAAGAACTATTGACTGACCCCATTTTTCCCACAAATTAAACCTTTTGGTTTTGTTATTTCGGCTCCTTTCGTTTGTCTCCGTTACTACGCATCAGTTCCCAAACAATTACAGAAACAAATTATTTGTTATAATTTAGTTCATGATTTTTGAGAGTTAACCAGAAAAAGTGACAGGGTTGGAAAGTGTAAACTACAACTTTAGTTGTTTATTTTTTTCTTAATTTTTTTACAATCTAGATTATGGAGATGAACCTTTTGTGGCAGGTATTGGTGTCTGAATTTGATATAGTTTAAAGCAAAAGTCAACTCCATGCGGTCATTGGGACCTCTCCAATCAATGAGAAATTATGAGCGTGTCGGAGTCTGTACTGACAAATTTCACTCACACAGGAACTACCACATTTAACGAAGTAATAGAGAGTTTCGTGATCGAGTTCTTGTTTTAATCTAAAGAGGCCTAAACCACATCTACGGTCTAGCTTGTTTCATACTGTTCACCAGATAAAGTTACAAAGTTGCTAAATAAAAACGTTTTGTAGTCATATTTGATCGTTTTCTACCATTTCGATTGTAAGAAACAGCTTTTTACCAATATTTTTACTACTAGATGTAAACAAAATATAAAAAGGTGCTTACCGTTAATTTGAAAATTAGTTACAAGTACGGCTCTACCACTTATAAGTACTGTTCGAAGCTTGGTAAAATGTTTCATAGAAAGTCTAGGTATTGTAAACCGTCCAGCCGATTCGGGAAAATAAAAGGTCCAATAAGTATACCATTTACCATGCCAAATGATTACTGAAAATGTGACCAAGGGACTACGTGAGGATTTTTCAATGACGACACATAACTATTTCGGAAGATATTCATGCTGTTATCCGTGAAGGATGATTCGTCCGTGACTAATATGAACTCACAAAAACGCACTCTTGCAGCAAAATCCTCGGCTTGGAGTGCTTGAACAACAGGGTACAACCCATCGTCGCATAGCGTTCACTACATTTTGATTTGGGAAACTTGCACTTGTCTAGCCACTGCCCTAGTGCTTGTTGAAAGATTTTCATTCTAGAAGATGCAATACTCATTCTTCAGATTGCACCATTCGGAGTTGTCTAGGTCCCTCATTGAGCCCTTGTCGACATTCCTGTAAAATGACTTGCGTCAATAGCTGCTTAACGTCTGAGAAAGCGATCTGCATACACTCGCTAAGCATCTGTAACATTTTTTAGATGCTCACCATAAATGAGTCATGTTCTATATTGCTATACGGGTGTACCATTTTTGTTTTTACGTCCCTCGCCTACTGGCGGGGTAGTATTGCAATCGATAAGAATTTCAAAAGGCGATATGTTTTTGGAATGTTATATGACATGTACATCACAAAAACATGTCATTCTCTTCCATCCGTTTGCCTGTCTATCTGTATGCTAATCCTTGACTCAGCGATAGCTTTGTAAATCCCGGTCGGATTTTGATGTTTTCACACATGGTTGCTAGTGTGATGTTTTGAAAATGGGTCCAGTGGCGGCGAAGAAAAGGCCAAAAACGAAAAAAAAATAATAAAAATCGCTGAAACCTCGTTTTTTATGTTTCAGAGGATCCTGATCATTTTGCCAACACTTTTTGTAGGGGTTAAAAGCTGCGGGTTGTGGGGTGGGGCATAAAATTCTGATCAGGGTTCGTGTACTCTTGGTATAAAATAGACGGCAAATAATTGAAGGCCCAATAAAACAAATGAAAAATGCAGTATTTTTTTAACAACATCTGTTAAATCTAAGAAACAACACTTCACGATAATAACAGAATAACGATTTTATTGTCTTTTTTACACATTAGATGGTGGTAAATGCCCTAGTAGTCAGATGCAGAGAGTGAATACCTGGAACGCAGTTGCGGGAAAATATTCATCTTTTTTGTTTTAGCGGGGTCCCTGTATTAGTGGTGACATCCTTTATTTTACGCCGCCTTGACAGCTCTCTTCAAAATCTTTGTCGTCTCGGTTTTTTACGCTCCCCAACACAGCTATACAGATATATCCACTAAGTGGGAGAAGGCATACCTCAATTTTTTGCTGTTGGTATATTTATTTGCCCCCAACTCCAATAGTGTTACGCAGATAATGACATGTTCCACTCATCATAGATATCTAGAAACATTTACCCTTAAAACTTCCCCTCAAACGGTTGCTTGTCGATACGTGCGCCGGGGTCCCCCGATGGCCGAGCATCGTATGTCACAGTCGGCAATCACTTCCACACTGCTGTGAGCTGTGTGCACTGTGCAAGGTGAAGGTCAATATCGCCATAAACGTGGGATTGGTCATCACAACGATCATGTGCACCTGCAGTAATTTCTCTCAGGGAAGGAGAAATGTCATATAGGTTTTTATTATACATGTTCATAGCTAGGTTCTTCTCAGAGGGGCTAACTGGTGTTCACGAAATGATGAGAGCGCTGCGTGGAAAGTAAAGTTTTTGGAACCGATTAGTAAATAAATGTTTTGCTTACCTACGCTGCCGATCTGATCGAGATACAGGAGCGGATTAGGTTTGGTTTAGGTTTGCTGGATTTTGCGGAGCCTAATATCTCATTTATAATAAGACTTTTGTGTATATGCTACTAGGAAAAACGGCTTATTTTTTCAAGATCCATACGCCGAAGAGGAAAGTTCCAACTTTGTATACGGAACTTTCAATCGGCAGATCTTAAAATCGAGTGGTTTGCCTGAAAACTTGCACTGGTATGCAACAACGGCCTGTCGAGCAACTTGGAGACCGTGACCAAAACTAATTGGCCCAATAAATAATAGGATGGAGTCCGAGTACTTATCTCGCTGATCTGTTGGGCCCCACTCGGCCGAGTGCTCGGTGATGAGTTTCAGTGCACCGAGTACTCAAATAAACGTCGTACTGTCTCGCCATTGTACTCGTTATTTGTCATCAAGCCTGCAAGTATGTTGAATTTTGGGAATAAATTCAGCTGGGTTTTTTGAATTTAAAATAGACCGGTCTCGATGTTTTTCATAAATATGCACAATCGTCGATATAATAATAATAATAAGTTTATTCATTTAATATACAAATGTAACTAAAACTAACATAGCTATACGTAAATAAACTGAATTTACCCACAGAAGAATAAATTCTTGTGCGTGGTTATTAACTTACATTTTTACATGTATATATATATATATATATATATACACACATATATATATATATATATATTCATTCAAATAAACACATAAATAGATGGACATAAACATATATACATACACACATACATATATACACATATATACATATGTATACACATATACACACCTGTACATACATATACGAGTATATCAACGTTGGACGGCTTTTAAGTATTATAAATTTTTTGGCTTCAATTTTGAATTTTGTTTTATTTGAAATATTTCTTATATAACTTGGTGATATGTTATATAATCTACTGGAAAGGTATGACATCTTTGGCCTATACTTTTTGAGGTGAAAGGTGTTTGCTTAATGTTGTTGATTTTGTTTCTAGTTTTATATAAGTGATCTAACGGAATAAGATTATTTCTATGGTGAAATTGATAATTTACAATTTTATTAAAAAATTGTTGCCTAGGGTCTAATAGTTTTGCTTCAGAATACAGATCAGATGGGTATAAGAGTGGTTTGTAAAAGATTGTTTTTAAAAATTGTTTTTGGATAATTTCTAATTTATTAATTTGGTTATTAAGTGCTCCACCCGAAGCTAATATTGCTTAACTTATACTTGTGTTGTATATTTTGATCATAGCATGATATAAAATTTTCATTGTTTTTATATCCAAATATTTGTTTACATACTTGAATTTAAATAATAATGGTCCCAAATTGGTTATTGCATGATCAATATGTATATTCCACTTTAAATGTGAGTCTAAATATACACCTAAATATTTTATTTTGTTTGTTAAATTTATTTGAGTATTTATATTATCACAGTTAATCTATATAGATACAAAGGATGGTAATTTGTTTCTGTGATTTGTCAATGGCATGAACATAGTGAGGCATTTATGTCTGAACCAGTCTGCAATTATTGTTAAGTCTCTTTCAACCTTCACTTTTAGATCATCCCACGAGTTATCCGAATAAATGATAGCAGTATCGTCTGCAAAACATATGATTGTCCCTTCAGATTTTAAGCTCAGCAGGTTATTAATGTAAAGTGTTAATAATAAGGGGCCTAACACTGTCCCTTGTGGGATACCATACGCTATCAATTTGTTTGTGCTTAAGGAATTATTTATTTGTACGCACTGTGTTCTGTTGGAAAGGTAACTTCTCATGAGGTTATAAGCCTTGCCTCTAATTCCTGAGTCGTGTAAGATTTCTAACACTAGCAAGTGGTCTACTGTACCGAATGCTTTTGCTAGATCTAAAAACGCACACGGTATATTCACTTTGGTCCAGTAATTTGTATAATTTTGATGTCAAAAAAGAAATTGCGTCTTGGGCAGACTTGTTTTTCTGGAATCCAAATTGTTTTTTATTAATCAGATTATGTTTATCAAAAAAATTTAGAAGTCGCGTTTTTATGATTTTCTCAATAATTTTTGCGAAGCTGGATATTAGACTTATAGGCCAGTAATTGTTAGTATCTGTTTTCTCACCGGACTTGTGGATGGGTTTTACTACTCCTACTTTATAATCATCTGGAAATTCTCCCTATTCAATTATCAAGTTCGCTATGTACGTGAAGGGCTTACTAACTTCGGATGAAATTTCCTTTTACATTTCTGATCGTATACCATCAAGGCCTAGGCTTTTTTTATTTCTCAAACTGTGTATGGCATTTTTTATTTCATTTTCAGACACAGGCTCTAAGAGAATCGATTGTTGTGTACATTTTCTAGGCGGAATTTCTGTGTTAGGTTTATTTATTTTAATTGCTAATTTTTTCCCTACTTCTATAAAGTAATTATTGAATGCATCAGCAATATCTTTACTTGTGTTAAGTGTTGTATTATGGACGTTTATTCCTTAAATTTTTGTTTCAGGTTTGCATGAATAGCAGATCTAATTTATGGTATTCCATAGCATTTTAGAGTCAAATTTGTTGTTTTGTAGTTTTTCTGTATAATATTTTTGTTTTGCAATGTTGATCAATTGGCAGAGTTTAGTTTTATAGTACAAATAATTTTGTTTTGTTTCGTCTGTTGGATTTGTCTTATAACGGGTGATTTTTTAAGAGGTATAGGATTTGATTTAAAAAAAAAAACACAAAAAATTTGGAAAAACGATTAAATCTTTATTTGAGTCGATAGAACGGTATAATTTAATGTTTAAAGATTATTTCATGTAAATGTTGGCCGCGGCTCCGCTTTAGATGGCCCATGCGCAAGGTCCAATTTTGGCACACTCTCTCCAACATATCGGACGGTATCTGACGAATAAATGCTTCAATATTATCTTCCAATGCGTCAATCGTTGCTGGTTTATCCCTGTACACATTAGCTTCAACATGGCCCCACAAGAAGTAGTCCAACGGCGTTAAATCACACGATCTAGGCGGCCAATTGACGGGCCCCAAACGTGAGATAAACTGTTAACCGAACTCGCCTCTCAATAGAGCCATTGTTTCGTGTGCGGTGTGGCATGTGGCATCGTCTTGTTTAAACCACATGCCAGCCAAGTCCAGCTCTTCCATTTCGGGCAAAAAAAGTTTGTTATCATCGCACGGTAGCGCTCGCCATTCACAGTTACGTTCCGGCCATCGTCGTCTTTGAAGAAGTACGGCCCGATGATGCCACCGGCCCATAATCCACACCTAACAGTGATTTGTTCGGGATGCATTGGTAGCTCTTGCAATGCTTCTGGCTGGCCTTCACTCCAGATGCGGCAATTTTGCTTGTTAACGTACCCATTCAACCAGAAATGAGCTTCGTCGCTGAACACAATTTTTCGATAAAAATGTGGATCTTCCTCCAACTTTGCCAGCGCCCATTCACCAAATGGAAAACGTTGTTTGAGGTCGTGTGGCTTCAATTCTTGCACCAGCTGTATCTTATAAGGTTTTACACCCAAATCCTGGCGCAAAATTTTCCACGTAGTGTAGTAACGGAGGCCCAATTGCTGCGAACGGCGGCGAATCGTCATCACTAACACTGGCGGATACAGCCGCAATATTTTCTTCAGTCCTCACTATACGTCTGCGTGTTGGTGTTAATGTCCAATAATGTAAACTGGGTTCGAAATTTAGTCATAAGCTTCCGAATAGCTCCCTCAGTAGGCCGACCAAATTTCCCATAAATTGGAAGCAGTGCTCGATGCACTCTCTTAACCGAGCATGAATTTTGATAGTAAAATTCAATAATTTGCAAGCGTTGTTCGTTCGTAGGTCGATTCATGGTTAAATTATAGACCAGACTGAACAAGTTTGACAATGACACAAGACACGATTCACGCGTCACCTGTCAAAAACAGTGTTGCCAAAAAGATACTAGCAAAAAAATCACCCATTATAATTTATATTTCTTGTTTTTAGCATTGATAGATTTAATTAGTCCAGCAGTTACCCTGTTTTTTCTTGGACTGTCTTTACGATTTATTTTAATTTTCTTGGTATTTCTTTATATACTTTCAGTGATTGTTGTAGTCAGATATTTAGTTGCTGCGTGAACATTTCTTATATTATATAAGTTGTTCCAAAATACTTTTTTCTATTTGGCTGTTCTATAATGTATAGCTTTCGTCAAAAAGTAAATTCCATAGACGATACGTACGTATGAGTTCATGAGATCACTTTGTTCATTATGACGAAACTTATTTTGCAGCTCGATATAATAGAGAGAAATGGATATAAAGCTGAAAACCACTACACTACCACATCAGATGGGTATATCCTAAATCTACATCGAATACCTGAAGGTAAAACTGGCAGAAAGAACAATAAAGTAGCCTTTCTTCAACATGGTATACTGGCATCGTCATCCGACTGGGTTATCAGTGGTTCAGGAAAGTCTCTCGGTAAGTTGAAGTGACATTGTCGGAAGTAATTACACAAGTTCATCAGAATTACCTATAATTTTTCATGAAAGCGTGATGCCTAACAACTGCAAGAGTTTATTTTGAAAAAGAACCGAATGCGATAATTTACTCACAATATGCCTGAATAGAAACTTATCATGTTTATTATAATTCGATATTTCCAGAGTTGAAACAGTAAAAATATAAGTTCGAAATTTTCTGAATATTTATGTAATTTCTCTTCTCCAAGAACATTCTGAACAATCTCATCGGACACAAATCCGGGTTAACTATATTTTTAACCAGCCACTTGGAAGGAGCACAAGGTTTATCACCCCCTTGCGTTGTTTTGTCGAATATTGGGTTGTGTTGCATTCTGTTAGTTTTCCCTCTGTATGATTAATTTCTCCTTTGAAACAGAAAGTTACACATTTTACACCCTCTCCTCACCTTGCTAATTCGAAGGTCAAAACAAAAAATTTCTATTTTTTGTGAGCATTTCGTCATCGCAGTTCTGTATCATGGCTTTGAACTCACCGAGTTTGAGTGATACATCGCTTTGTCTTTTTCTCTGGGGGTCTGTTTGTAACTTCTTTCTTTTGTCATTTTTTGCATAACAGGCTGTTTTAAATTCAGTGTCACTGAAAGGATTACATTCGATATTATAGTAGTCCTGATATTTTTCCATTAACAGTTTTGAAGTTACGATACATTCCACACAGTCTTCACCTTTATAATTATTGTCACCATTTTTCTTTTTTATGTTATAGGCCCAGTCAGTGCGAATATTTGCCACCGTCGGTATTGTAGTGTTTTCGGCTTAACTATAATTCCGTTCTTTAATAAAACCCATACGCTGTCTGCATGTACAGGGTGGCGCATCGAAAACGAAACAGACGCATTTACTAGCAGCTCAGTTTTTTCTTTGGAAAAACGCTTAGACCCGTCGATTAATGTTTTCGAGGGGGACACAAGTATGGCAAAAAATCACGTTAACACCCGCATCCCCCTGGGCGGGGGTGACACCAACCCTAAAATCTTAAATGGAAAGGGGGGTCGAGTGATACCTTATTTTAAAGGTCAATTCCCTTTATAATGATGTAAAATACATGAGCTTCAGTTCAGTAGTTTTGAAGATTTATTGATTTAAACTTTAAAGTAGACTTTAATAGGTACATCAGATTAGTTTGTACTACTTTCAGAAGAAATTTGACTAAAAGAATTTACTGAATAAGTAAATGCTCTTCTTCACTACGCCCATGGTTTGTTTATCATTTTGTTGTTGAAAATAGCTATTGGAGTGTTTTTTTTGTGGCAAAAAAGTTATTTCTTGCAGAAAGATAACGAAATCTCTCGTACTTATTTTAAATAGGAATTTAGTACATAGTTTGCGACTGTTTTGACCAAACTTTGTTGCTAAAATAACTTGTAACGCTTTATTTATTACATAGATTATTCATGGTATATTCCACAGCAGGAAGAGTTGAAGTTATCGATATATTTTTTGGAAATAATCAGTGAGCTAATAGAACAGCAGACATATTTAATGAGCGACATGAGAACAGTAACGTGCTTCTAAAATAGGTTCTAGAACTTGTAGCTAAATTTCGGGAAACCGGGTCAGTCGCCAATAAAAAACGCAACATTGAAAATCCCATAAGGAACGAAGCAATAGAAGTGGAGATTTTAGGACAAGTTTATGTAGATCCTACGTTAAGTACCCGCAAATTGGAGACTGTGTGTGGTATTAGTCGACGTATTGTCCAACGGATTCTAAAGGCCCATAGTTTTTATCCGTATAAAATTCACCTGGTACAAGAACTTAATGAAGACGATTTTGATCGGCGATTACAATTTTGCGAAGATATGAGTGAACGAATTATAAACGATGAACATTTTATATTCAACACTTGCTTTTCTGACGAATGTTCCTTTTTCTTATATGGCGTAGTAAATCGTCATAACTGCCGATATTGGTCCGATTCTAATCCCATAATTTATCATGAGGTTCATACGCAGCAGCCACAAAAATTAAATGTTTGGGCTGGTATTTTTGGCGATCATTTAGTTGGTCCTATTTTCTTACCTGGAAATTTGACCGGTGAAATGTATTTGGAATTACTGGAAGACGCCATAGATCTTGCATTAACAGTCATAATTCAAAATCAGAATGATCTGCGGTACATTGCAAATAGGTTGATGTTTCAACAGGATGATGCCCCACGACATTACGCATTACGTGATCGACAATATTTAGATCAGACGTTTCCAGATCGATGGATTGGTGAAGAGGTGCCATTGAATGGCCCACAAGATCGCCAGATTTATCACCTTGGGATTGCTTTATGTGGGGTCGTTTATAAAGCGAAACCTATGCTACTCAGCCTACATCATTAGAAGACCTGCGACAAAGAGTTGTGAATGAGTGCCTTCAAATTACTCCTCAAATATTGCAAAATGTGCGGCAACGTTTTGAGCAAAATCTTTATTATTGCATGGAGAGTCGTGGTGGCCATTTTCGACATTTACTTGCCTAACGGGTCAGTTCATTCTTCATTTTTAAATTACTTTGCTGCCAAATGTATTGATCTCCACTAATGATGATGTATTAGTTTTATTTAAGCGCTAGATCCATAAATCTTCAAAACTACTGAACTGAAGTACATTAATTTTATATGGTTATAAAGGGAATTGAAAGACCTTTAAAATAACGTATCACTCGACACCCCTTTCCATTTAAGATTTTGGGGGTGGTGTCACCTCCGCTTAGGGGGCTGCACGGGCTAACGTGATTTTTTGCCAAACTTGTGTCCCCCTCGAAAACAAAATCGACGAGTCTGAGCGTTTTTCAAAAAAAAACTGAGATGCCGGTAAATGCGTCTGTTTCGTTTTCGATGCGCCACCCTGTATAGTGATGGTTCATATTGTATTTTTAGGTTTACTTTTGATCACTTATTCTTGAATTAAACTCAAACAATGATTTCCGAACAACGTCTTTTAAAATTCGATATTTATGCATGTCAAGATGACAAATGCACATCATCAAGTCATTGTTGGTTGTCAGAGCGGTCCGTGGGACCTTAGCTCTTGAGTCACAGTGTAAGTTTGTAAGTCTGTCAGGTCTGGTAACCCAGAAACCAGACAATTTTAAGAAAAAAGGGGAAGGAAAGGAGAGAAGGAAGAACGAGGGCAAAGGGGAAGAAGATAATCTTTTAGGATAGGCAGCGTTTAGGCATTGTTAAAATCGCTCCACAGATTTTGATGTGGTCTAAAAATATTTCATTTTTTCTAAAGATTGTGTAAAAATGCTCCAATTTTGGTTGTTCTATGTTCACGAGTTAAGTTTTATTACAGTGCGAGCCGCGGCCTTTTGTGCTTGCGAACTTGCTCGACTGTGTAGTCCACTGACTCACGCAACAGAGGGTTGCTGTGCGATTCCGCTAGGCTATAGCGCCGCTGCGCCTGTTGCTTAATGTAGTCCTTTCGGTAAGGGACATCGAGGTCTCTATGTAGAGTTTCGTTAGAGACATACCATGGGGCATCAGCCATAGTGCGCAACGTCCTGCTTTGCAGAACCTGCAGACTTCGCATGTGTGTTTTAGCAATAAAACACCAAGCCGCACATGCGTAAGTCATTGCTGGTCTTATGACCACCTTATAGAGTCGAATCTTGTTAATCAAACTTAATTTTGACCGTTTACATGATAATGGGTAAAGCTGCCGAAACGTAATTTGGAATTTAGTTTTTAGCGCTTCCATATGGTTCCGCCAAGTCATCCCTTTGTCCAGAATGACACCGAGATACTTAGCGGAGGATTCCCATGGTATACGAAGTCCATTCATTGAAACTTCAGACGGAACGCCGCGACGTCTTTTTGTACAGTAGATTGCCTGCGTTTTCGAATGGTTTATTTTAATTATTTTTTTTTTATACTCCAACTACCACGAAGGCCTAAGGCCTAAGCACCCATTGGGTACCGTGGGGCTATGGGGGATACATGGGAAAGGGGGGACGCCACACGGACTCTGGCGAGGGAACACGTGTGCATGCAACATGCACACATTCTGGCTCCGCCTACGAGAACCGCCGGGTGGTACCTCCGCGTTCGACAGTCAGAGACCATCTACCATCTACGGACAATCACAACATCCATGGCCAAGAGAAACATTTCTCCTGGGACGGGACTCGAACCCGCACAGCGCACGGCGGCTGATCAGGAGACCGAAGAGTCTACTACTGCGGCCACCGCTGCTGCCTAAAACAAACACACAACATCCATGGCGAAGGCGAGATTCGAACTCGCGGCCCGGCCGGCCGGCTGATCAGTAGCACGACACTCTGACCCACGCGGCCAACCGAGGTCCCGATCCGCCCATCCGCCCAATCTAATACTTCTTCCACCGCACTTTGCAGCCTGTCATGGACTAGGTCACCAGACCACGACTGAGCCACCAATGCAGTATCGTCAGCATAGAGATAGACTTCACAGTTGCTGGGACTAGGGACGTCATGGATGTACAGTGAGTAAAGGATAGGTCCAAGGACCGAACCCTGAGGGACGCCGGCTGTAATCAGCCGTGTTGTCGACAGCACATTGTCAATTTTGATCCGAAATTTCCTACCTTCAAGGAAGGATTTCAGTAGTTTTAGAAGCCAAAAAGGGAAGCCCTTTTGGATTAGTTTATACAAGAGGCCCGCGTGCCACACCTTGTCAAATGCTTTTGAGACATCCAAAAGCAAGATGCCAGTACTTTCGTTAAGGGTGAATCCTCTGGTTACACGTTCCACCAGCCTAACCGCCTGTAGCTCCGTACTATGTTCAGACCGAAAACCGAATTGCACGTCAGGAATCACATGGTGATCTGACGAGAAATTCTCAAGGTGACGTAGAATCACCTTTTCAGCGAGCTTAGACGCAGCTGACAGTAGGCTAATGGGACGATAATCCTGGGGAAATATCGAACCCACCTTCTTTGGAATCATTATAACTTCAGCGGTCTTCCACGCGGATGGGAAGTACTGGATCCTTAGCATGGCATTGACTATTGCCACGAGATAAGTTAAGGACTTCCGCGAAAGCAGCTTCAGCGCCTTATTAGTGATTTGATCCTCCCCAGGTGCTTTACGCACTTTAAGGTCTTCAATATGACCTTGAATCTCTGCTGGTGTGCAATGCGGGATCTCAGGAGATACCGCTGATGTGCTAAGTAAATCTTCGGTTGAAGAAGCTTCTGAAGAAGAATCTTCTGATGAAGAAAAATCACCAACGAATGCGCGACTGTCACTGACGCCGTTGGCCCTGAAATATCTCCTGACAGATCTTACGATGTGTTGCTCCTCGTCGAGGTCATTATCAAGATCATAGTTGGGAGATAACTGTCTTTCCATGGCATTGGCGAAAACCTCAACCTTCTCCTCAGTCCTGAAGACAATGCCTCCAGGACCGTGAATGTGTGGGATTTGTTCACGCTTTCCGTTTTTGAGCGACTTCGCCACCTTCCAGAGAGGAATGCTTGAGTCAAGCATCCCCGCCAGAAAGTCGTTCCATTGCTCATTGCGGAACTCATGAAGAGCATTTCTTACTTCATGAACAAGATTCGTCGCTCTGCGAATGTCATCAGGATGACAAGACCTTTTCGCTTGCTTAATTGCAGCTCTTTTATCAGAAATTTTCTGACGAATGTCTGCTGGCAGAAAAGGTCTGCCGTGTCGCTGCACGGGAAGTATAGCTGCACGCTGCAGAGTTTGCTGAACAAAACTTGTCCACTCTGCTTGAGCCGCATCTATAACGTTCTCATCATCTATGATCGGTATATTGGGGAACTCTTTCAGGAGCGACTTGTATAGCTCCCAATCAATGCGTTTCCTTGGAGGGATTTCATCCCCCAATATCTGCTCATTAGCCACTGCCAAAACGACGGGAAGATGATCGCTTGAGATGTCATACATGATTCGAGAAGTGATACTGTAGCTACAGTTTTTGGATAATGCCAAATCAAGAACATCAGGTGCCTGAAGGTGGTTAAATGGGTGGTGCGTCGGCTCCTCAGTACTATGTATGAGGTAGCCATTTCGTATCACATGGTTGTACAGTCGGATTCCACTGGTGGAATTCAACCTGGAATGCCATGCTCGATGTTTGCAGTTGAAGTCCCCTGCCACAATAAGTGGGCCCGAGTAGTCTAAAAGGACTTCCAGATCTGCCTCTTGCAGCCTGTTACCACACCTGACATACACCGATGTGATTTTTAACGGCACACCTCCCGTCATATTGACCACCACGGAAGCCGCTTCGATGCTCTGCATGTCAGCGTTTGTGCTTCTGTGGTAGTCAATACCGCGTTTCACTAGCACTGCCAAGCCGCCACCCCGTCCAGTCAATCTATCAGCCCGGATAACATCGTAATTCGGGAAAGCTAGACGATCTCCCGGATTAAGTAATGTTTCCTGCAGCAAGGCCACATCTATACTTCGTCCACAAGAGCTTGATGAAATTCCCGTCTTTTGGGAATGTCCCTTAGACCCAAACAATTCCAAAAAAGAATTTTGGTAAATGCAGGCTGTCGTCGATTGTACCTAGACATTTGCAGGAAAGATCGCCTGCAAAGCCTGTGTTGCGCTAATCAGAGAACCTATGATCTGCTGTAAGGACCTTAGCGCGGTTGCCAGGTCAACATTTTGCGTATTCGCAGAAGATCCCACAGAGGGGGCAGCCCGGGTTGCATCCTTAGCTGCATCCGCGTAACTTACATTGCGCCTTTGCGCTATCACTTGCAGATTTTTCTTAGGGGCAAATCTGCAAGTTCGGCTATTCGCTGGATGCCCCCCTCCACAGTTCGCGCACTTTCGTTCCTCTTGTTCTGTTTGAGGGCATAAGTGGGTCATGTGGTCAGAAGCACATTTTAGACATTTAGGTGGTGCAGTGCAGTAAGATTGCGCATGCCCATATTTTTGGCAGCGGTGACACTGCCCGATGAGTCTTGAGTTCTTTTGAACTTCGACTCGGATAGCCAAACCTAGCAGCTCGTGTTCGTTGTACAGCTGCTGAGATTTTTCTATCTTGGGCCGTATGACTACCACCAAAGGCATGGGCACGCCGCCACCGCGTTTCAGGCGAATTATGTGCAGGGCGAATATCCCCTCTGTTGCAACTCTTCCTTGATCAAAATTTCCGAAAGTGTCGCATGTACTCCTCTGATTACAGCATGAATGTTCCTCTCGGAGGATAGAGGGAAAGTGTGATGGGGCACCTCGTCCTCCCTGAAGAGACGAATAATCCTGCGGTAATCATCCTCGGACTTGGGAATTATCCTGATTCCTGCATTGACGGCAACCGCGCGTTCGAATTTGATGCCCAAAGAAATAAACTTGTGATTTACGCCTCGCCATCTCGAAGCATCGCGAAGAACGATGGGGGTGACACGTACCTTGCGTGGGGGCTGTGCAGTCGTGCCTTCTGGTACCTGAGATGTCGAAGGCGTGGAAGTAACCGATAGATTAGGCACAGGCTGTTTATTCGAGTCGCTTGCAGTTGAATGAGACGTTTCAGACTGCGATTTTGGTGGAGGGAGAGGCGGAAAGCCTGTCGTGTCGGTCTTGTTTCGTCGCGTTTTACGGGGTTTAACCTTGGTAATACCGTCAGGGAGTGTATCGTCGTCTGTGGAAAGATCGCTTGAATTATTTAACGGTCTCTTAAGATTGACAGCTTTGTCTTTACTGGGATTTTTGGGAAGTGTTTGGGAAGAATTTGTAATATTTAGATGGGAAGGTACCTGGGTTTTCAGTAGGAGGTCTAATTTAACTGTTAGGTCGGTAATTGTCCGCTGCTGGGCTTCGATGATCATCATCAATCTTTCATTGGTCTTATCATCGTCCTTTTTTGACAGCTCCTGTCGAACCATCTCCAATTCGGCTCTCAGCTTCTCTATGGTCTGCTCCTTCGACTCCATCTCCATTGCCATGGTGGAAGCGCCATTTCCTGACCCCCTCTGGGTCAGTTTCCATAGTA
This sequence comes from Acanthoscelides obtectus, assembly GCA_963669975.1. Taxonomy (NCBI): domain Eukaryota; kingdom Metazoa; phylum Arthropoda; class Insecta; order Coleoptera; family Chrysomelidae; genus Acanthoscelides; species Acanthoscelides obtectus. The sequence goes on from CAVLJG010000009.1 coordinate 14,949,079, forward strand.
AATACCTCGGTTATCTCGCTTTTCGTCTAAAAAGTTTTCCGGATCGAAATTACGGTACAGCTGCTATCAGTGCCCTATGAGCCAAATATTTGACAAATGCACATTTCATCAATCGTAACTAGAGATAAGGACCTATAGGGAAATTGTTTATACCTACGGGGCAATTTTGATGCACAAATGGTTTCTAGATGAAAAAGTTGGACGACAGCATCTGTCAGCACTTTTTTCGAATTTACCCGCGGTAAAACTTGGAAGCTGTTGTCACCAAAAATTACAATACCTTTGATAACAAGTAATTATGGTGCCCTGGGTCACCCTTAAACATTCGTAAGCTGTATGTTGTCTAATCATATTAGCAAATTTCCCCGAAATAATTGTAAAGTGTTAGGCATTTGTGAGACATACAAAATGAGACCACACGTGAACAGATCCGACTAATAGCAAAAATGTTATGGCCGAAGAGCGAGACAAAATGCAGGTTTTGGCACTTGTTAGTAATGCGACGATGGATTCTCGCAGATATTTGAAATTAAATAAATAAATACCTAAAATCTTATAGGAAGGGTTTTTTTGTTCATGTTAACAATTTCGATTGGATCCCAAAAAAACACGTTTTCTCATTCTTTGTTATCGAATATAAAGTTTTCCCACAAAAATTGGTTATGCGTCTATGTTTTGAATACCCCGTTGAACAGCTTGCAGCAATAAAACCAAACTTTACAATTATTTCGCAAACTAGAGGTATTTTCGTGTGATATGATTAGACTATGTATGCAGAATAACCTGTTACTCATGAAATAGTCTTGTCAAATATCATTCGGGCATCTAATTTTTTCCTGCGAAAACATCGAAAAAACAAAAAATATTCGTGCAGATACAAAAATCTGAGTCGAAGACGTCTTGGACTTAGATTTTTGTGGCCACAAGCACTCATGCTTCTTGTTAAAATATCATTTAGCAACGTGTTTTGTCGATGTTTTTTTTGGAAAATTAGATGCCCTTTTGATACCGTTGCCTAGGTAACGGAAAATTTTCGCTATAGTTTTGCGATCACTCCACACCTCTTATGGCATTTTTTATACATGAGGGAAATATTCGATAAAAGCTCTACAATAAATAGCGAAACTTACTTGAAATTGTCCATTGGATTACCTCTTCAATTTTTGTCAAACGCTTAGGCAACACTGTCGGATTTTATTGTTAGACATGAGATACTGAATAACCCTATTATTCAGTTAATTATACGTATAAGAAAAATTCAATTATTCTAGGCTATGCGCTAGCAGACGAGGGCTACGATGTGTGGATGGGCAACAACAGAGGCAACATGTACTCTAGGAATCACACAAAGCTCGATCCAGATAAGGATCTCAAATTCTGGGATTTCAGCTGGCACGAAATTGGAACCACGGACCTTCCTGCCATGATAGACTACGTACTGAATCAGACTGGTGTTGAAAGCTTATACTATGTCGGACATTCTCAGGGAACAACCGTATTCTATGTATTTGCATCAGAAAGACCGGACTATCAAAAGAAAGTCAAGGCGCATGTTAGTTTAGCTCCGATTGGTTACATGGGCCATGCGACTAGCCCTGTTATTAGACTGGCTGGAATGCTTGTTAAAGCTGGGGAGGTAAGTAGTGTCCTTAGCGTAAACTTAGACGAAAGTACATCCAAAAATAACATTAAATTATACTGACAACATTATGGCACTAAAGCCCTTGCCTATGAAAGCAAGACCAAGAAAATCAATAAGGCCACTTGTCGGTGACTGTCAAAATCAGAATCAAAGGGATGTTACCTGTTCGTATAGTTTCTGACTGATTGCCGACAGCTAATCCGCTGTTCGTACTGAACCTCCTGACAGATCAGAGGACACCAGTCAAACAGTGACAGTGACAGGTATCATAGTGTGTCGAAACTATTCTGAGGACTAAAATTGCTGCGGAAGAGGCTTTTAATGAACTTTTCTCTAATGGACGGTCTTCGTACCAACCGATAACGGGCTTTGCTTCTCAGAGCTCTCTTCCATGGTGTCGCCCCGCGATCTGTCTACCTGACTTCGGCCTCCCATCGTTAGCGTGTCGAACTTCGTACGTCCAGAACTGGCCGATAAGACCGCTCCTTTGTCCCGAGGCTGTCGAGATTGTGTAACAATCTACATAGGCAGATTTTCCCAGTTCTACTAACTTTAGGCAGTTCAAAAATGGGAATAACAAATATATACTAAGTGACATATAAATCCGAACACCCAGTTTAAATGGTTTTATTTTAATAAAATTTTGTATAAGTACTTAATGAAGCATAATAGGTAAATGATAGAAATTTCAAAATGATTGCACTGCTTTAAAGCCCTTTGACCTTTAATAATGTGTGGATGCACCCTGATGTGCTACGCATTCTCCAACGCGCCTAGGCATGCTTCTGATCAGGTGGTCAATGTCCTCCTGTGGTATCTCATTCCAGGCAACCACCAACTCCTCTCGAAGTCCTTCTAGAGTCTGAGGAGGACGTTGCAAATTGAGCAATCTCCTACCCATCATATTCCACACGTGCTCAATTGGGGATAAGTCGGGAGATCTTGGTGGCCATGGTAACAATGTGACATCATTATGTTGAAAGAAGTCTATTGTGACTCTTGCAACATGTGGTCGGGCATTATCTTGTTGGAAAGTTGGATCTGCCAGGGTGTCAAGATAGGGTAAAAGATAGGGTTCTAGAACTTCGTGGATATAACGCTGCGCGTTTATGTTACCTCTGATGAAGATTAAAGGTGACCTGGAACCATAAGCTATAGCACCCCAAACCATAACTCCAACAGTGTGATGAACATGTCTTTCAACAAAAAACTGTGGATTTCTCCTTTCACCACGTCGCCTTCTAGCCCTGGCACGACCATCGTGCATGCCTAAACAAAATCGAGACTCGTGACCAAAGACAATACTGTTCCATTCCTGATCCCAGAGTGACCGTTGTCTGCACCACTCAAGGCGATTACGTTGGTGTTCTCGAGTTAAAGGGAGGACCCAGTGTGGCCGGTATGAAAACAAGCCAAAACTTCTCATTCGTCGGTAAACACTTCGCATGCCAATAGGTCTTCCGTGTTCTGCAAACCATTTATTTGCAATGGACCTGGTAGTGGAGAAACGGTCCCTTAAGGCCAATAATCTTAGGCGGTGATCTTCACGGTCTGTTGTTCTACGGCGGCGTCCAGTGCCCCTTGCTCTTTGCGTACGGCCTTCTCGAAGCCATGCCTGACAACACCTAACCACAGTGTCTACACTTCTTTGCACTCTAACTGCAATTGCCCGAAAAGAAAGTCCAGCTTCCAGAAGTCCCACTATATGGCCCCTATCAAACTCACTAAGTTGACGAAATCGTACAGGTCTCCGTACTCTAGGCATCGTAACCGATCATAAAGGATGTCAAGAACCAAAATCCGCCAACGTTGATTCTTTACTGCGGCTGAAATATTCATTTTTAGAGCGTTAGTGAATTAAAAAAAAGCAGTATAAAAACCGGAATGTCTAACTGATAAGGCTGAATATTTTGTCACTTGTTATTTACAGTAAGATAAATACATTCACCAACTTTTATTAAAATAAAACCATTTAAACTGGGTGTTCGGATTTATATGTCACTTAGTATAAACGAATAAGTAAAATTTTGAAAGTGTTTGTCCATGTGAAACTTATAGCTATGTAAGCAGATCTTGATAATTCTAGTTATGTTCCACCGTTTTAGCTTTTTAGTGTGTCACCCTTTATTATTCAAAGACGTTATCAAATCCTTGTAGTATTTTCACTTCTTTCTTCTAGTTAGAGTCTGCAAATTTTCAATTCGACATTTCTTCTGTCGACTTCAATCATCAAATTTGTTTTTTCATATGGAAACTATATTGGAATTTTGTACATTTAAATGGACTTTTTAAGCCCTAAATTCAGTTATTGTTAGTTGACCATAAATTTGTTGTTGGATGAAAATTAAAAGGAAATAAAAAGATACGGTGAAACCTGAATACGAGATGAAAATTTTATTGACGATAATAGCAACCACTACAACTATAAATAAGCAGAAGTATTCACAGTCTTCCAAACTCTGTTGCTATGCAAAACAAATGAAATCTGATAATTTCAAGGCTTACCTAGGAACTTCTCTAATAACTGAGGTTTTGCAATGTCAATGTATGACATACATTTTTTAAATCAGCATAAAAACTCTATTCATGTGTGTAAGAATCCAATATGACGTCTATAAGAAAAAATTAAGTTGATGCTCGAAGTCAAGACACGAAACGTCATATTGAAACTCTAATTGCGCGATCTTGTAGAGGAAAAAATGTGGCAGAGTTCTTGTCGAACTTATTGTGAAATCCTTCATCCTACCACAAATAAAGTCAGGAGAAAATTAAAAGCTTTTTGGGAAATTTCGTTTTTTACGCCTCTTTCCGGAAGTACTTTCAATTTCAAAACTTTCTAAGCGACATTTTGCTGATTGTCTGAATACGCAACTTTGTCCCTAATCAAGTGACTTCGTATCCCTTGAAGTTTCCGAGATCTTAATGGTGAGGGTCGAATTTAAAATACCATGTATAGGGAAAATATTATTTTTACCCTGCCTCTGTGCCACCTGTGAGAAAAAGCTGTATCACAAAATCTCCAGAATTCGTTATTTTGTTTATTTTTTCATCAGCTTTGGGTTGAACTTACATAACTAGAATATATAAACACTGTTTCTGCATACACTTCGAGGCTGGGCGATAAGGGAACAGGAAACAAGAACCCTACTATCCGAGTTTTATTAAAAGTAATTTACAATACTTTGTACATTTCTCATGCATAATCACTGCAGAAATTTATTCAGAATTCTTACTATGTATTTGCTTCTTCAACTTGTCATTCGATGTGTGGAATCATATTTCTTCGAATTTTTGTTTATACTTTTTATATGAGAATTGAATGGTAGTTACTGAGTAAATCTACTTGACATTTTTGGGTGCTTTTATTTTTTCAAGAAAGTGTCCATGTTTTCCTCTAAAGGAAAATTTGGGTACATTTGGACAGTTGGTCGAAAAATCCTAGATCATTCTGGTTTACAGCAAATGCATCCCAACTTTTTCAAAATTGTCTTCTTCATTCTGAAAAATTTTACATTCGAATAATTATTGTACTTGATTTCGAGCTCTGACAATTTACTGGAAAATTATCTGCTGACTGATTTGACAGTCATCAAACAGAAGTTTCTGTACGAACAGCGGATTAAGGTTGATTCTCACTATACATTCCGTATCCATCCCGTAACCGTTCCGTAAATTATTGAAATTAAATATTCGCCTTCGCTTAAAGCAGGCTATTGCATGTGTATGCACATTATCCGTAAGATATACTGTGTATACAATCACATTGTACGGAACGTTTACGAAACTGATATGGAATGGAAACGGAATGTATAGTGAGAATCAACCTTTAGTTGTCGGTAAGCAGTCTTGACTCCCTCAGCCAACTCGTATCGTAATCTATACAGTCAGCGACATGTCAGTGACAGCCAACTGAGTAAACTAGGTCATGACTTGTCGCCGACTATCAGTTTGCTGATTGTCACCAAACAAGCTATACAAACAAACCATAAAGTGTTTTGAGTTACTAAACTTACTAATACATCTAAAGGATTAAGTTACTAAAATTTCTTTTACTGTTTTTATATATACATTTAATGGATTATGTTGATGATTAAAACTGTAATTAATACAGTCACCGACGTGTCAGTGACTACGTAAGCTAGATCATGGCTTGACACCGACTATCAGTTTGCTGATTGTCAGCAAACAGGCTGTACGAACAAACCTTTAGCCTCCACTCTATATAAATCAACGTACGAAAAACAATGTCAAAAAAACCTTACAAAGCAAATCGTCGTGAAAGTGACCCTCACCTTGCAAAATGTACCGTAGATATATTTCGGCTGTTTCCACCGGCTCTAAAGAACCATCGTACGTCCATCTGTCTTGTACGGCTCCCTGGTTTGGTGGCCTTTCATTGGAACCTAGACAACTAAGGCCCAACTCGAGAGTAGTCTCTCATCGACTGTGGAGTCAGGGCCCTTTTGAATTCTGTCAAGGGTCACACTGCCGACGCCCTGTATAAGGGATAATTAACAATACGTCATATTTTTGCTCGTGAAAGTTTTCAAGTTTTTGAAAGAAAATCCGATTTAAAAACCTGGAGATAGACTCTGGAGGTCAAAGTAATGATCCCCCAGCGTCCCCGATGATGAATGGACCCAGCCAGAAGGAGAGAACAGAAATTACCATGAAATCAAAGGAATTGATGACACCAGCTGTGGCAGACGAAAAGGGTGGAACCAACCAGCGCCAGACCCTGATCATCGAAAGCCAGGCTCAGCAAATAAAGGAGCTGACTGAGACAGTTAGGGACCAAAACAGTAAAATAGACTGCCTGACCACTCAGGTAACACAGTTAATCAATAATGCAAATTTTAAGGCCTGTCAATTTAAAAAGACCTCTTGAAAATTTAACTGACGTGACATCGACCGACGATGAAATACAGAATGATGGATTCACCCAGGCCCAGTCTAGGAAAAGACGCATCGACAAAACGAACAAAACCGACAAGATGGATGACTTCCCACCTCGCCCAAAAGCAAAATCAAAATTCAAGTTGGCAGTTCTCTCAAAACCTTCTGCTTCATCAAACATATCAACTTCTTCTGCCACTTGTCCTATGACGGTCGATGGAGCGACCACATCTTCTCAATCTTTTGCCACTGCATCGACTGACGGTGCATTATCTCAACAATCTCACGTTGCTGGTAAGCTGACCAGCACAGCACCCCGCCAGGGGCGAATCACGCCCATTGTTTTGCGTGATGCGACCAAGTATCTAAACTACACCTTTATAAGCTTAGGCATTAAGATAGAACGCGCAGTTGCCGTTGATGCGGGAATAAGGATTTTGCCGAAAACTGAGGGTGACTACCGAAGAATCGTTCGCCTGTTCAGGGAGGAGGACGTCCCCCATCATACGTTCCCTCTTCCTTCAGAACGAAATATTCACGCGGTAGTCAGAGGCATACCCGCAATGTTTTCGGAACATGAGATCAAAGGGGAATTAGAACATAGGGGATATACTCCTCTCCACATTATCCGACTCAAACGCAGTGGCGGCGCAGCCATGCCTTTGGTGGTCGTGATACTGCCCAAGTTTGAAAAGTCCCAGCAGCTGTTCAATGAACATGAGCTGCTGGGTCTAGCAATCAGGGTTGAAGTTCAAAAGAACTCTATACTTATTGGGCAGTGTCACTGCTGCCAAAGGTATGGTCATGCGCAGTCTTACTGCACAGCACCTCCCAAATGTTTAAAATGTGCTTCCGACCACATGACACATTTATGCCCCCTCACAGGACAAGAGGAGCGAAAGTGTGCGAACTGTGGAGGGGCGCATTCCGCTAACAGTCCCACTTGCAGATTCACCCACAGGCGAAATCTGTAAGTCATAGTGCAAAGACGCAGCAAGTCATACGCGGAAGCAGCCGTCTCAACATCTTCGGCTGCCCCCTCTGTTCAACCAACTTTGAACATGCAGAATGTGGACCTAGCAACTGCGCTTAGGTCCCTTCAACAAATAATAAGTCCCCTGATTAGCGCCACTCATACATTGCAGGCGATCTTTCCACAGCTATTGAATGGCTAAGTACAATAGACAACCTGTCATCTGTCAGGTATCTTGGAGTCATCATTGACAAGGGGTTGAACTGGCAGAAACATACTGATATTTTGAAAACAAAATTCCAAATTACCTTTCGGCAGCTTTATCCTCTGTTGTGCAGAAATTCAAAATTAAGTTTGATCAACAAGATTCGGTTGTATAAAATGGTCAAAGACCCGCAATCACCTACGCATGCCCGGCTTGGTGTTTTCTTGCCAAGACGTACATGCAGAGACTGCAAGTCCTGCAAAATAGAACCCTACGCACAATTGCTAACGCCCCTTGGTACGTGTCAAATGAGACTATTCACAGAGATCTTGATATGCTATATTTAAGGGATTACGTAAAACAACAGGCACAGCGGCGTTATATTCAAGCGGAATCGCACAGCAACCCTCTGTTGCGTGATTCAGTAGACTGCACAGTCGTGCAAGTTCGCAAACATTCCAGGCCGCGCCTCGCACTGTGATCAAAATTAAATTGTAAATTCAGTCCAGCCAAAATTATTTCAGTATACAAAACCGATCAAAAATATTTTTTGGAGTTACAAAATAATTCGAGTAGTCAAAGCAATAATGCTTAAGCTATTTCAAATGATTTACTTCTTTTCTTGGCTCTACTTCATTCTTCCTTTCTTTCCTTCTTTCCTTTTCCCCTTAAACATGTTTGGTATCTGGGTAGCCAGACCTGACAGACTAACAGTCCAACGAGACTTTTAACTAAGAGCAAAGGTCCACCGGACCGCTCTGACGAATAATGACAAATAGTAGTAGGGTCACACTGCCATCTTAGACGAACTGCAAAGGGAGGATCCTGTCCTTCCGAGCAAGGATGATCAGATCATTCCTAAATGTCGCTTCAACCTGGAGTGGGACTCCGGAAGCCGGAAGGTCTCCAAAGGAAGTGGTCTGGTACACGGATGGCTCGGTCACTCAAGAGGGCTCCGACACCAGAGCCTTTGGGCCTAGAACAAGGCTAACTCTGCCTCTCGGTGGATACACCACTATTTTCCAGGCGGAAATCTTTGTGATTCTCTCTTGCCTTTCCCGCATTTTGGAGGGAAAGGACCTGGGAGAAGAATGACAATCCTCTCCGACAGCCAGGCTGCAATGAAGGCATTAAGTGCCTGCAAGATTACTTCGAGCCTTGTATTGCATTGCAGGGAGGCTCTGGATAGTCTAGCACCTTTACTATCGTCTGCTATAGCTGGTCGCTTGTGAAGAAACAAATAAGATATCTTTAGAACCGTTGAGAATTATTGACTTATTCTTGCAGGAAACGGAAAGCCCTAATGTTCTAAACAAAATTCCGCTATTTTATTTAAGGGCCATTTGAGAGCCGTAACTGATATTGTGATATACCGACGACTAATATAGTGGCCTTGAAGGAGAATTAAGTAAAACCACATTTAATATTTAAAATTACGTTCGTGTTACATCAAATATTAACGCGAATATATTTCTCAAAAGATAAACGTTTTAATTATTGGAATTTAAATTTAGATGCCACTCTATAAAACACGGCACAACACATATGCCAGGCTGACCTTCACATTGCGGACAATGGTATTTCGAACATTTCCGTATATTTTGTTTTGAGCGCCACCTGCATCCCTTCATGGTATTCTTCTCTTCGGTATTCTCAGCCGGAAAATGGTGTGAGTGAAAATCTGAAACATGTGGTCTTGATGGTTTTGGTTTCAGAATATTCATCAAAACGTCGTCACGAAACTCCAAAAGAGTTTTCTTCGATTGCCGGTTTTTCTTATTGATAAAACAAGCATTCCACATGCAGATGTCGACCAGATGAAAAAATAGTTTCCGGTATCACTTTATTGTCTTTCTAGGGCTTGAATAATACATCATTTGGTCGGCCCTGTCTACTCCCGACATATGAGCGTTGTAAACTAAAACGCACTGTGGCTTAAAATTTACAACGCCTATGACAAGGGCTAATCATTCTTACATATCTGTTATCCTTCCATTTAGTTCCACCTTTCCTCTGCGTTTCCAAATTGCTTCCCCCTTCTTTAATTTTTGATTTAACATTTTCTTACGACTTCCTCTTCTATACTAGGTGACATAAATCCGAACACCCAGTTTAAATGGTTTTATTTTAATAAAAGTTGGTGAATGTATTTATCTTACTGTAAATAACAAGTGAAAAAATTTTCAGCCTTATCAGTTGGGCATTCCGGTTTTTATACTGCTTTTTTTAATTCACTAACGCTCTAAAAATGAATATTTCAGCCGCAGTAAAGAATCAACGTTGGCGGATTTTGGTTCTTGACATCCTTTACGATCGGTTACGATGCCTAGAGTACGGAGACCTGTACGATTTCGTCAACTTAGTGAGTTTGATAGGGGCCGTATAGTGGGACTTCGGGAAGCTGGACTTTCTTTTCGGGCAATTGCAGTTGGAGTGCAAAGAAGTGTAGACACTGAGGTTAGGTGTTGTCAGGCATGGCTTCGAGAGGGCCGTACGCAAAGAGCAAGGGGCACTGGTCGCCGCCGTAGAACAACAGACCGTGAAGATCGCCGCCTAAGATTATTGGCCTTAAGGGACCGTTTCTCCACTACCAGGTCCATTGCAAATGAATGGTTTGCAGAACACGGAAGACCTATTGGCATGCCAAGTGCTTACCGACGAATGAGAAGTTTTGGCTTGTTTTCATACCGGCCACACTGGGTCCTCCCTTTAACTCGAGAACACCGACGTAATCGTCTTGAGTGGTGCAGACAACGGTCACTCTGGGATCAGGAATGGAACAGTATTGTCTTTAGTGACGAGTCTCGATTTTGTTTAGGCATGCACGATGGTCGTGCCAGGGTTAGAAGGCGACGTGGTGAAAGGAGGAATCCACAGTTTTTTGTTGAAAGACATGTTCATCACACTGTTGGAGTTATGGTTTGGGGTGTTATAGCTTATGGTTCCAGGTCACCTTTAATCTTCATCAGAGGTAAGATGAACGCGCAGCGTTATATCCGCGAAGTTCTAGAACCCCATCTTTTACCCTATCTTGACACCCTGGCAGATCCAACTTTCCAACAAGATAATGCCCGACCACATGTTGCAAGAGTCACAATAGACTTCTTTCAACATAATGATGTCACATTGTTACCATGGCCACCAAGATCTCCCGACTTATCCCCAATTGAGCACGTGTGGGATATGATGGATAGGAGATTGCTCAATTTGCAACGTCCTCCTCAGACTCTAGAAGCACTTCGAGAGGAGTTGGTGGTTGCCTGGAATGAGATACCACAGGAGGACATTGACCACCTGATCAGAAGCATGCCTAGGCGCGTTGGAGAATGCGTAGCACATCAGGGTGCATCCACACATTATTAAAGGTCAAAGCAGTGCAATCATTTTGAAATTTTTATCATTTACTCATTACGCTTCATTAAGTACTTATACAAAATTTTATTAAAATAAAACCATTTAAACTGGGTGTTCGAATTTATATGTCACTTAGTATATTTGCTCGTAAAGTTATAACCATTTCAGTATTCTTCGAGAGCAAATGTTCAGCAAGAGAGACACTTGTACAAAAATTGTCTACGTAAGGTATATGTCCTTTCCCTAAATAATCAGCTAGTAGTTGTTTCACAACCGTTGCTGCATGTGACTCATCTTTATCTACCAGAGTCCCTTTCCCACATAAATAATTATGTATAGAATATACCCGTTATCAGTGGTTAGCTCGTAAAGTTTGATGCCATATTTGTGTCTTTTATTTGGAATGCACTGCCGAAAGCTTTGACGCCTCCTCCATAGGATCATCGCTTCAGCAATACTTAAATGTTGACCTGGGGCAAAGATAGATTTAATATTTTCAACTTTTCTTTCCAAGATTAGATGAATTTTGAAAAGACGACCATCGGAGTTAGGAGTAGAGTGACCAACAAATCTTAACATTCTGAGAAGGTTTGTGAACCTGTTACGTGAAATTGTGCAGGAAAGCGAATATTACCACATACAGCATAAGCTTATAATTTTTTTCATTGCTTCTACAGTTGTGTCATGCCATTTCAATCTCTTTTGCCTCCTTGTAGATAGCGACTGATTATCGAATACTTCAGGTCGTCTGCCTGTTTCTCGATCAAGCATCTCAATTATGCTGTCTTCAATAAACAATTGAAAATATTCGAGTGCACTAGAATCCTTTGGAATGCTTATATTGATAGACTCTTCTTGCATAAAACGTAAGATTTGCGGATGTTCTTCCACACCCTCATTCATCGTCAGACTCATCTTTAGGCTGTGTAAGCTGTGTTTTCAAAGGACTCTGACTACGTGGCCGATTCTCATCTGGATCGATATTTGAAATGATCAGGACCCATCAAAATCAACCTCATCTGGCTCTTAATATCAACAAAGCAATCATCGCTTGAAAACAGGCTTTCTTCACTACCTTGGTCTACATCTGATATCACTAGAACTATCTCGTCTAGTTCAGCTTGAATCAACGGACGTCGTAAGTCTGGGTTTTCCCTCTTTTTCGACCCGTTAAGGCGGCTCCGACGCAGTGAGTTTCAAGCCATTTACAAGGCTTCAGCTACTTCAAAACTGACACTCCATTTTTCAATATTTTTGAATAAAATTCATATAGTATGTTGAGAAGATAATTGCCCAGGGTGCCATAGGAACACTTTTTGAAATTTTGTTTTTGCACAAGTTTTATGATGGGATGAAGTGCGCACCTTTTCTGTTCAACTTCGCGATTTTTTTAAAAAGAACCTTGTGCAAAAATAAAAAAGTGGCTCTATAGCACCCCGTGGGGTTTCGTTTTCAGCACTCTGAAAATTTCATCCAAAAATATCAATAAATAAAGCGTCAATTTCGAAGCGCAAACCTCTACAAATCGTATTTTGATCTAATTTCGTCTACTGTTTGGTGCTGCCAACCAAAGCATTGCGGCGCAATGTACGGACTAAGATTCAGATAATTTGGTGGCCCTATTTCATATAATATCGCGTAGATAAGTCATTCTGCAGATAGGTACTGATAATCGCGATCGCTGATACTCCTCGATTTTAAAGACGTTTTACTTCCCACGTCATTGGCGAGGAAGTATTGTAATCGCGAAAAATTTCTAAAGTGAGATGTTATGTTTTCTTAAGTCATATGACATCTACATCACGAAAAACTGTATCACTCTACAACTTGGAAATAACCGCTCGGATTTTTATGAAATTTCCACACGGGGTTACTAGTATGCCAAAGCTTTGTAGTTTTAGTCCAGTGGCAACGGTGCTATAGGCACAAAAGGAAAAGTAACAATAACTCCGTTTTTGACGATACACGGGTTCTTGACAGAAAAAAATTGTACTGCTTAAAAAGTGGGGGTTGGGGGAAGGTGATTCTAAGTGTTGCATCTTTGATATGAGTGAAACACATTCTATTGTTAAGAAGCTTCTGATCCCAGTCATTGCAGGAAATTTAAGTAACGAAAATCCGACGAATAATGTGACGATTTGAAAAAATCGGTACCTGCTCTGTAGGTGACACCAAGAGCCAACAGATCTATCTGCAACTGCCGACAGTAGGGAAGAATGAATTCGGATATCACTCCAGTCAAGTATAGGGGAATTTAGCGTGGAACTTTAAAATTATCGATATGTCAAGGAAATATGTTTTTGAGAACGATAATTTGGTAGATTTTATACCTGTATTTTCATTTGAATTTGATGACCCGTGAAATGTATCCATTTCGCCGTTACGTTCAATTTGTGTTCTGCAGTTTGCGATGTTTTTCTGGATATATGCAGGACATAATTGCCTAAGGTGCCTAAGGTGCTATCAGAGCGTTTTACAAAATTATGGTGGGTTGAAATGCTTACTATTTGTGCTCAACTTCTGGATATTTTAAAAATATCCTAGTAGATAAAATCGAAAAACAGGATCGTTAGCACCCTGTGGACTTTGTTTTTAGCACGCTGCAAGACTTTCAAAAATGTATTCAAATAATTTGATAACTTTCCTAAAATAAATTCAAGAACTCAAATTACAATTCGTTTATTCATGTCAGTAAACACATTTATGTTTACAAGGGTCATGTGGTACATGGTAATAATTGAATGAGTCATAAAGATATCTTATGCCGTCAAAATAAGAGGAAACAGTTAGGTAGTTTTTGCAAATCAATAAACAGATAGGCTTATACCTGGATTAAGTACATTTCTTGTCTACTGTAATAGGTAGGTGGACGCGATGCTGCCAGAAATGGATGTGTGCGATCAATAAACAAACCAGAAGACTGAACTGCGGTGTCCAATGATTTTTGTATTGCCTTTTTTATTGCGTTACTAGAAAACTCTGTTGCGTATATGATGGAGTTTACTAGAACTTTGCAGCTTGTTGTCTGCCTTCTTCTACAAACTCCACCAAATCTAGACACTGTCAACCTTATCCTCCGATGAAGGCGCGACAAAGTACAGTCCTATGATTTGGTGACTTGTTCGATCTGCAAAATCTCGTCGTCACTTTTTTTAAGTTTCCCAAAAAATTTTCGCTTAGCAACCTCCAAATCAATGTAGTTAATGTCAGGTTTTTGATTGAATTCGCCATAAATCTATTCATTTTCTATGGAATTGCTATCCGAATTGTTAGTTATTTTTATATCAGCTTTTTTTGGTCTGAGTATCTTTTCAAGATTCTTGCGTTTCTTTGTTTCATCTTAGCGATAAGCGAGGTTGGACTAAGCTTTGAACGCAAATGTATTTAGGCTACTTATACAGGCCGCTGGGTATTGTGGCTCACTACAGCTGCAGCACATCTTCCATGGGATGACCTCTTTTTCGCTTATTCGCTTACCCCAATGTATTTTGCGATTGTAGCGTTGAACTACTCGACACTATTGTTGACCTAATCATGAATTAAACTCACTGCATTCGTAATTAAGATGGTCGCATATGACCCTTTATTGTCCATTATCAGCATTGATGAAAAAAGTCACTCAAGAACAATTACACCAACAACAATTCAACAACACAAAATCGACGAACAGTAACAAGGGGAGAAAAATACTAAATGATCACTTGCTGAGTACCAAAATAAGAAACGATTTACATTATAGATCTCTAATCGAAATCGAAATTTACCTTGGTATGCACCCGCAGTCATCCTTTCCTCTTTTAAAGTAGCACCGACGACCGTCTAGGCCCAGCCCACCCTCGTTTTCCTTTGAGTGAGCACTGTGAAGTAAAGAAAGAGACCCCGACGCATGTTCTGTGTCGCTGTGAGGCTCTGAGCTACTACAGGCAGACTATACTGGGGTCCACCACTTTGGATCCCCAGAACATTAAGGATCTGGGACTCAAGGCTATACTCAACTTTGCTAGAAGGGCGGGGCTTGGGGTTTAGGACATGTAGAGGTGCATAAAGGCTCGTTTAAGTGGCGTATGCGCCAGCTTGTCACGGTGGCCGGTATGCCTTTCATAATTCATGCATAGTTTTTGCTTTTCTTCCCCAAATAGCACAACTACATCTTAAAGACGTTTTAAAAGCGTCTTTTTGAGATAGTTGTAAGGACGTCTTGTGAACGGTTTACAACATCGTAAAGACGTTGTAAAGACGAACGTGTATTAGGAAAACAGCGTCCTTAAATACGTTCGTTAGGTCTTTAGTGCGGCATTAACGATACATAAGAAAAAAACACTCAGATTATTAAAAAGTAAATTTATTGAAACGGATGTTTTAAAACAAGTAAATTTCTTGAACCTGAATAATATCTTTCTCCAGATGTTTTATGCAGTGGCGGGGCAACAGGAAGTTCTTCCAAGGCAAGGCTTCATTGGTCACTTGAGTGAAATTTTGTGTGCCCCAGGCAACAAGCTGACACTGTTGCTTTGCGAGAACTTGGTGTTCACTCTTACTGGTTTCAACCCTGAACAGACAAATACCTCCTTACTGCCTGACATTATGGCGCATGCACCGGCTGGTTGTTCTACGAAACAGATGCTTCATTATGGACAGGAATTAGGAACAGGTAAATACAATATTAAAAAGATTAATAACCCACTGAACACCTATATATATATATGTATAAATATTACCTGAATTTTAGATTCCTATGTTTATGTACTAGATTCAAATAAGGTAAAGATGAGCTTGTACACTGGTTGATTGTTTAGCACAGTTTACATTTCTATGCATACTGTACATATACTACAATGTGTAGGTTGGCTCTTGTTGTGGACTTCGTGTGTGATTTTTTTCCCTCTCCATCTTATTTTTCTCAGGTTACACCTGTATCCGGATCTATGGGCATGCGCATCTACTTTTTTAGTTGCATGTGTGCATTTATTTCGGGCCTGATGAAGCCAACCAGCAGAAATACGTATCGCTCGGGTTACTTATCCTATTTTCTGCTCGAGTCCACTTCTTTTTGCGGAAATTGCTCATTATTTTCCTATTTTTTGTAGGGTGGGCCATCTATCGGTTTCGATTTGAACCACGTGTTAATTTGACGCTGACAATACTTATGTCAATCTGATTTGTCATAAAATTCAGTATATTATCTCCGCTGAGCGAAATGAATCGATTTACGCTTGAGCAACGTTGGGTAATATTGGAAATTTATTTCCAAAACAAAGACAATTGGGCAGAAATTGCACGAAAATGCCGTTCAAAATTCGGTCGCAACGAAGCACCAACAGCGCCCGGTATACGCAAGTTTATTAATAAAGTGCGTGAAACTGGTTTCATTGTTGATGCTCCAACACGTCAGCGTGCTCGTACAGTGCGTACACCCGAAGGTATCGATGCTGTGGCTGCGAGTGTGCGTGAAAATCCATCAACGTCAACACGTCATCGTTCCCAAGAATTGAACATTTCCCGCACCAGTTTACGACGAATTTTGCGGAAAGATCTCGGTATGACGCCTTACAAAGTTCAATTGGTTCAAGAGTTGAAGCCGCGTGACCATCCACTTCGTTCTGCCTTCGCTACATGGGCCAACGAGCAACTAATCAATGATGTCGATTTTGCGAAAAAAATAATCTTTTCAGACGAAGCTCATTTTCATATTGGTGGCTACGTCAATAAGCAAAATTGCCGTATCTGGGGCTCGGAAAACCCACACGAGGTCTTAGAGAAGCCAATGCATCCCTTGCGAGTGACTGTTTGGTGTGGATTGTGGAGCGGAGGCATCATTGGCCCATATTTCTTTGAAGACGGGGACGGCGCAACCGTTTCTGTCAATGGAAACACCTATCGCACCATGATAACTGATTTTTTTGTTCCTGCTCTTGATGGTATTGATGTGGAGAATGTTTGGTTTCAGCAGGATGGTGCAACTTGTCACACATCGCATGCCACAATCAACTTATTGCGCGAAACCTTCGATGGCCGTTTAATCAGTCGAAATGGTGATGTCAATTGGCCGCCAAGAAGCTGCGATTTGACACCATTGGACTATTTCCTGTGGGGCGCTGTTAAAGACAAGTGTTATGTCGACCATCCAGAGACAATTGACCATTTGAAGGCCAACATTCGTGATGCCATTGACGAGATACGGCCCCAAACACTCGAAAAAGTGCTCGAAAATTGGTCCGATCGAATGGGCTACTGTGAGGCCAGCCGCGGCAGCCATTTGAATGAAGTAATATTTCATTTCTGAGCGGAACAATTGTACTTCAAAACAAAAAAATAAATTTGGCAATATCTCAAACCGTTTTTGTTTTATTTTATTTTTAAATCGAAACTTTTAAATGGCCCACCCATTATATATATATACGTATGTGTGTGTGCTGTTACTTTATCTCTATCAGAAGTGTTAAATTTCACTGACTTAGTTTCGTTATTTCATATTTATTCAGGAACGACGACACGTTTATATTCAAGAATTGACATAACCGTTGTATCAGCCATTTATTCCATTCAACTGGCCAATAAATAAAATCTCAGAATCGATGAAAAAAGCTTACGACCGATTTGACTTTTAGTATTTACGAGCCCCTTCCCACTTCAGTTGGCCCACTTCAAGATTTGTACCAAAATATGCCTTTATAAACTAAACATGATGAAACTATTTACTTCTAAAACAATTTATTTTCTCAAAAACACTTTAGATACACTCTAGTCGTAAAAAATACATATTTGAAATCACTCACACTCACACCTATAACTAATAGTACATCTGAACAAATAAACAATGTGCGAATAAATGCGCGAAGTTAACAAAGCAACAATTGAAAGATTACCATTGGGTAACATCACCTTTATTTTTTGTTACGACTGAAATTCTTTGGGGCATAGTGTTAACCAAGTTTTGGCAAAAATTTTGTGTAAAACAATATTTCTTGAAGCTTTTGTCTCAGTTCGGTGATTGTACGAGCAGGATGTTGTCGTAGAACCTTTTTCATCTCGTGCCACAAAGTTTCAATAGGTGACAGATCTGGACTGCTAGAAACCCATTTCAAAAGTGGTACATTATTTTCTTCCATCAATTTTATAGCCTTTTTTGAGGTATGGCGCGCTGCACCATCTTGCTGAAACACAAAATCTTGGCCGGATGTCAAACATTCTTCCATCACTGTTAAAAGCGATTCTTCTAAAATTGCCAAATATTTGTTTGAATCCACATTTCCATCAATAAAATGAAGTTTTACTACTCTTTTTGATGACATACTGCCCCAGAGCATAATGGATGCTGGAAATTTCGCTTTTCTCTTTAGATAGTCAACATGGAACGCTTAATTTTTTTTGCGAATGACTCTACTGCGACTGTCACCAACACAAACTTCGAATCGGGCCTCATCACTCCATTGTATTGCACACCATTGTTGAGGTGTTTATTGTCTATGTTCTTTAGCCCATCAAAGCGGATTTTTCTTCTGCAGTGGAGTTAATAGTGGCTTTTTTTTGGCCTATAAACAAGTTGTGCAACTTTAGGGTTTTTACTTCACTTTTTTTTTTATAAGAAATCTTATCTTGCAGGTGCTAAATCCCGGTTTGTGGGCCTCTCTGTGAGTTGTCGACCTCGAAATTCTCCTTCGAGCAGCGTCACACTCCACGGAGCACTTAATTGTAAATAATTGGCACGCCTGTTTTTCACGATTATTCTTCTTAATGCTCTTGGATGGGCATTTGTTATATTACTTTTTTCACATACCGTGGCTTAATATTAGCTGAATCAGTTTCGTTATATCTTCTAACAATATTTCTCACACTGTACCGCGATAAGTCTAACAAAGTCGCAATTTCTGAGTTTAATTTCCCAGAATTAAAAAATTTAATTATCAGTAACCGAATTTTCTCACTAGTAACCTTTTCTCTACCCATTTTGGAAACCTTAACTACCTAAAACTATTTTAAACGTATTCTGACACCTGTGATTAATAAAAACAATTGTCATGACTTTTATTTACACAGCCACCTATGAGTTATTGACTTATTTTGCATTGAAATGAAAATAGGTTGATATGCTGTAATTGCAACAAAAAATGAAAAAATTATAATGAACAAACGATTTGACATTTTTATGCGTCTATTGTCTTAATGTGACTTTTTCTACATAACTGATCTCTGTACCCTTTTTATATAATCATTTACTATAAAAGTTATCACAATTCGCAGTAGATGTTCCTGTAAAAATGCAAGGGTCGGTTTTGCTTCTTCAAACAAACAGGCGAAATATGCCTTCATGGCAGATTCTGTTTAGGACCGTCCCATTATACAAATCAGTTTTAAAGTTTCATTCGTCTTCGTGAAATGTTAGAGTCTGAATGTTAAACACATCTTGTACAACTTATCCTCAAGTCAAATGAATAGTTGTACAGCCTTACGTTGTGCCTGACATAAAAAGCTTAAAATAATACAATGTTATTTCCAGGTCACTTTCGGCAGTACGATTATGGTATGGTAAATAATCTACGAAAATACAAAAGCATACACCCACCGCGGTACTACATGAAAAACATAAAAATACCAATGTATCTGATCTACAGCAGAAACGATTGGATATCTTCAGAAACAGATACACGGAAGCTATGTACGGAAATCGGATCATCATGCAAGGCCTTCCTGATATCTGATAAGTCCTTCAATCACTTAGATTTTGTATATGGTATTTATACAGATACGTTGGTAAATCCTAAAGTATTAAGTTCATTTGCTAGACACTGATACTTTTACAGGTTCATATTATTTTTTACGTAACTTGTTGGACATAGTATGCTTCCTACAAATATTGCCCAAATTTTAAGTGGTGCAGAGAACAAAGTTTTGTAGGTTATAAAGATCTGACTATCAGTGTATGTATAGAGCTAGAAGAAATTGTTGAAATCTGGGAGTACCACATCGGAGATCAGCATCCCAACTTTTCACCATCAACTTTCTTCAGATGTTAGTCGGGCTCTACGACAGTCAACTTATTGCAGCATTCAAAAGCTGCTTGCTACTCGGCAGTTAGTAATACGATTCTTTGTTTATATACGATGAGTGAGCATGTGGTGGTGCGAACAGCCTTTTTATAGCGAAAGCAGGTATCATCTTCTCCACCAAATTTTAGGAACTGCTTAATACCTGAATGAAGTTACAAGTTGAAAACTAAGACTAAGGTGCATTGAACATAGCAGGTGAACCACCGTTCATGCTGTTTATATTGAATAACCTGGTCAGTAATAATGCAGAAGTTGGTTCTGGTAAGCAGTTGAGTCAAAGTCAAAACTGCCGGCAATCTATGTCCAACAGTGATAATTTTATCCCCCAATAACATACATTGTATTGATGTGCTTCTACGCATAGCTTAATTTGTTATACAAACTTATCTCTGACTTAATGCGATGTATGTACTCATTTTCCTACCACTGTTTTTGTAATATTTACAAATAAAATCAAGTTGAGGAGGAATACTTGTTTTATTAATGTATTCTAACTACTAGAGGCAGCTTTCAGCTAGAAAACAGCTCAGTGGTCTTAATGAATTGGAAATTTGGCTGGTTAAATGGCGAATCTGGATCGACAACTCATCAGGAAGACAAGCGACACTTACCTCATGCATCTCAAAATCTGGGTATGTTAAAATGTTGGCTGTATTGCGGATACACTGTATCAAAAATGAAGAAAATACCAACGGATAAACAATGCTTACATCTGGAGAAAATTGTGTCATCGCTTTACTATTCAGAACATTATTATCACAACATACAAAATTTTGTAACCTATTTATTCTATTCCAATAAAATACGTTTTTTTTTGTTATGTTGTATAATAGATTATGCTCAATTTTAGAAACAGGTCAGATTTGAACAGCTTCTTTGAATTCAGATTAAATGCTTGAAATCATAAACAGTGTTGTAGTTAATGAAGCATTATTAATTGGTGTTCCAACAATATTACCCCCTTTGGGAACATAATCATGTTCTCCTCAACTGGTTTTACATATCTGAAACGGTTCTTTGCATAGCCTAAAAATTTATGTCTCTCCATCTGGAACTGGATCGACCATCAATGTATTACAAATTGACTTCAGAGTATTTTGGTGGGGTAAAATAAGCCATGGCTCCTAATAAATCTACATGAATGTGGACTGATTGTATACAATAGAGTCAAACATTATCGTCTTTTGAGGGGTAACTGTGTCTAAAAATGGAGTCTTTAGTATTACCCGAGTTGAGTGTCAGTTCCTGAGAGTACATTTTACATCCAGATCTTTATCAACAATTACAGAATGTGATGTAATAGCTGGTTTCATCCTGAACAACTTTATGCCACTCATCTGGAGATTGCCATGAACTTAAAACTGCGAAAGTCTGAATAATTTAGAAAACTTGTTGACTTTTTGTTAGGAGGTACACTTATCAGTGCTATCATACAGTGATTTAAGTACATAGTTCCTTGTCCCTCAATTTTTCATTTCGGCTTCTTCTGCTTGAGATGTCGTTTGAAAAATATTTTGAGCAATTGGAGAGACTACCAGTATCCTTTTATATATCTCCATCTTCCTAATACACACACATGCAACCCACCCCTGTCAGAACGTTTGTTCGGTAAGCTCAAAGACATACGTTTTTTAGTTGTGTATCTCCGTCTCCGAAACTTTGTCAGTGCGTATGAGTGCTCTTCAATCATACTTGTCAGAGGGACAACTTACTTGACACGGGCGTTGCAATTTGAGCTGTCCTGTTATCAGTCTTCAATATAAAATTGTACAATGCCCGGAAATACGATGAATGAATAACATCAGTAAATGAAAACTTATCGATGAGAAAATAATTACAGTGGAAATGAAAAAGGTTAGACACAATATTATAATTGTCGGAGTATATGAACAGAGCGAAGACGCAGATCGTGAAATTAAACATGACAAGACAACAAGATGACGGATAAAGTTGTATATGTTGAAAAGGACAGGGAATTATGTATATACAGGGTGGCCCATCCATGTGTGGACGAAAGATAAACAAATACATTTTGGGAAAATCTATTTATGGCATGTTACACACGGCATTTGAGGACACATTTCTAAAATATTTGCAATTGTACAGCGTATCCCAATTTTGACCTACATATCAAAGTTGTGATTTTTTGCATGGAATGCCTCAAATTTTATTGCATATTTGGATAAACAAATTCAAAAGAAGAAAATTGATATGACATACTATGGGGTTTGGGTAATTAGCTACTGAGACGTAGGGTGTTTTGTCCACAAAAACCGTCTACTTCGGCAACCCCTCAATCCGCCATTTTGAAATTTGAAGTACTGAATTTTGTATCAAAACAAAACTTACACACCTTAGCTTTTATCTAATTTGTTACTTGAAATCACAACTTTGATATATAGGTCGAAATTGGGACAACCTGTATAATGGCCACCCAACTAGCAAAGTAGTGCTATAAGCTTTTGGTAAAAGAACCGTTCAGCCATAAAAGCTCTCTATTGTTGTTGTCTGGACACCAAAATGCTGGCTTAATGTTGCGTGGAATGCAATTTTGCTTTTTGCAACATATTTGCTCTAAAATGTGGTGTTTAAAATATTCTTATAGCATAGTTATACAGCACCTTATAGGACAAATTTTTAACTGTTGCATAAACGTTTATACAACTATTTTATACGGCATATTTGCACGTTAGCCAAAATGGTTCTGTTGAGGCATCTATGGTAACGTTTATAAAACAATCCCGAGCCTTGTTGTTTTGCTGTGCAAATTTACTACTTTAGCCAACAAATTGCTCCAAACGGAAGCACTTATACAACTGTTGTTTAGTAACTGTTAAAGGCTGTACATATGCAACAATATTACAACTTTTGTAGTACAAAATTGCTGTGTTTGGCATACATTTGTTGCTAAATATGTTGGTATACAACTTCACCATAACCTAACTTTCTGCTGTCATATTTTTGTTAAAATACCATAACTAATGTTTTAAGACAAACAACGCATGCATATTGGTTCAAACGGTTTCATCAACTGTTCAAACAGAAGATATAGATCTGGTACAAATTCTGGGTAAATCATTCGACTCTGTCGGTATTTCATTTCAGACATTTCTCAAATTGTTGCATAACTGCTGCAGGAAACACCAAAATATTCTAATAAACTAAAGACAACATGGACGATGCCATGATTATACACAACCACCCGTCATATTAGGCAAACATTCATTCCTCTATTTAATATTAAATAATTATGTTTCAGTTCGAAATTACATATATATTGTAATAAACATTAGTGTAATTCTGTCTAAATCTAGGATTTGTGGAAGATTTAAAGCAGATAAGTTCAGTTTTCCATCTTAAAAATCTAGACATACTTTTGATCATTATTAAAATATGAATCAAATACGAATCCCGTAGAAATTGTGTAACTACTTTGCACGATAATCACAATAAAATTTCCTGCGCAAGTAATTCAATAGCCCTATATCACAGTGTAGAAGTTTATCATATACCTGTGTATGAAATTCCCAATGGCCGATATGTAAGTAAACAAGATGACTGTAATATGTTAGGTATATATTCTGCATTTCGTCTATACAATACATAAGATATAGTTTGGTTGCAATAAAGTAGAATCACGTAACAGAATAGTTGTATAGTTGACAAAAACTGAATCTTGCACTGACGCAAATGTCCTATAGCGGCTGCAAGAGGCTTACACTTTTGTTTTATTACTGTTACCTGCAGCCCTCATTTAATAGATTTTCCCAAAATGTATTTGTTTATGTGCTCGGTCCACACATGGATAGGCCACCCTGTATATTATCAGATTTAAATGGAAGGGTAGAAGGATAAGAATGATCCTGTAGTAGGCAAATATTGTTAAGGAGTGATAAATGAAAACGGAATACGCATTAGAGTTGTTTTTTAAAACACGTCCTTTAAGATAATGTTTTGGTTTTTCATGCATAAGGGCATTCTCAAATATACGTGGATTCAACCGACTAGAAATTTGCGCTCTATAATTGACTATGCAATACAGCGCCAAGGGACTCGTCTAAAGACTACAGACGAAAGGGTATACCGTGGACCGGAATGTGGATCATCACTTGGTAAAAGCGCAAATGATAATATGCGACGTAAATTGATATCGATGAGCACGTGGTTTTGTTTCAAGGCGATGACGTCAATCGCCAAATGTATGTCCTCAATCTGTGGACCTGCATCACTTCTGATAAACATCGTCCTTCCTAAACAATTTTTCTTATTTACTCTTTTTCAAATAGAAGCCGCACTCGAAATACCAAAATATATCTAATCTCTAGATCAATTTCTTCCACCAAATAGTCTAGCTACAATTACCATACAATACCCACAGGTTCTTCATTATATAAGAAATATATAAACTATTTTCTTCACTACAAATTGTATCTATTTGTAAAGTACTAGATAAATGAGATGTCTTCAAAAGGTTTGCTGTTGCTGATGTGTATTTGCACTTTGGAGTCCAAGTGCGATGTCATTTCACTCAATGGGCTGAATAAAATATATCAAGATGCTACATCTGATGACTTCATAAGTACGGTATGTGGCAATATTCGGTTATTTCCAAAAATGAATTTATGATTCTGCCGGTCGGTCATTTCCACTGGAACACAGATCAGTTTAGCGCGAAGCTAGGCAACATCATAAAGGGTATATTGGGATCTTGGATATTTCTGCATTAAATAAAATAACTAGATAGTTGGTGATACTTTGGAAAAAATGTGTCATATCCCGATAGAGTCATTCCCCACTTCTCTTGCCCTGTTAATCAGTAATTGACCGTGGCGTCTCGTCCTGCGGCAAACAGGGTCAAAAATTGTAATTTTTTTCAAGAAACATGACATTGTTTTGCTGACTTTAATGGGAAGTAGCTTAAGCTGTGGCTGTTTTTCAAATAGTATTTATATTAGGTATACTGTAACAGAGCTATCTCTTAATAAATTTTTATTTTCCTCAGCATAGACCCCACTGCCAATTATAAGAATTTCGACTAACTTACCTACGCCAGTCATCGGCCGTTAGTATTTTTTTGACATTATTTTAAAAGTTTATGATCATGATTAGTTTCTCGTTGTGAAAATCTGTTTAACCACATTTGAAGTATTTGGGGTACAAAATACAGTGCAACCCGCATATATTGGACTATGACAAATAGTCTATTATAGGCGGATGACCAACTTAAAAGAAACACTTCTTTTTATGAAAAAAGCAGCAGAAATAACATATAAAGATTAAAATGTGTTTGTTCAACATGTATTACATAAATAAAGATACATACAAGAAAGTTATACGTAATTTTGACATTTGCATTTTTTCAGAATCTGATACACAGGCATACATAATTATTATGTAATAAAGCTAGTAATTTTCATTTGAACAGATTGTTTTTTGTATAATTATTCAGAACAGCAAGTTGAATTTTGTTTAATTTGGTAAGTGTGTGAGTTGTTATCAAGTACAAAATGAATCGGTAGCGTACAAAAAACAACAAAATACGGCTCTGACTACCTGGCGTTGACGGACCCGTCACAATTGTGTGTCACTTGTCGATATGGGGAAATTTGAAATATTAGTAGATAATCAGCTATTATTCTACGGTAATGGATACTCGTGAAAAAGGCTGTATTTGACATTTCCGATTTATTTCCATATAGTGTTTTCAATTTGCCAAATTATTGGAATGTTTGATGTAATATAAGCTGTCGCGACGCGTACAATTCGGTCAACCATTGTTGCCTAATTTTCTAGCCCTTCTGATGAGAAATTCTGACCAGGTATAGTATGTACCTACACTTTGCAGATAATACTGCTTATATATCCAAGATATATTACCGGGCCATAAATATTGCCCATTTAGAGGTGCCATTAGAAATAGGCAAACTACAGTGCAACCCGCTTATAATGGACTCGGCGGCACTGTGACAAATAGTCTATTATAGGAGCATGACCATCTTAAAAGAAACACGCAGCAGAAATAACATATTAAAAGTTTAAAATGTGTTTAACATGTATTACATAAATAAAGATACATCCAAAAAAAGTTGTAAGTAATTTTGAAATTCGCTTTTTTTCATAATCTGATAGACATACTACAGGCATACGTACTATATAGGTATGTGTAAAAACCGTAAATTATTTGGTAAAAAAGCTAGTAATTTTATTTGAACAGATTGTTTTTTTTTTGTATAATTAATTAGAACAGCAAGTTTAATTTTATTTAATTTGGTAATTGTAGCTGTACTGCCTTCTTCTTGCTGAAAATAACGTTGCATCTTTTTCACGCAGTCAAATGCCTCCTTAGTTGTCACAGGAAGCTCTTCTTCATCGTTGTTTTCTAGTTCGTCCTCCTGTTCGTTATCAACGGATCCTTCATTAAGTCTGACAATTCTTGTGTTGCTATTAACTTATACTCAACATTTACCAATTCATTAAATTTGTCTAACGTATATTCAGTAAACTATTTTCAGTAAATCACTTAATGGAATTTCATTTTCTGGATGAAAATCGTTGACAATTTCAGTTATGTCTTTTACTAAACCAGCATGGCAAAAACAATTACGAATCGATTCTGGAGTAAATTCCCATGCAATAGTAAGCAAATTTATAGCATCTCAAATGGTGACAGCTTTGGTAATGTTGACATCTTCTTGAAGCTCCACAATTTTCATCAACATATGTTTCCGATAAATTTGTTTAAAACTCCAAATGACACCTTGATCCATTGGTTGCAGAACCGATGTCACATTGGGTGGAAAAAATTGAAGGTTGATGTTATAAAGGGAGGCGCATCGAAAACGAAACAGACGCATTTACCGGCAGCTCAGTTTTTTTTTTAAAAACGCTCAGACCCGTCGATTTTGTTTTCGAGGGGGACACAAGTTTGGCAAAAAATCACGTTAACACGTGCAGCCCCCTGGGCGGGGGTGACACCAACCCTAAAATCTTAAATGGAAAGGGGGGTCGAGTGATACCTTATTTTAAAGGACATTCAATTCCCTTTATAATGATGTAAAATACATGAGCTTCAGTTCAGTAGTTTTGAAGATTCATTGATTTAAAGCTTAAAGTAGACTTTAATAGGTACATCAGATTAGTTCGTACTACTTTCAGATGAAATTTGACTAAAAGAATTTACTTAATAAGTAAATGCTTTTCTTCTCTACGCCCATGGTTTGTTTATCATTTTGTTGAAAATACCTATTGAAGCGTTTTTTGTGGCAAAAAAGTTATTTCTTGAAGAAAGATAAGGAAATATCTCGTACTTATTTTAAATAGGAATTTAGTACATAGTTTGCGATTGATTTGACCAAACTTTGTTGCTAAAATAACTTGTAACGCTTTATTACATAAATTAACCATGGTATATTACACAGCAGAAAGAGTTGGAATTATCGAAATATTTTTCGGAAATAACCAGTGCGCTAATAGAACAGCAGAAATATTTAATGAGCGACATGAGAACAGTAACGTGCATCGAAAATATGTTCTAGAACTTGTAGCTAAATTTCGGGAAACTGGGTCAGTCGCCAATAAAAAACGCAACATTGAAAATTACATAAGGAACGAAGCAATAGAAGTGGGGGTTTTAGGACAAGTTTATGTAGATCCTACGTTAAGTACCCGCAACATGGTGACTGTGTGTGGTGTTAATCGACGTACTGTCCAACGGATTCTAAAGGTCCATTCATTTTCATCCGTATAAAATTTACCTGGTACTCTATTCAACACTTGCTTTTCCGACGAATGTTCCTTTTTCTTAAATGGCGTAGTAAATTGTCATAACTGCCGATATTGGTCCGATTCTAATCCCAGAATTTATCATGAGGTTCATACACAGCAGCCACAAAAATTAAATGTTTGGGATGGTATCTTTGGCGATCATTTAGTTGGTCCTTTTTTTCTTGCCTGGAAATTTGACCGTTGAAATGTATTTGGAATTACTGGAAGAAAATCAGATTGATCGGCGGTACATTGTGAACAGGTTGATGTTCCAACAGGATGGTGCACCACCACATTACGTGTTCGACAATATTTAGATCAAACGTTTCCAGATCGATGGATTGGTAGAAGAGGTGCCATTGAATGGCCACCAAGATCGCCAGATTTATCACCTTTGGATTTCTTTGTGGGGTCATTTAAAAAGCAAAATCTATGCTACTCAGCCAACATCATTAGAAGACCTGCGACAAAGAATTGTGCATGAGTGCCTTCAAATTACTCCTCAAATATTGCAAAATGTGCGGCAACGTTTTGAGCAAAATCTTTATTATTGCATAAAGAGTCATGGTAGCCATTTTCAACATTTACTTGCCTAACGGGTCAGTTCGTTCTTCATTGTTAAATTACTTTGCTGCCAAATGTATTGATCTCCACTAATGATGATGTATTAGTTTTATTTAAGCTTTACATCAATAAATCTTCAAAACTACTGAACTAAAGTACATTAATTTTATATCATTATAAAGGGAATTGAAATACCTTTAAAATAAGGTATCATTCGACCCCCCCTTTCCATTTAAGATTTTGGGGGTGGTGTCACCCCCGCTTAGGGGCTGCACGTGCTAACGTTGTGAAAAACTTGTGTCCCCCTCGAAAACAAAATCGACGGGTCTGAGCGTTTTTTCAAAAAAGCTGAGCTGCCAGTATATGCGTCTGTTTCGTTTTCGATGCGCCACCCTGTATATTTGGATGAGCGGGGCAGTTATCGACCAAGAGCAAAATTTTACGATTTTTCTTAACAAGTTCAGCGCCCCACTTTTTTAAATATTCTTCAAAAATTGATGAAGTCATCCAAGCTTTATTATTTCCAACATAATCGACGGGGATTGTTTTAACACCTGGGATTCTTAAATTTCCCTGAAATAAGAAAAGGTCATAAGTTCTTTGCAGCACTGCCGTTGAGTATCAAAAACATTAGAACATGAATTTGTATTCATTCACTTACCTATTATCAATAGTTTCCGTTTTAAGTACCAGAAGCATTAGCACAAATCATAACAGTTAATGGATCTTTTGATAGTTTCCCTCCATTGCAAGTTTCGTATCAACTGAAGCTGACTCACCACACATTTTTCCAAAAACAATGTTATGTCTTTCCTTAAACCTGTCTAGCCAACCGGAACTACATTTGAAGTAATCTCCAATCAATTTCCCAGGTTCTTCAACATTTATTTGTAGCATAGGTCCACTTATTGGAAAATTATTCGCACGCTTTTGTTGAAACTACTTAAACAGCGTATCATCGACTTGGGGATGCATTTTTTCTTTTGATTATTTGATTTCCAGTCATTTTTAGTTGTCTCACGGTTTTTCCAAATATTTGAGACAATGGATATTTTATAGCCATACGAGCACATATATTTGCTTGTGATGAACCCTGCTCAAGCTCATTAATTATTGTGGACTTTTCGTGTAAAGGGAATGCACGTTTCGCACTTTTCGACATATTTATAACTCTAATAAATACAGTATAACACTAGTGGCCAAGTTCGAATGCAAACTGCGAAGCCAAACCGCCGATTAAAATTGTCAGCTATAAGCGAGGCTCTATTTTAAGCGAGTCTATAATATCCGAGGATTTTACATGCAATTATTTATAGGACCTTAAATTGTGTATAGGGGTTTCCATTATAAGCAAGTTCATTATAAGTGGATTCCACTGTTTATGGTCAATATTAGTTGGTGTTGAAACTATTGCAATTTTAGCTTGGATGCATACCATATACAGTCGTATACATTTTAGATTGGAAATCAGTTAAATCATTTTCTAACTCAGATAGACAACCTGTGTTTGTTGATTTGAGATATATGCTTTTTAAGCATTTGACTACAACTAACATATACAAAAAGGCGCCAACTACTGGCTTGAAAATAGTGCACAGAGAAAAAGTTAACTAAATTAATCAAAATTGTAATTATCCAAATTAAAAATTTTATTAACTATGTGACAGCTAACAAGTTTAGCTAGTTTACTTAAACTCCGACTTCTAAAATAGTTTACTCAAATCTATGAAACACGTTTAATTAAACCAAAACGCAATCGTTTGATTAAACTTATTAAACCATTTACTTAGATTGATTATACCAATCTATTTAAAATTAATAGACTATCAAAAAGAGTTTACCTGTTTGGTTCAATTGAACTGAATTTTCTGGTACCAGTTTAACTGACAGTCATATACTATCAAACTAATTTGCTTGAAACTATCAAAACATGTACCTGTCTAATTGTTTAATTAGGTTAGGTAACTTAGTTTATGTAGAGAAGATACATTTAAGAGAATTTATCATTTGAATAAAAACAATTAAACTGTTTATTTGAGTCGCGGACTCATTAGTGCGTGTACTCGGTCCTTCATTCGTGTATGATCGGGAGTATGCGACAGACGCAGTGCCGGTTACACCCTAGGAACTCAGTTTAATTTGTGATTTTTGCGAGGAGCTTCATATTCGACTTTTTTATTATACTCCAACCACCACGAAGGCCTAATGCCTAAAAACCCATGGGGTATCGTGGGGTTATAAGAGGATACAGGGGAAAGGGGGAACGCCACACAGACTCTGGCGAGGGAACATGTGTGCATGCAACATGCATACATTCTGGCCCCGCCTACGAGATCCGCCGGGTGGTACCACCACGTTCGACAGTCAGAGACCGTCTACCACCTACGAATGCTATCGTTGTTGCTTTAGTAGCTCTAAAGTTGATCAGTCATGGTAATCAAGTGAAGTATGCGAACATAAGTTGCTTAGTGATCCATAACCATGAATAACTCTCTTAGAAATTTCATTTATGCAGCAACATTGGGGTTAAAGAAAGGCATTTATATCAAACATATGCTTAGCATAGACTTGATCTGCTTTATATTGTATTATTGGCAAATATCCTAGCGTATAAAAAGTCATGTCAGATGTCAAAACACCTCATATCTCGGTAGCTAATTACCAAAACCCCATAGTATGTCATATCAATCTTCTTCTTTTGAATTGTTTTATCCAAATATGCAATATAATTTGGAGCATTCCATTTAAAAAATCACAACTGTGATATGTAGTTCAAAATTGGGGTATAATTGCCGATATTTTAGAAATATGCCCTCAAATGTCATATATAACATGCCATAAACAAATTTTCTCAAAATGTATTTGTTTATGAGTAATATTCCGTCTACACATGGATGGGCCACACTGTATAATGTGCTTATTATTCAAAATAACTTTCTGCGGCGATGCGTGCGGATACGTACGGCTTTAGCTTTCTGCGATGCTTTTATAAATCATATCTTAATTGTTTTTATAACTACACAATATATTTTTCTGAATTTTATGACTCTTAAATGTCGCCTAACCTTTAATTTGAGTTGCCCAGTATATGATGGTTCCCTGAATATTTCGCCAAGTAGATTAACTCAGTACTTATTACTCATTGATATAAAACTGAAAAAGGCACGCCGACATAGATGAGAAACATGAACTTGCGTCATACAGATACCTTTGAGCAACAGAAGACTAAATAGTGACTTCAATACTTACACTGTTTAGGCTTAGGTGGTCGTAGATTTTGAAAATTGATTCAGTGGCCGTGGGACCACGGACAAAAAAAAATCACTGGACGTTGTGTTATAAAGTTTCAGAGATTAGTGCACATTTGCAGACATTGCTTGGGGAGTTTGAATAATGTAGGTTTTAAACTGTATGCGGTAAATTTGTTGTAAATTGTATTGGATGTCATAGGACGTATGCTGGACGGCATTCTTTACTTTCCGCAATAATAGGCAATGGATTTCGGGAATAATATATTACATCACTAGGCACCATGTCTATGTGTCTGTATGTCCTGTAATCCTTGACTTCTCTACAACCTTGTAGGTGGTAGACGGTCTCTGATTATCGAACGCGGAGGTACCACCCGGCGGATCTCGTAGGCGGGGCCAGAATGTATGCATGTAGCATGCACACGTGTTCCCTCGCCAGAGTCCGTATGGCGTTCCCCCTTTCCCCTGTATCCCCCTATGGTTTCACGGCGCCCCATGGCTGTTTAGGCCTTAGGCCTTCGTGGTAGTTGGAGTATAAAAAAAAACTCGAAAAGTACCGCGCGAATTGTGATGAGATTCCGAAATATGGTTACTCCTATTCCGAGAGCTTTCAGGGTCAAGAAAATTGATCCAGTGACGATGGCTCAAGTTACAAAAAAGTCAATGAAATGTCATCACTCGACCTATCAGAGACACCTGCTCATTTTCAGACTTCCTTTGGGGCTAAAAGTTCTGGTTTGTGGTAGCAAGGGATAGGGATTGTAAATAATGCGTTTTTAGTACGAGTGAAAGGCGTAGCACCTGATCTCGGTAATACCACACACATGATAATCATCCTACATATTTTCCATACATAAGCCACTGAAATATAAATATGATAGATTTAAATGTATCGAATATGAGGTTTTGCGTGATACCTTAAGAAGGCGGGGGCTGAGACAATGATCTTGTAAGTGACACCAAAACTTAATATGTTTACTTATTAGTGAATTATCTTTTAGATTGATTCGATAAGAAATAATGGATATGTTGCTGAAGAGCATTGGGTTGTCGGCCAAGAGGGATACATTCTTAGTCTCCACAGGATACCGCATGGAAAATCTGGGAGACAAAACGGCAAGGTAGCACTCTTGATGCATGGCATCCTTACTTCTTCATATGATTGGATATTGATGGGACCTGGAAAAGCTTTAGGTACGTTACAATTTTTATGGCAACAATAATTTTAGTAACGCGTGCGAAAGAGTACAACAAAGATTGTTAGCGTACAAAAATAATGGCGTCATGGCTGGTGTGGTTCAACACCGTTGCCTGACAGTCGATATTTAGGACAGCGAAAAAACTAGCGTTAGCGTTTTCAAATGGTTGGAGACTATTTGGTTGGCTTGATCCATGTAATTTTTTTTTGATATACATGTTTGTAACTAGCTCAGAGGGATCAACGTGTGTCTAACGTAATACTCTATGAAATGATGATAGCGTTGCTTTGGACGTGCAGAGTCAATCAGGGTTAAGTTAAGTGACATATAAATCCGAACACCCAGTTTAAGTGGTGTTATTTTAATAAAATTTTGTATCAGTACTTAATGAAGCATAATAAGTAAATGATAAAAATTGCACTGCTTTAAAGCCCTTTGACCTTTAATAATGTGTGGATGCACCCTGATGTGCTACGCATTCTCCAACGCGCCTAGGCATGCTTCTGATCAGGTGGTCAATGTCCTCCTGTGGTATCTCATTCCAGGCAACCACCAACTCCTCTCGAAGTCTGAGGAGGACGTTGCAAATTGAGCAATCTCCTGTCCATCATATCCCACACGTGCTCAATTGGGGATAAGTCGACAAATCTTGGTGGCCATGGTAACAATGTGACATCATTATGTTGAAAGAAGTCTATTGTGACTCTTGCAACATGTGGTCGGGCATTATCTTGTTGGAAAGTTGGATCTGCCAGGGTGTCAAGATAGGGTAAAAGATGAGGTTCTAGAACTTCATGGATATAACGCTGCGCGTTCATGTTACCTCTGATGAAGATTAAAGGTGACCTGGAACCATAAGCTATAGCACCCCAAACCATAACTCCAACAGTGTGATGAACATGTCTTTCAACAAAAAACTGTGGATTCCTCCTTTCACCACGTCGCCTTCTAACCCTGGCACGACCATCGTGCATGCCTAAACAAAATCGAGACTCGTCACTAAGGACAATACTGTTCCATTCCTGATCCCAGAGTGACCGTTGACTGCACCACTCAAGGCGATTACGTCGGTGTTCTCGAGTTAAAGGGAGGATCCAATGTGGCCGGTATGAAAACAAGCCAAAACTTCTCATTCGTCGGTAAACACTTCGCATGCCAATAGGTCTTCCGTGTTCTGCAAACCATTCATTTGCAGTGGACCTGGTAGTGGAGAAACGGTCCCTTAAGGCCAATAATCTTAGGCTGCGATCTTCACGGTCTGTTGTTCTACGGCGGTGTCCAGTGCCCCTTGCTCTTTGAGTACGGCCTTCTCGAAGCCATGCCTGACAACACCTAACCACAGTGTCTACACTTCTTTGTACTCTAACTGCAATTGCCCGAAAAGAAAGTCCAGCTTCCCGAAGTCCCACTATACGGCCCCTATCAAACTCACTAAGTTGACGAAATCGTACAGGTCTCCGTACTCTAGGCATCGTAACCGATCGTAAAGGATGTCAAGAACCAAAATCCGCCAACGTTGATTCTTTACTGCGGCTGAAATATTCATTTTTAGAGCGTTAGTGAATTAAAATAAAGCAGTATAAAAACCGGAATGCCCAACTGATAAGGCTGAAAATTTTTTCACTTGTTATTTACAGTAAGATAAATACATTCACCAACTTTTATTAAAATACAACCATTTAAACTGGGTGTTCGGATTTATATGCCACTTAGTATATTTGACGCCTTTATTCGAAAATAGAACAGCATCGTCTACTGTGACCATATCGTATCTCACTACATACGTAGTGTTTCAAAAATGTCTGGGGTATAAATTATATCCAAAAATGACAAAAAGCGTTTCTATAAATAAGGGTCCAAAGATCCTTTCTTTTGTTACACGCATGTGAGTAGATCGCGCCGTAGTAGTTGTTTAAGGCACATGTGCCTAGTTCATCATGCAGCGCTGCACGATCACCCAACGCTTCAGTATTGTTAAAACGTTTTAATTAAATAATGAGTCGATTGTTGCAACGATTCGGAAGCTACGACAAGATTTCGGTCTATATGATGTGCCCAGTGTCAACACCATCCGTCAGTTAAAGGTTTGCTAAGGTCGGGCCGTGTTCGAACTGTTCGTACTCCGGAAAATATCGATAGAGTTCGTGAAAGTGTAGTAGAGCGCCCTGAGACGTCTACCAGACATCGTTCTCAAGAAATGGGTATTCGTCGCACGTCATTATGCACTATTTAGAAAAAAGACGCTTTTACGGCCATACAAATCTCAGTTAATCCAAGAACTACAGCCTAGTGACCATTAAAGTCGCCGACAATACAGTCATGCAATATTTATACCCAAAATAACGATTTTTACCGACAACTGATAATGAGCGATGAAGCCGACTTCGATATGAACGGATTTGTTAATAAGCATAATTGTCGTAACTGGGCATTAGAGAACCATGAACGACCACTACATCCTCGTCGAGTCACAGTTTCGGGCGGTGTTTTGTATGGAGGTGTCATAGGACCTTTCTTCTTTGAAGACGCTGCAAGTGATTATCTTATTGTCACTGGCGAGCGCTAGCGTGATATGGTGCAAAACTTTCTGGCTTCTCAAATCCAACAATTTAATCTGCAACACATGTGGTTCCAGTAGGACGAAGCGACTTGTCACACAGTTAGGGAAGCAATGAATCTTTTGCGAACAATATTTCCGGGACGTTTAATTTGTTGATGTCAACTGGCCACCAAGGTCACCGGATTTAACGGCTCCTGACTTTATGGGGATTTTTGAAAAACAGGGCATATTCCAACAAACTAAATACTGTAGAACATCTGAAGAACAATATTACGGAAGCGATTGATTAAGAGGGTTCAGGTTTGCGCAGCTTTTAGAGGCCGACATTTGTCTGATATTATTCTTCATAAATAGTTCCAATAAAAGATTAAGATGAAAAAAATGGACCAACTTTATTTCATTTCACAAATATTCATGAGACAAAACAGCCGGTTACATATCAGCCACCCTGTAGTGATGTCTACGGAGCTGGTGAAGATATCCAGTTAGGATTTTAGACGTTTCCGGGAACATAGAACCTGGACGCGTAATAGGAAATATTGTCTACGACACTGGGCTTTTCGGAGAAAATAAGTGCCTAAAATACCATTCAGTTTTCCATCAATTTTGTCTAAGTCCTAAAATATTCTTATAAAAAGGTTCAGCATCCCCTATTCTGAAAACACCATGAAGCTTGGTATTGGAAGAAAGCTGAGGTATCTCATTACAACATTAATCGAATAATATGCTTGTCTCACTCTCAGTCAGTAGCGTAAAGGCTTAGCATTTATTAAATCTTATCTATGCACGCCACTGATTTTCATGGTAGGTATACTTCTCCTGGTATTACCCATGTTAGACTCTTCCATTTATCTAAAATCACAAGTATTTGTGGAAACAGTCAACTTGAGTAACATAATTCCACTTTTAGGCTTTTTTCTAGAAAAAGAAGGTATCACAAATCCTAAGCAACTTCGGGCACGAAGTATGAGGACGAAGTATACTAAGTGACATATAAATCTGAACAACCAGTTAAAATGGTTTTATTTTAATAAAAGTTGATGAATGTATTTATCTTACTGTGAATAACAAGTGAAAAAATTTTCAGCCTTATCAGTTGGACATTCCGGTCTTTATACTGCTTTTTTTTAATTCACTAACGCTCTAAAAATGACTATTTCAGCCGCAGTAAAGAATCAACGTTGGCGGATTTTGGTTCTTGACATCCTTTACGATCGGTTACGATGCCTAGAGTACGGAGACCTGTACGATTTCGTCAACTTAGTGAGTTTAATAGGGGCCGTATAGTGGGACTTCGGGAAGCTGGACTTTCTTTTCGGGCAATTGCACTTAGAGTGCAAAGAAGTGTAGACACTGTGGTTAGGTGTTGTCAGGCATGGCTTCGAGAAGGCCGTACGCAAAGAGCAAGGGGCACTGGACGCCGCCGTAGAACAACAGACCGTGAAGATCGCCGCCTAAGATTATTGGCCTTAAGGGACCGTTTCTCCACTACCAGGTCCATTGCAAATGTATGGTTTGCAGAACACGGAAGACCTATTCGCATGCGAAGTGTTTACCGACGAATGAGAAGTTTTGGCTTATTTTCATACCGGCCACACTGGGTCCTCCCTTTAACTCGAGAACACCGACGTAATCGCCTTGAGTGGTGCAGAGAACGGTCACTCTGGGATCAGGAATGGAACAGTATTGTCTTTAGTGACGAGTCTTGATTTTGTTTAGGCATGCGCGATGGTCGTGCCAGGGTTAGAAGGCGACTTGGTGAAAGGAGGAATCCACAGTTTTTTGTTGAAAGACATGTTCATCACACTGTTGGAGTTATGGTTTGGGGTGCTATATCTTATGGTTCCAGGTCACCTTTAATCTTCATCAGAGGTAACATGAACGCGCAGCGTTATATCCACGAAGTTCTAGAACCCCATCTTTTACCCTATCTTGACACCCTGGCAGATCCAACTTTCCAACAAGATAATGCCCGACCACATGTTGCAAGAGTCACAATAGACTTCTTTCAACATAATGATGTCACATTGTTACCATGGCCACCGTCTTATCCCCAATTGAGCACGTGTGGGATATGATGGGTAGGAGATTGCTCAATTTGCAACGTCCTCCTCAGACTCTAGAAGCACTTCGAGAGGAGTTGGTAGTTGCCTGGAATGAGATACCACAGGAGGACATTGACCACCTGATCAGAAGCATGCCTAGGCGCGTTGGAGAATGCGTAGCACATCAGGGTGCATCCACACATTATTAAAGGTCAAAGGGCTTTAAAGCAGTGCAATCATTTTGAAATTTTTATCATTTACTTATTATGCTTCATTAAGTACTTATACAAAATTTTATTAAAATAAAACCACTTAAACTGGGTGTTCGGATTTATATGTCACTTAGTATATACAGATGTCTTTCAACACTGTTCGTACTACGCCGGGTATTTTGCGAAGAGTCTTTGTGGCGTAGAGCCCAGGCTTGGGTTAAATCCAGAAGTGGTCACTTTCAACGCCTCCTTTAGGTTGGATGTTATTGCATTTATTTTGCATAGTTTTTTGTTCCCCATACATTTTGGAGTAACCACGTAGTTCTGTCAAATGTAATTTATTGTTGTCATGTTTATTTCTTAATCAGATTAATTTATTTATTTCTGAAATTGACGTTTTGTTTGAATTGATGTTTCTTTATCTATAAACAAAAATGAATATGTCTCATAACCAGTGGCGTACACGGGAAAGGTTTGATGAATTGTAAGCTTCTACGCTACTGATTGAGAATAAGGTACGCATATCATTCAATAAATGTTGTAATGAGGTGCCACAGCTTTCCTCACATGTCATAGGTATATCAAGTTTCACTGTGCGTTCGGAATAGTGGAAGCTAGACCTTTTCATAAGAATATTTTAGGATTTTACCTCAAATATTCAAACCTTAATATCTCCAAAACAAGTGATCTGAAGAAAATTCCTTAAGAGACAAGATTTATGGAAAATTGATTGGTATTTTATAAAATGCACTTTTTTTCTCCTAGAACGCCAGTAGAGCATATTTCCTACTATGGGTCCTCGTAGCACAGTCTCTACGTCCCTGATTTAGTTTGTGCCTGTATGTTTATTGCTCACTGAACGTCTGAAAGCTCAGTATCTTGACGCGCTCCAAAGATATATTCTTTTAATTTTGTGAATAAAGCTTCATCACCTTGTATCTCGGTAAGGGATCCTTGGACCCATATTTATAGGCAATTTTCTTTTGTTATTCTTTGATGTTCTTTCTACCTTACAAATATTGCCCCATCTTTCTGACACACCTCGTATAGAATTTCCTGATAGTCTCGGATTGTCATAATAAAAATCATCTCCATTCTCTGTTAGTCATTGCCCATCATAGCGGTCCGTGGGACCTTTGCTCTTTGTTAAGGTCCTAGATCAGTAAGTCTGTCAGGTCTGGTTGACCAGATACCAGACGAAGTCAGGGAGAAAGAAAGGAAGGAAGGGGAAAGAGCAAAGAGGGTGAAGTGCGCCGGTTAAAGGGAAGCCTTGCTGTTGTTAATTGGTATTCGGTTATTTTACATTAATCCAAAAACTTTTAGAATTTAGAAATTTGTGTGTGGAAAAAATCGTAATTTTGGTTGTATCTAGAATTGCACGATTTGATTTTGATCACAACGCGAGCCGCGGTCTTGTGTGCTTGCGAACTTGCTCGACTGTGTATTCTACTGACTCACGCAACAGAGGGTTGCTCTGCGATTCTACTTGACTACAACGTAACTGCGCCTGATGCTTAACGTAGTCCCTTAGGTAAGGGATGTCGGGGTCTCTGTGAAGGGTTTCGTTGGAGACATACCATGGTGCGTTAGTGATGGTTCACAAGGTTCTGTTCTGCAAAACCTGCAGATTACACTTATGCGTTTTGGCAAGAGAACACCATGCTACACATGCGTAAGTGTTTGCTGGCCTGATAACCATCTTGTGTAGTCGAACTTTGTTGACCAAACTTAATTTTGAGGTTCTACATAGCACAGGATAGAGTTGCCGAAACGTAATTTGGAATTTAGTTTTTAACGCTTCAGTGTGATTCTGTCAGGTCATCCCCCTGTCAAGAGTGACACCGAGATACTTAGCAGAATTTCCCCATGGTATGCGAGCTCCATTCACTGAAACCTCAAGTACAATAGATAGCCTGCGTTTTCGAGTTATTAATTTTGATTAGCCACCGATCTGTCCATTCCAATACCTCATCCACCGCACTTTGCAACCTGTCGTGAACCAGATGGTCATCAGCATATAGATAGACTTCACAGTCGCTAGGGCAAGGGACATCATGCGTGAAAAGTGAGTAAAGTATTGGCCCTAGAACAGAACCATGAGGAACGCCGGCTCTGATGAGCCGTACTGTCGACAAGAAATTATTAATTTTGATCCGAAATTTACTACCTTCAAGCAAGGATTTCAAAAGTTTCAATAGCCAAAATGGAAAGCCCTTTTGAATTAGGTAGTTTATAGAGAAGGCCCTTGTGCCACACTTTGTCAAATGCCTTCGAGACACCCAGAAGCAAGATGCCAGTACTTTCGTTAAGGGTGAAGCCCTGGTTATTCGCTCCACAAGCCTAACCGCCTGTAACTCAGTTCTATGCTCAGGCCGAAGTCCAAATTGCACGTCAGGAATCACATGGTGACCTGACGAAAAATTCGCAAGGTGACGTAGAATCACCTTTTCAGCGAGCTTAGACGGAGCAGACAGTAGGCTCATGGGACGGTAGTCATGGGGAAATATCGAACCCACCTTCTTTGGAATCATTATAACTTCCGCAGTCTTCCACGCCGATGGCATGGCATTAATAATAGCCACGAGATAAGTCAAGGACTTCCGTGAAAGCAGCTTCAACACCTTATTAATGATTCGATCCTCTCCAGGTGCTTTACGCACCTTGAGGTCTTTAATATGATCTTGGAGCTCTGCTGGTGTGCAATGCGGAGTTTCAGGAGATTCCGCTGATGTGTTATGCAGCTCTTCAGTTGAGGAATCTTCTGAAGATTCCTCTGAGGAAAAATCACTAACGGAGGCACTACTGCTACTGACTCCGTTGACCCTAAAATATCTCCTGACGGATCTTACAATATGTTGCTCCTCATCGAGATCATTATCAAGATCATAGTTGGGAGAGAACTATCGTTCCATAGCATCAGCGAAAACTTCGACATTGTCCTCTGTCTTGAAGTCTATGCCCCCAGGACCGTGGATGTGCGGGAGTTGTTCTCGCTTTCCGTTTCTGAGCGACTTCGCCACTTTCCAGAGAGGAGTACTTGAGTCAAGCATCCCCGCCAGAAAGTCGTTCCATTGCTCATTGCGGAATCCATGGAGAGCATTTCATGAACAAGATGTCGCTCTTCGAATGTCATCAGTATGACAAGTGCTTAATTGCAGCTCTTTTGTCAGAAATATTCTGCGAATGTCTGTAGGGAGAAATAAAAATCATCTTCCCAGTTTATGCATAATAAGTACGAAGCGGCAGGGGTATACCGTATCTTGAAAAGTGACATTATGTTGATTTTTTACATTATATTGGTTCTTTGCGACAAATAGATTTTTATGCATGTCAACTTAACACTAGCGGTTGTACACTTGTTGTGTACTCGTTCCGTAGCTGTACATCTTGCCTAAACGGCATGATGCTCCAGCTATCGATGTTTGCCTCTGATGTGATGTAACATCTGCTTCAGAGATGGCGTTATTGGAGGTCTAAGCTGTAAGTTTAATACTATAGCTGGAAGGAAACGGCAGTGCATAGCTGCATAGTGAAGTAATCTATGTTGATGATAAGTTCATTGGTCTCTTGTCTCAAATACACTTGCTTACGATGTATGCAAAGCTGGATGTCAAGTGTAAAAAACAAATCTGCACAGCCTAGATGTGAGGCAGTGCGAAAATGTGTCTATGTGATGCGTAATTTCTAATTTTTCTGTGATGTGGCTTAATTGAACATAACGCGGGTGCGGTGCTCATTTCCCGTGATGCTTGTAAAGGTTTTTGAAAACACAGAAAAAACAGAAAAAGTCGTAGTATATAATTTTGAACATAACCACTCTTCAGAAAGGGTAACACAAGTAATCCGTCCACAGCTAATAGATATGTTTCATGGGCAGCATATTCAAGAATGCAGGATGCAGACCAAAACACAGAATCATCCAGATATGATCTTGCTATTCTGCTAAGCAACCACAATAGAATATACTGAGTATCTCGGAATTCTGCAACCAAGAAAGCATGATGAGGAACTGACTTGCAGCCTTGGTGCATGGTCATTGACGGTGTCGTGTCGTTGAGTCATTCGTCCTTTAATGGGCGCTCATAGCGAGCAAACGCGGAATGTGCTATATGCACATTAGGTTTGTTTTTCGACGTTTTGTTACGTAATAGCCCTGCCGAGCAGATTTTGTTTTTTGTCTCCAGACACCTCAATCGAGAATTAGTGGCAAGCTCTGCATTTTTAATTAAAGAATTTATTTATAGGTTATATGTTGGCTGACGAAGGATTCGACGTATGGATGGGAAACGAAAGAGGCAATGTGTACTCAAGAAACCACACAGTCCTCAATCCAGAACATGATGCCGCTTTTTGGGACTTTAGTGGGCACGAAATTGCAATATACGATTTGCCCGCCATGGTGGACTATATCTTAAATCAGACCGGCAAGGACGGCTTGTATTACACAGGACATTCTTTAGGTATAACTCCAAGAGTGACTGTTATTCTTACCTTATCTTGAAAAAATTTTTGTGATTTGTTACATTTATGAAAATAGCTTTGATATTGGTCCTACCTTAGGTTAAGATATTTTCATTAAATTGTATTTAATGTATGAAATGGCATGTAAACTGGTGGACTTATGCTTCGCAGCATGACCAACTTCAAATCTCGATATTTTCGGACCGGAGTTGCGGTATTTGGGAGGTTTTTGAACAACTCTTTGAGAACACGTGCATATTTCTTTTATTTATCCACTTGCACACACAGAGTGAGCAAAGGAATTGTGTTTTTTTACCAAAGTTTGGGGCTATGTCGGATTCTCAATTTTTGATCTTGGGAATGTTTCTATGCATCTTTTTGAACATTGGACTATCCTAAAGAAGACAGAAGATTTGAGTTTGGGTAAAATTCTCCATGTTACAGAGCAACTGTCCACCAGTTTATATTGAAACATAGTTTCTGTTTTTAGGCAACACCTTATTTCTGGTAATGACTTCACAACTTCCCGAATACAATCAAAAAATTAAAGTACACGTTAGTTTGGCTCCCGTTGCATTTGTAGAAAATGTTTTCAGCCCCTTGATGAGGATCTTTGCTTTCTGGGAAAAACCTATAGAGGTAATATAGTTTCATTTTGATAAATACTTTAGCTACTAACGACAATGTTCTCATTACATAAGTGGTAAAAATGCTCACAAAGTTAAAAAGACATGAAACATCAGACACGGCATCTAGATGCAAGAAATAGTTCTGCTTACTTTCATTGACAGCACTATGTTTTTTTTTTGAAGAACTACAGCTCGTCAAGTGTAGGAAGAGATATGAGGATTTTCCGGGATTGCGCAGACGAGAGAGGGAGAACGCATTCTGAGGAAACAAAGATGGAGACAGAAAAAAATCAGGCAAAATCCGCAAAAGGAAGAAGGAAAGTGATTCGAGTAGAAAATTTCGGGCCTGATGAAGCCAACCAGCAGAAATACGCAACACTCGGGTTATCTATCCTATTTTCTGCTCGAATCCACTTTCCTTCTTTTTGCGGATTTTGCCTATTATTTTCCTATTTTTTGTTATAAATAGGGTGCTTCAGTTTATTGTTGCATGACTTTAAGATTCAATAGAACTTTTAAAATTAATGCATAAAGTCTATATAAACATGGGTTGAAAAATGCGTGGCTTCCGAAATACAGGGTGTTTAAATTTACTTTCTAAAATAGTTTTTTTTACATATTTCGAACAATATTTGATGTATAACAGCGACAATTGGTACACAAGGGTTTTTTGGTACGGCAAAACGAACCATGGGCATGGTTTTACTGTAGCCGCTAGAGGACGCTCTCTACTGTACCTGTAGTGTATTAAAATGACCGAAAATTTTGTCTCAGTGCAATTTTTTACTTTTTGAATAAAAAACTGATTATTCGCACTTTTCAACATAAAAAACCTCTCCTGTGAGTTTTCGTTATAGTTAGCCGTTTTTGAGATATTTCGATTGCATTTTTAATTATTTATGGGAAAATAATATTTTTTTTACATTTTCGATTTGGGCATTACACGTAATTAAGACGATCGTTTAGATTGTGTTTTGAAACACAGTAATATTTCCTAACTCCAAATAAACACAAAAAAACAGAATATTAATTTGTTTAATTTTCCAATATTATTTTTAACAAATTAAATTAATTATTTACAACTAAAATGCTGTTGGATAGTTAGGACAAACATACAAAATCTAAAGTAGTTGCTCGAAATGTAAACCCAATTGTTCAATACACAATTCACATCTACAAATGATCGAACGTGGTATAGCATTATTCAAATAAGGCCTTATTTCACCACATGCATTCCGGATTCTGTCTATTAGCATATCCCTTGTGGTTACAGGAGTCTGGTACATTTCTTTTAGAAATCCCCACACAAAGAAATCTAATGAATTTAGGTCAAGGGATCGTGGAGGCCAGGCGACTGGTCCACCACGGCCGATCCATCTTTCTGGATAATTTTCGTCCAGCCAGTTTCTAACTATTCTCGAATAATGAGCTGGACAACCATCAAGCTGGAACCAGGCCAATCTTCTTAAATCTAACATAACATCATCCCACATATTTGCATGTTCAGCCTTTAAAAATTCCTAGAAGGTCGCAGCACTTAACCTTGCAGGCAAAAGGTAAGGTCCAAATAGTCGATTACGGTAGATACCAATCAACACGTTCACACTAAATTCATGCTGAAAATTTCTTTCCCGAACTGCATGTGGATTTTCATGCGACCAAATACGTTGATTATGAAAATTTACCACTCCACGTCTAGTGAAGCATGACTCATCGGTTCATAAAACGTTACTTAAAAACTCCCTATTATTATCAGTTCTATCAAGAATCCACTGACAAAATATCATTCTTCGTTCTCCGTCCCCTGGCTGTAGTCCTTGCACAGGTTGCAAATGGTAAGGACGTCTATGGTCATTTCTAAGAACATGGTGAACATGGCTTGCTGAAATTCCTAAAGCACCAGAAACTCTCCTAACACTTGTGGTCGAATCTCTATCAAACTCACGCAGAATCATACGGGTAAATATACGCTGACGAACATTTATGTTTTGATCCCTTTGAAGATTTCCAAAACCATTTTCAATTATTTGGCGATGCACTCTTACAAATACTGAGCGAGTTGGATGTCGTCTGTTTGGAAATCTTCGTGCGTATTCTCTGACTGCTTCTGCTGCATTTCCATTTACAAAGCCATACACAAAATGAATATCCGCTAACTCTTGATTGGAG
Organism: Acanthoscelides obtectus; assembly: GCA_963669975.1. Classification (NCBI taxonomy): domain Eukaryota; kingdom Metazoa; phylum Arthropoda; class Insecta; order Coleoptera; family Chrysomelidae; genus Acanthoscelides; species Acanthoscelides obtectus. The sequence continues at coordinate 14,994,050 of CAVLJG010000009.1, forward strand.
AATAAATATGGCATTTTTATAAAACTTACAAAAAAATACAGGTAAAAGAAACTAAATTTCGTGCATTCACAATTGCAAAAAAAACGTTTCAGGTTTCAACAGACAACAAAACTAACTGTCAACTAATTGACGTTTAACCTTATTCTGCTTTCAATTTCAAAAATATTTGCAGGCACAGCCTACTTCTAAAAATTGTCGAGATACTGACTTTTTAACGTTATTTTATCATAAATAATTAAAATTGCATCGAACCTTAAAAATCGAAATATCTCAAAAACGGCTAACTATAACGAAAACTCACAGGAGAGCTTTTTTATGTTCAAAAGTGCGAAGTATCAGTTTTTTTATTCAAAAAGTGAAAAATTGCACTAAGAAAAATTTGTCGGTCATTTTAATACACTACAGGTACAGTAGAGAGCGCCCTCTAGCAGCTACAGTAAAACTATGCCCATGGTTCGTTTTGTCGTACCAAAAAACCCTCGTATTTATACCAATTTTCACTGTTATACATCAAATATTGTTCGAAATATTTAAAAAAAAAACTGTTTTAGAAAGTAAATTTAAACACCCTGTATTTCGGAAGCCACGCATTTTTCGACCCATGTTTATATAGACTTCATGCATTAATTTTAAAAGTTCTATCAAATCTTAAAGTTATGCTACAATAAACTGAAACACCCTGTATATGTAACACTTCCAGTTTTGGACAGTTCTTTAGAATTATTAATTAGTGATATTAAAAAATTATGAATTGGTTAAATGTTAATAAACTCATACACTAATAAAAAAAAGTGCATGTCAATAGGGAAACATTTAGTTGACGATATAATTAGGCTCATGATTAACGATGAGGAAATTGAAGTAGTCGAATCATCTGGGTATACCGTGTGACAATGAAAATTGGACCGACGTTATATTCTTTTTGGCAAATAAAGATACCGCTTCAAGATTGGTACGTTAAGAGGCACTTATGGAAAGTTGAATGGGTTATCTCTTCCTTCCGGTTTAACTGGAAGTGACCTTGACTTTCGTTTTTGAAATGGGACCCTATATACGCAACAAGTAAATTTAGTCCAACAATGATTTATTCACTTGAAAGGCCATACTTTACTCTCCCTTTCTACGTAATTCCCATTACGATTGAGGCATTTATCGTATCTTTTGTATGCTATCGTCAAAGAAGCTTGCCACCTGAGTAGACAACCACTGTTTCACAGTCGTTTTCACTTCGTCAGGATCGAAATGGCGCTGCACCGCCAGATGCTTCTTCAACTGCATAAACAAATGGTATACTATAACTATCTAAAACTGTAATGACTCATCGATGTTCACGTGAACATCACTTAACTACCAGTAGTCGGCTGTTCATAGGCGGTGTATAAATGTTTAACATGGGTGAACTAGATTTGTGACATGCTTAATAAAGAGTGGTTTGAAACATATTGTAAGTAAAAAATTTGGGAATTACCTTTATTCATCGTCGCTTCCACTTACATCTGACAGTAATAAACTGTCGCTATCGCTTTCCTCGTTGAAATTGACTATAACTGGCTCTATGATGGTGTCGATGTGGTGGTCAAGCTGTCACATTTTTGTTTCTTCCTTCACAACGTGACGGATAGCATTCTGCCAAGCTTCAGGCGTTACTAGCTGTATGGAAGTCTCAAGTAAAACCTTAACGTCTGGTAATTTCAAGGTTGTGTTATGGCGCGCAATATAACCCTTCACTTGAGCCCAGATGAGCTCTATTGGGTTCAGTTCACAGTGGTAGGGCGGTAACCGCAGCACAGTGACACCATATTGACGGGCCTTCTCATCAGTCACGTAAGTAATGTTCGCAGGTTTGTGCTGTTTAATTTTTTCATACAATTCCGCTTTCACACATGAATCGTCAAACGGGATTCCTTTTTCGCGCAACCATTGCTGCATGTCACTTTTTCGAGATCCCATAGTCGGTACACGTTCGACTCGACGACTATAGTAGGAAGCATTATCCATGATGATCACAGAGTTGGGCTCAACTCGCTGAAGCACCCCTTGAAACCAGCTCTCGAAGCAGCTGGCATTCATTTCGTCATGGTAATCACCTCCTTTCTTAGAGACGAAAATCAACTGACACTCTTCTAAAAAGTCACTATCGCTACCAATATGAGTTACGATCAATCTTTGACCTTTCCCTGACGGTCCACGAAGACCTGTTGACAAACCTTCAATGCTTGCTTGTCGGTTACTCACTACGTTTTTGTCTATCCAGGTTTTTTTAACTGTGTGACCTGCATTAACCCATGTCTCGTCCAAGTAATAGATTTTTCTACTTTGTCGCCTATATTCAAACATTTCGCGTAGGTATTTTCGACGCCAGGCGACTATTTCAGGTCTCTCTATCAATACTGACTTTCGATTACGCGTTTCGTAACGAAAATTAATTTCGTGCAGAGATTTCCTCATTACCTCGACGCTCATTTGGGGTATAATTTCATTTTCCTTGATCGCTGCATGTACAGCCTTGAGGGTTGGTATCTCATTCCTAAAGAAGAATGAATGTACGGTTCGCCTTAACCCCATTTTGCTATCGTCATCCAATTTAACGGCCTTTCGTCCCTTCAAATTAAACTTTGGATCAGTAGTAGCTCCAGTTTTCTTCTTTTTATGCACCACCCTGCGAATGGTCCACTCTGGAACGCCTGTCATACTTTCACAACGCGCGAGTGCATCTCCCTGCGACATAGTTCTGTTCAGATAATTGAACACGTTGAGCACGATTTCTTTCGCGTCCCTCTTCAGTGCTTTACGAAGCCGTCTACTTGTTCCCTGGCTTTCTGTACTTCCACTCGTGCCATTTGTACTCTCCATGGTTAAGTATAACCAAAACAGTAACCACAGAAACCACAACAATCACACAACAATTCTTATAAAAACACACAATATGCGATCGCTCAACGAAACACGTTCCAATGCGTTGCCGACGCCTATGAGTCTGCCGGTCGAGGCGCGTCTTTGATTTCATTGGTTCCACCGGCGGAGAACAATCAGCCATTATTTCCATCTTTGTCTGTGCTGTTGACCACCGCAAAGCCACAGAAAAGACATATGTCGTACGCTATACGGCTGTACTGGAAGGAAGCCCGGATCGAGCTCTGATCACGTGTTGATCACGCGTATGAGTCATTACAGTTTTAAATAGTTATGGTATAGTCTCTCGGCGCTAGATCGGGACTGTAGGGAGGGTGGTCCAATTGTTCCCAGCCAAAAGAAGCGATAAGGTCTTTTGTTCGATTTGCTGTGTGTGGACGGGCATTTTCGTGGAGCAAAACGACACCTGCACTCAGCATGCCACGCCTTTTGTTTTGAATTGCGCGGGGCAGTTTTTGTAAAGTCTCACAGTACGCTGCTGCATTGATCTTGTCGCCGAGAGTCAAAAAATGTCTGTCCCAAAACACTGTGAACATGATTTTCTGAGCAGAAATTGTTTTTTTGAATTTCACTGTCCTAGCGGATGATGAATGCCGCCATTCCATTGATTGCTGCTTCGATTCCGGTGTAACATACGCTACCTATATTTCATCGCCTGTGACAATATGGCTTAGAAAATCATCCCCCCCGTTACTGTATCGTTCGGGAAAACTCAACGCACCGCCCAATCTTTTGGTTTGGTGCTCATCAGTCAACATTTTTGGCACCCAGCGTGAACAAAATTTCCGATAATTTAATCGTTCGGCCACAATTTCGTAAAGAACACTTCTTGAGACAGCAGAAAACTTTTCAGCTAAGGACGAAATCGTGAATCGTCTGTTCTCTTTCACTTTACAGTCCACTTTTTGAATCAGGTCATCGGTAATGGCTGAAAGTCTCCCACTTAGTTCCTCATCATGAATGTTTGGGCGGACATCTTTAAAGGCCCTAACACATTTCCACACCATTCCATCACTCATAATGTTTCCACCATTTGGTGATGAATGTCAACTGATTTGGAGCCTTGAGCACGGAGAAACCGCATTACAGCACGCACTTCGCCGTCGGCGGGATTCTCAATCGGTGGAGGCATTTTAAAATCACGCAAACAGATGTAGACTCGATCGGATGGTTCTGTAATGACGTCTGTGGATTCCCAACAGATGTAGCTACACGACGCGCATGCTGTGGCGGCGTAATTTAAAAACGGTACTTTAAAAATATTTCCTTCCATAATCGTACTTTATGCAAAATTCACTTTCCAACGATGTTCACAAGTGACATTTTCGTTTTAAAATGTGCGGCGCCCTAAAAGAATTTTTGAATAACCTGAAATCCACCATATTGCTTGCAAGACAAAAAATATTTCAAACTTTCAAGATGGCGATGTGATCAAAATAAAAAAATATAATTTCAGGCAAAGTAATAACAAAAATGTTTTTAGTTTCTATTTTACAATACCAGTCTATCACAACAACACCCTTTGATCACTAAAAACTGAATATATTAATATTATCCTCTTTTATTGTACCTATTTTGCCCAAATAGCCTACTTAAAAAAATTATTAAATATCTTGTAACTAAGAAAACCATTTATATGAGCCGAATCCATGTTTCTTCAAAATCTGCCTAGCTGACTCACGATTTACATTTGTTGTCCGTTCTGATTGCCTAGTAGGTACTGGTCAAAATGAAAATATGTCAAAACATTTATCTCCGCTTCTGTACTTATTATGAAAGACTTCTCTTCATCACCATTGACATCGTCATTCCTAAACTTTGCCTCTAACTTAAAAAAATATGAATAAGTTGGATGTATATATTTCATTAAGCTATGTACAGATATGTAACAACACCGCGAACAGAACAATATTGCAACGAACATCACCACAGACCGAACGAAGTCGTGCAACCACATCGCGCAACAAAATACGATCCAATTTTGTTGTTTGTCGTTCAGTGAAAGACAAATACTAGCCGGAAATGGATATAGCAGTAGCATCAGCTGCCCATATTTATATTCACTCCTAATTATCCAAAAACAAGCGACGGCGACGTCCGAGACGATGGTAACAAACGCAGTGATATACCAATAAATCAGCACATGGTTACAACAATGTGATAGCGGAATTTAAATTCCAACAAGTAAATGGACAGTGCAAAAATTTTACGAGGATGTCTCCGACGGATTTTCAATATATTTTCACGTTGATTGGATCAAAAATACGAAAACAAGATACAAAATTGAGAGCTGCCATCACAGTTCAAGCAAGACTTGCAGTCACTGTGCGATTTTTAGCGACCGGTGATTCAGATAGCAGTTTGCAATTCATGTTTCGAATTTCAAAGCAATCGATCAGCTACGTCATTTCAGATGTTTGTGAGGCATTGATAGATGTTTTAAAGGAAAATATACAAGTAAAAAAAATAATTCTTCTTCTTCTAAGTACTCGTACATTACAAAATAACACATTTGTGCTCGCCGCATCGGTATGCCTGTCCAAACATGTGAAAATTCGTCGCGAGCCATTCCTTCGATGTTGCACTGAAAAACCGACAGAACCTGGATCGGGCCGAACGGCGAGCTGTATACGCTAATCAGGTTCGCGACGACGTTCTTTTCACCGTCTACACTGGCGCGGCGCGGTTCGTCGCGTCGTTTGGTTCCCGGTGTTGTTACATATCTGTCCATGGCTTTAGGATATCGCTGAGCGTACAACGCAGAAACATTTCTAGTTTCTTGTAAAACAAATTGTAAATAATATAATAATAATAAATTGTAAAATTGTAAAACATATTGTTGGTTCATCTTTCCAGAAATGCCTCTTAGGGACTAACTAGTTATGTCCCAATCTTGGAGCGATATATTTATTTGCCAAAAAAATACAGCGTGTTTCCATTTTCATTGTCACCCAGTATATGTGAACCGTAAACTAATGTTTCAAGAGTTTTATGAATACATTATTTCAAAAATATCAAAACATATAAATTACTTTTAAAGAGTTCCCAGTATGCATTCCAAGAAAATTGTTGTGTAGGATATTCTCAAAATTACTAATTCTACAAAATAAACTTATGAGAATCGTTTTAAATATAAACAACTATGCTAAGATTAATTCTATGTTAGAAGAACTGCGGTGGTTGAATGTAAAAAAAATATATGTTCTTATTTTCATATTCAAATTAAAGAAATCATTTATTATCACCAAATTTAGAAAATTTCACAAAATGAATAGTCATTATCATAACTATGAAACTAGAGGCAGTATAGATTTTCCTCTGCAAAATTGTAACAGTCGTAGTAGCTATTATGAAAGGCAGTATTTGAATTTAATAACCTGAAAAATGATATTAAACAGTGCTTCAATTTAAAAGTGCTTGGGGTGAAATTAAAAAATCACTCTATGAATACCCAAAATGCGTAGCGATGTAATTTTAATAGTCAAGAATGAAGAATTACAGAAAATTGATTGAATGTGGGCATAAGAATAATTATACATAATTGACATTGTAGCAACATGCTAAATAAATCTTCAAAAAAGAAACAAAGCTGGTACGGTATGTATCTTATTGTGTATTCTTAGTATATGACTGATGGTAGCTTCCAAGCCTGTGGTGAAAGTAATCGACTGCTTCCAAAGTTTGAACACCTTTATTGGAAGACCCTATAACTTTTAGATGCTATACGATCTCGTCGGACCATGTGAGTTTCTTCCCAGTGAAAGCTTTGTATCTACCATAAGCAAGTTTCTCTGCCAACCAGGAAGTCAGATACCTCTTTTTATCTGTGAGAATATATTGTTTGCATTGGCTGGATTCAATCCCAAAATGAACGTCACACTCTTACCGAAGATAATGTCACACGTACCTGCAGGATGCTCGACAAAAGAATTCATCCATCTGGGACAGGAAATGAGGTCTGGTAAGGGAAAATTTTTAACATTACACGTGGAGCGTTTATAAACTGACCTAATTCAAACTAACTTAATCCCAATTGGGCAAATCCCATATGAGGAGCTTAAAGTTTGTGGTGAGTAATTTGTTATGACTTTTTGTGGTGAAATCCGTGACGTTCTACATTATCAACCGTATTGTGTTTCGAAAAATTCAAGATACCTCGCTTACGTTCAATCGGTTGAGGATGCCATTGTCAATGATCCTAGCAAATTCTGGTCATTTGCCCAGATCAAAAAACAGCAATCTAGAATCCCCCCAAGGATGACGCTTAAAGGCAATGTCTGCGATACGCCTCAGGATATAGTGGACAGTTTTGCTACCTTATTTTCAACAGTTTTTATCCCGTCTGGTCTACTAGGGTCATCTACTCCAACAAATAATTCTACCGATATCATTTCTTAAAAAAATATAAGTGAAGAAAACGTAATTAGGGCTAGTACATTTCTGAAGTACTGGACGGTCAGGGACAAGTTGATGTCATCTTCACAGATATTCAGAAGGCGTTTTATCAAGTTGATCATTATGCACTTCTGGATAAGCTTAAAACAGTGGGTATGTCTGATGCAATGCTGTCGCTCATGAATTCATATTTGAGGGATAGAAGGTTATTTGTGTAATATGGTGGTCATAGGTCGAGTTACTATCGGGCCACGTCTGGGGTACCTCAAGGGTCAAATCTAGGTTCATTATTGTTTTTAATATTTATTAATGACTTGTCTTTTGAACTGAAGTGTTTCCATTTGTTTTTCGCTGATGACCTTAAAATCCGCACGTCAGTCAAGACAGTCGAGGATTGAGTCATGTTGCAAGATTACTTAGCTCTAATTTCGTCATGGTGTTCACGAAACTGTCTTAGTCTGAATGTTTTGAAATGTAAAGTTATGACTTATACAAGAAAAGTTAACTATTTAATTTATGATAATTATAACATCAATGGTCAGGTAATAGACAGATGCGCCTCTTATAGAGACCTTGGAGTCATTTTTGATACCAAGCTAACGTTTACTGATCATATACTCAATATCTCGTCGGCTGCCACTCGACTACTTGGTTTCTGTATCAGAAACTGGAAGGGTTTCTTCAATGTTGATATATTAATGACTTTATTTTTTACTTTTGTCAGGAGCAAGTTGTAGTATGCAACTCTGATCTGGTCTCCTATATACCAAAATTTTGTCGTGATCCTTGAGGCCATTCAACGTAAAGCTTTAAAGTATTTTCACCTTAAATGCACAGGTTCTTATCCAGAAAGAGGTTGTGACCATAGTGCCCTATTAGAGTTTTTCAATTTGGAATCACTCTCAACAAGACGAAACATATTTGCTTTGTCGTTTTTGTATGGCCTCATTCACAATAAAATTGACTGTCAAAATTTACTTGAAAAAATATGTTTCCGCGTTCCAGGGCTAGGGAGTCGACAACAAACGGCATTCTATTGTCAAGCTGGCCGTACAAATGTTATGACAAAATCGCCAATTAATCTCATGTGCTGCGTCATGAACACTGTTACTGAATCGTGTGTTATTTACAGTGATAGTTGTGCATCGATTATTAACTGCTATAGATCATCCAATATTATTTAGAATGTGTGATACTATAGATTTAAGTCCAAGAACCATGTCTCTTTAATTGTTATTTTTTTCAGTGTTTCCTGTAATTGGGTTTCACCTGTTGGAAATAAATAAATAAATAAATAAATAAAGAAGCTGAGATATCTCATCTGATATATACTCAGTGACAGAAGTGTGAAACCCAGAAAAAACAATTTATGCAACTTGTTTTTTTGGCAACATAATAACTATATTTGAAGCTTTCTGTGGCCACAATGAGACCGTTTTATCTTTTTTTTTCGTTTATCTTTGTTAAAATGGTACCTCTTAGTTTTTCTGAAGAAGCTGTTTCTGAGAGCTGAGGAGTACAGATATTTTTAGTTATTGCCATAGTGTTAAGCATAACAAAATGCCTGGACTTCGAAGAAGTCCAAATTATCACCATGTTAGCGATTTTGACAGAATTATTGCCAATCGAGATGTTGGCTTGTCCTATAGCGAAATTGGACGTCGTGTTAATGGTAGTGCAATGGGTAATGCGTGTGTGTCGTGTGTAGATAGAAGAAGGTAGAGGAACACGAAGAAGGCCAGCTGGCCCACCGAGGCGTACCACAGAGGATCAAGATAGGTGCTTCAGACAACTGACCCTACCAGACCGTTTTGCTACTGCGCGTCAGATCGCTGACCAATCGTTTGGAGAAGAAGGTACATCTGTTACTATGCGTACACATTTGAAGTGGAGCAGAGAACGGCAACATTGGGAGGCAGAATGGCATAATGTCATCTTCAGCGACGAATTTATAGGTACGCACGATGGTCGTAGAATGGTAAGGCGCCGTCGTGGAGAACGGCGTGGTATTGAATTTGCCGGTGAGAGGCATGAACACAGGACTGTTGGAGTAATGGTTTGGGGGCATACGCGTTAATGTTTTGCTGTGGCCACCCCTTTCACCGGATTTAAATCCCATCGAACGGGGAGGAGACTGTCCACTTTGCACCATCCTCCACAAACTCTGCCACCGCTAGTCCAAGAGGTTTGAGTTGCTTGAATGAGATGCGACAACCATACATCGATCATCTCATTTTGTCGATGCCTAGAGGTACACAGGAGAGTATTCAGGTACGGGGTCGCCCAACACATTATTAATCTTTTTCTCATTACTTGTCAATAAAATTTCGTGAGAATGTTATCGTTTCATTCTTGATGTAAGACTACCTCATTGTCAAAAAATTACGTTGAAGAAATTACTTTTTCTGGGTGTAACACTTCTAATGTCACCGAGTGTATAATAAATATACGTTCTGATCGTTGTATTCACGCATACCGTGAGCTAAATGTGTCATTACTTTCCTGTCACTTTTTGTTTTATGAGGTATTATTTAAAAAGGTTTTTCACAAGGTTCCCCCCTTGGTCCTCTTGGGATTAATTACGTTTGAGAACCAGATAAAAATTTAGAATCAGATTTTGCTAACTTTCACAAACTTTTCAGAAATATGGCCTTAAACAATCCAAACCAGCTATAATAAATGCTCGCATCGACCCTTTGCTATACTACGTTGCATTACATTCAGATTCGCACTTAATCTTTATATATGGTGATTTGTTTAACATGCTGTATGGTTTTCCATAAATGGATCTAGATAAAAAGTTTGATAAATCGCATGCAGAAATTTTTAAAGAAACAGGTCAAGAAAGGCTATCAGATACCGAAAATAAAAATATTGCAAAACCTATATGAAAATCCCAAAATATACTAAGTGACATATAAATCCGAACACCCAGTTTAAATGGTTTTATTTTAATAAAAGTTGGTGAATGTATTTATCTTACTGTAAATAACAAGTGAAAAATTTTTCAGCCTTATCAGTTGGACATTCCGGTTTTTATACTGCTTTCTTTTGATTCACTAACGCTCTAAAAATGAATATTTCAGCCGCAGTAAAGAATCAACGTTGGCGGATTTTGGTTCTTGACATCCTTTACGATCGGTTACGATGCCTAGAGTACGGAGACTTGTACGATTTCGTCAACTTAGTGAGTTTGATAGGGGCCGTATAGTGGGACTTCGGGAAGCTGGACTTTCTTTTCGGGCAATTGCAGTTAGAGTGCAAAGAAGTGTAGACACTGTGGTTAGGTGTTGTCAGGCATGGCTTCGAGAAGGCCGTACGCAAAGAGCAAGGGGCACTGGACGCCGCCGTAGAACAACAGACCGTGAAGATCGCCGCCTAAGATTATTGGCCTTAAGGGACCGTTTCTCCACTACCAGGTCCATTGCAAATGAATGGTTTGCAGAACACGGAACACCTATTGGCATGGGAAGTGTTTACCGATGAATGAGAAGTTTTGGCTTGTTTTCATACCGGCCACACTGGGTCCTCCCTTTAACTCGAGAACACCGACGTAATCGCCTTGAGTGATGCAGACAACGGTCACTCTGGGATCAGGAATGGAACAGTATTGTCTTTAGTGACGAGTCTCGATTTTGTTTAGGCATGCACGATGGTCGTGCCAGGGTTAGAAGGCGACGTGGTGAAAGGAGGAATCCACAGCTTTTGTTGAAAGACATGTTCATCACACTGTTGGAGTTATGGTTTGGGGTGCTATAGTTTATGGTTCCAGGTCACCTTTAATCTTCATCAGAGGTAACATGAACGCGCAGCGTTATATCCACGAAGTTCTAGAACCCCATCTTTTACCCTATCTTGACACCCTGGCAGATCCAACTTTCCAACAAGTTAATGCCCGCCACATGTTGCAAGAGTCACAATAGACTTCTTTCAACATAATGATGTCACATTGTTACCATGGCCACCAAGATCTTCCGACTTATCCCCAATTGAGCACGTGTGGGATATGATGGGTAGGAGATTGCTCAATTTGTGACGTCCTCCTCAGACTCTAGAAGCAGTTCGAGAGGAGTTGGTGGTTGCCTGGAATGAGATACCACAGGAGGACATTGACCACCTGATCAGAAGCATGCCTAGGCGCGTTGGAGTATGCGTAGCACATCAGGGTGCATCCACACATTATTAAAAGTCAAAGGGCTTTAAAGCAGTGCAATCATTTTGAAATTTTTATCATTTACTTATTGTGCTTCATTAAGTACTTATACAAAATTTTATTAAAATAAAACCATTTAAACTGGGTGTTCGGATTTATATGTCACTTAGTATAAGTAACTGGAGATCCATAGCAACAGGTCCCTTTTTTTAATAAGATACAAAAAATTGGCTCAACTGCAGTAAAAAATTTACAAGGAAAATCAACCCAAGGAAATCAGTCTCTGAAGGCCGATCATATTCTAGTTTCGCTGATATTTCTGTAAGATCTAAAAGAGAAAAAACTTTGCTGTCGCTCAAGTATTGACGTATGCAAAACAAATGAAATCCAGAGCACATTTGTTGTTTCACACATCAATTTTTAGGTTAGTGCAATAATAACATTGTTTCCTTGCCTGTTATGTTTGAAATATAATATTTCTGTGTTTTTTCAAAGTATCCTCCTCATTCAGCAATCACTATGACATTATAATGATCCTATCTTCTACCAAACATCATAATACAAACTTACTTCGAGGATCTGACGCCATCTTGGATACGCTATATTGAATTTATATTTTTTGACAGCAGATCTTGAATCAGTGACTTCAAAAGTCCTTCTGCACCAAACTTCGTGAGGATACTACAGATGTGTATTTCCTGTCATCTTTTTTACTGTTCTAGACCAATGTGCACCCACAGGAATTTTTTTAGGAGGCCTACCACCAGCGGGAGACAATTTTTTGTGAAAGTGTACCTGCAGCAAACAAAATAGCAGGAAGTAGCAAATTTTCTCAGGGGTGTTAGCTCCCCTAAACTTCAAAACCGTGTACAAAATCATGTTAAATGTGTAAAATTTGAGATACGACCGTGTTCTCAGGGGGGCCCCTTTCCTTCCCCTTGTAGCCACCAATGCTGATAGCAATAGTCTGTAAGTTAATGACCAAACCTGATCAACTGTGCAACTCATTTCCGCTGAGGTTGTACGTGATTCAGACAATACAGTATCTGTCATACAGCTACCATTTACGTAATTCAATTTCGATTACTGTAAGGTGTGGTGAGAGTCACAAAGTTGTTGAAAATTTTACCTCTATCCTATTGTTTTCTATGGTGAGGGAGAAAGAGAAATTTGACCTTAAAAATTGTGAACCAATTAAGACGAAAACCTCCTACTTCCACCAACATACCACCTACAAGTCTGGATGTACTAAACAATTACTACTGCACAATAGTAGTAAAACTAAAAAATACTATAAAAAATACTGATAATCTGTTAATAAATCAAAACCATATAAATATATATAGCATTCATGTTTACTTTATCCTACAGACATTTATGAACTGCAATTTGTATTAAGATCTATCAAAATCTTTTAAAAAAAGAACAAATCATCAGGCATTGATGAAATTTCTTTAAAATGTAAGGGCTAATATTTCACTTGATGCTCTTCATACGGGTGTTTACAACGAATTTTTATTGTTATTCCTGTTTATAAAGCAGGTCCAAGCGGCTTACCAGAAAATTGCAGACCCATAATTTTAATTATTATTATAGCAAAAATACTAGAAAAAATAGTCCAAATTAGATCAAGAGACTTTTTTAAACCAGCAAATATCTAATACCTATACTCAAATTTGAACGATAATTAAATTTTAATAGCTCCTTTTTACCATTTTCCCTAAGCGACGTGCCTGCCAAACAGACTCGTCTGAATTTGGCGTCCCATCCCAACCGTGTCGAACTTCGTACATTCAGGACTGGCCGATACGATCGCTTCTTTGTCCCGAGGGTGTCGAGACTATGGAACAATCTACAAGGAAAAGCTTTTCCCAGTTCTACTAACCTTAGGCAGCTCAAAAATCGTATTAACAAAATTTCTTTGGGATCATCATAGCAGCCGCGGTGTTCCGGCATTTAGGCTTCTGCCTGCGCAGCTGTTTCGAGATATATAAAAAAACACTTTAAAAACGAAAAATAATTTTAATATCTTTAATGCCGTCAACTAGAATGAACTAAGATTTGGTACGTGGATTAACTTAAGTATTGTCCACATTCAAAAGCCTTTAATAATTTTTCAAATTAAAATAGTACGCCACTGTTTTTTTTTTCAAATTCTACCTTCAATTTGTTACAAATTATTACTTGTGTGCTTTTTTTCTAGAGTGCATTGATTTCGTAAAAATAAAAGAAAAACAAATTAGATATTCAAGGTTTTATTTCAATAAATGTTTAAAAACACTATCATTCTGACGAATACAAGTGCGGCATGTTTTTATAAACAAAAAAGTATTTTCACACAATTTGCTGTGGCTTGAATTTCATGAAACGCATTATCTATTCTTTCTTGTAACTGATCAACAATATTAAGTTGTTCAGCATGCACTAGTTTAAAAGCGCCACACAAAAAGAAATCCAGAGGGTTCAAATCAGGAGACCTCGCAGGTCAATGTACGGGTCCGTTTCTGCCAATCAATCGTTATTTACAATGATTATTTAACCATGCGGTTATGTCACGACGAACATGCGGTGGGGACCGCCGTGCTGATACCACTATCGTTGCTAACAAACGGTTAGCCATTGAAAATACCGCACCCGACATTTCTAGAAAATCTGTGTTGATACGAGTGGATTCTTACAGAACGGGGATTTTCTAACGACCAAATATGTACATTATAAGAATTAAAGGTTCCTTTTGACCACAAAACCAAATCAATAAAATCTGCGTATTGATTGTGCATTTTCAGTAACCGATCCCAAAAATTTCGCCATAGCACTTCGTCGCCGGGTTGCCGACATTGAACATTTTGTCAGTGGTAGGGATGTAAAACTTCCGATTTGAGATTCTCAACGCAAGACTTTGGGAACATAGTAACTGGGCTGCAATCCGCCTAATACTTATACTAGGACTATCCAACGCCAAATTAATCACTTCCAGTTTCTCTTGAGCAGTATGCCTCTAACTCCGGGAAGTTTGGCAATTTCTTAGAAATGAACGCGTAAAAACCTGTGTAGTAGGTTGAAGTCTGTTAGGAAATCTACTTTGATACTCCCGAGAAGCCGTTAAAGCATTTCCATTACAGAACCCGTACACAAAAGTAATATCGGCGTACCTACTCATAATTGCTAAATTCCATTTCACACCACTCAAAAATGGAAACAAGAAACTTTTGACTTGACTTTTACAAAAACAACAGAATGGTAGTAATAACGATAACAACCGTATAACACATGACCTTGACAAACTATCTCCCATGAAACGTCAAGTTGGTATCAAGGCCTCCTATTTTATTTTGAAACTAATTATATTTTGGCTCTTTACGAATGGTCTAGTTTGTTTTATTTTTATTTTTACGAAAACATTGTAGTACCTACTCTAGAAAAAAAGCACAATAATAACTAGCAAATTGAAGATAAAATTCGAAAAATTGCGTTTCGAAAAATTTGGCAAGATAATGTCACTAATCCCCTGTATCTCCGCCACTGCTGCACGTTAATTCTAAGTAAAGCCTCTTCAATGTGGAACATACTTATGTAAATCCACATAGCAAATTTTAATTCATTCCAGTCGACGGTTGTGAAGATATTAGAAATTTTTTTTTTATTTTCAAACTTCAACACTCAGTATCTTTTTAATAAAGCCCTTGAGGAAAAAATGTTACATAGATGACCCCTTTAAGATGCGGACCTGCATATGTTGATTCAGTTTTGGTCACGACTTGTGAATCACCCTGTATAACTAAAAGCAATCCTAGAGCTTCATGCAGTCCTTCATTTGTAGATCTTAAAAATGCAAATGTCATATCACTGTTCATTTTGAAAACGGCCACTCCTATTTTTAAAAATAAACCTAAATTTGAAACATAATGTAAGTTAGATTAGACGAAAACAGGATCTTAAATTGGTGGTACCTAAGTTAACACTTATGAAGGTGTGGAAGACTCAATAATTCATAATGGTCTGAGGATTTCTGGTACATGTGTCTCCCTGAAGCTATCAAAAGAATTAACAATTCAAAGTTATTCCTTCATCTTAAGCTTTTTAATGTGTAAACCATATATTTCCGAGTGTGAGTTCTACACTTCACTTACTTAAGATCCACATATGTTATAGTTTATAGAGCATGCTTATATTTCTATCTATACTATAAATTATAAGTTGTATTGAGTCATCCTGTTACATTTTCTTGTTCCAGGTCATTTCCGCCAATACGACTACGGCACTAAAGGTAACGAGTTGCACTATGGACAGAAATCTCCTCCGGATTATGAACTAGATAATATTACGACGCCAGTGTATCTCATCTACAGCCAAAATGATTGGCTAGTAACTGAAAAGAACACAATCAAACTTTGCACTAAGCTTGGAACCGCTTGCAGAGGAACGATCATGGTGTCAGACTTTTCGTTTAACCATCTTGACTTTGCGTACGGTACTGATGCTCCCGAGCTGGTTTACCGTAAAGTGATAAGCATGTTTGATCGTCACTAAAGCAATATACAATGTTTTTCAAAAAGGTCCTCCCTCCCACTTTATTTTTTGAACGGGCGAAGTTAGCGAGCTAAAATTCGGTGATGATGAAATTGATGTATACTTAGCGTAGAAGCGGTAGTTGTAAATTCTAAGATGGCGGCTGTGCGGCGTCTGCAAATAGAATGGTCATGTGACACCCCATCATAAAGCTCTTTATGAGTGTTTTATATTGCTAGAGTATGAATCTACTATCTTTCAAAATGATGGACTGACGGGCTGCCCAATCTGAGCCTTTCCTACATTGAGTGGCTTATAACTCTATAAGTAATCATAAAAACGGTATAATAGCCATATCAGTCCACATATTTTGGAATGGTTTAGCTAAATGTATAATATTAATAGCCTTTATTGCCCCACAGAATTACAGCAGACGCTCGATAATGTAAACTAATTTAATCCAAGTGTGGTTCACATTATCGAAATGTTTACATTAGCGAACGTGATTTATATAATACTTGATTTAATAAAAGAACCGTTTATAACAAAATAAACAAATTTCTAACAGCGATAAGTATCTTTTTAATTAGAAGAAAAATAATTAACAATTTTTGTCTGCGTAAATTTGCGCTTAGCATTGTCTTCCGATGCCTGCGCCCGTAATTTACGAAGAACTAAAATATCCGTGTATGAAACTTCTTTTCTTTCAGCCCAATCTGAAGCTTGGTTAAAAACTTGTATAGCTTGCGCGTCAGTCACTACACTTCTGACTTCAATGGGATCGTTCTCATCATCCTCACTGTCCATATCCTCCTCCTTATCAGCATCATTCGTCTGCTTATCTTCGTTCCATAAATTAATATCAGCAGGAGTACAAACAATGTTGGGATTCAATGTTTTCAATAAATCAACAACATCCAATGACACACTAATAACATTATCATTATTGGATCGCAAACGTTCTCTAATTACGCTTAAGGGGACATCGTCTTCTTCATCATCTTCATTATTGGTACAAAAGAGATTGTTCCAACATTTTTGAATAGTTTGCTGGTTAAGTTCATTCCAGGCCATATGTAAATCTAAAACAGCTTCTCGTAATGTTACTTTTTTTAAAGCTTCAGATAAGTTTTCAGGATTCTTTGATAAGACAGACGAAAGTAGAAACTGTCTATAGTATAGTTTGGTGAGTCTTATTATATTCTGGTCCATCGGTTGAATTAACGGTTTTACGTTGGGCGGAATGTACATGACGCAAATTGACCCATCCCTGCTCTTCAGTTGTTGCTCGGGAGGATGACTTGGTGCATTATCCAATAGTAACAACGCTTTTATTGGAAGCTTCTGTTGTTTTAGGAAACCTTTTACCTACAAATTGAAAACATATCTTCAAATTATGAATAGAGCATTTGTGATAATTGATTGTCATACCTGAGGGACAAAGCACCTGTGGAACCATTTCAGGAATATACTGCTAGTCATCCAAGCGGTTTTTGAACAGTCATAATCAACAGGGATATTAACATTTTTAAATGAGCGCGGATTTTTTGCTTTACCAATTACCAGTGGCTTTATTTTGTGTGAACCATTAGCATTAGTGCAGGCTAGAAATGTTATTCGTTGTTTCTCCGGCTTTCTTCCCGGGGCAGATTTTTCAAATGATGCAGCATAGGTTTTCTCTATTAACATTTTCCAATAAAGGCCACTTTCATCTGCATTGTAAATTTGTTCCTTTCTTAAATCTAGCTCGGTAATTGTTTTCATCAATTTTTCTTTGAATGGTTGCACTAATTGTGGTTGTGCTGATAATTTTTCACCAGATATAGACAGCAGTCGAATTCCATATCTTGTTTTGAATCGTTGTAGCCAGCCATCACTAGCTACAAAATTTTCAGTTTCTTTCAGTTTTTCATTTAACAGTCTTGCTCTCTGTTTAAGTACTTCGCAACTAACTGGGACATGATTTTCCCGTTGTTTTAAAAATCACTTATACAGGGAATTTTCCATTTTGGGTGCCTTCGCATTTTTTAAAGTTTTCCTTTTTCCCGGACCTCCAAATGTATTGCACGTTCTTTGTAAAATTTGAGTTTTCATACGCTTCATTTTACAGATTGTTGCTTTCGATACTCCATATTTTTTGCTAACTGTGTCACTCCCGCATCTAGTGCAACTTCGTCTATGATTTTCACTTTCTCACTCAACTTTAAACACTTTCTTTTATAGGATGTGGATGCCATAGTCGTAAAATATATTAACGCGTGCAATGTACAATTAAGTTCAAAAATGAAATACATACGTACGTATAAACGTATCCTAAACGATCATACGACTGACCGAGTTTTCTCTCTACATCATAAATCGGGGACTCCCCGACGCCCGACATAAATCATCGAGGCTTCAGCATTTTACCGTCACGCTGTTTCCGTGCGCCGAGAGTTGTTTACGTTATCGAGCGTACGCATTGTTTACGTTATCGCGCGTTCCGTTTGATCCTATGGAACGAAGTTTGTGTTTACATTAGCGCAAGTTTTCATTATTCCGTGTTTATGTTATCGAGCGTCTGCTGTAATTCCATTCACAGGGCAAAGAACCGACACCTGGCACAACAAGAAAAAGAAACTAATGACAGTAGTTTGTTCAATCTTAAGACGATAGGAAAGTACTAATATAATAAATTATGCTTAACCGTATTTGAGGTGCTGTCATGTAACCCTTTTGACTTGAGTAAGAGAACAGACAAAGATATGTAGAATAAATTTAATGTTGCGTATTCTGTTAAAGTTGATGCTAATGACTCATATGGGTGAGTTAGAGCAAATCTGATGTTTGCAAAACAATGATTGCTTATGCTAGATTGGTTCTCGTATATTATAATTTATTACCAATAAAATAATGCTAAAGATGGATTCGCGCATCAGAGAATAAAAATAAACATAAAAGTAGAGTTAATATAAAACATGCAATATTTTTCTCTTTGAGTAGGTAGGTATTTAATATAATACGAACCTTAAGGTTAATACTAGCTTCTCAATAGGACGGATGACTTTTCGAAAATTTGTATTTTATTTCTGGACACGCCTTTCTACTTTTGTTAAAATTTATGAAAAAGTATTTTCATTCATTCGAAAAAATCTGTAAAACCTTTCGGAGTCTTCTTGTACAAATGAAAAAACTCTCCAAATCTTTCTCTCGATCGATTGATGTTGTGTGTCCAAAATCTTCTTTTCTTGGCTAAACGTCGTTTTATTAGAGGATTCTCCAATAATAATAATAATAATGTTGTGTCCATCGCGACTGTTCACTGACTATTCTGGGAAATTAATAAAGATCCGCCTTTTGAAACGCATTAAATATGCACAGAAATCTCTAGCGTTTGGTATCGCATCGATACGTATCGCAACGACTTCCCCTTGCTGTGTGCACGTACAAATACAGTAATGGACAAAAGTATCTAGACAAATTAATATTGTGCTGTATTTCTTTTTTAATTTGTTTTATTAACACACGAACCTGTTTATATAATTCGTTATAGCATAATAGTCACTTATACATAAATAAATTCATTAGACTCCCTTCAATAAAAAATTAATTAAAAAAAAAACTAGAACTATGAAGGACAAAAATATATAGACAAAGCAAAACAATTATAGAAAAAAGAAGCAAAGTTCATTGAATTATAGAAAACCAACCATGTTTGTGTTAATATTTTGTAGCTTAACCATTATTATCAATCACCGCCTGGCATCGTCTCGGCATAGATTGTAGAAGTTTCTTGATATAAGATTCATCAATCTGTCTCCACTTTTGCTCTAAAGCAGCAAAAAGTTCATCCTTGTTTGAATAATTTTTATCTCGTATTTGCTTATCTAAGTATTCCCATAAATTTTCAATGGGGTTTATATCGGGAGACTCTGAAGGCCATTTGAGAATTGGTATTCTTTCATCCAGAAAGAATTTCTTTGCGAGATTTGAAGTGTGCTTCGGGTCATTATCTTGCTGGAAGATTGATCTTAAGGGCATATTGTCTTCCGTATAGGGTAACATGACATGCTTTAGTATGTCTGTGTATACAAACTTATCCATAATGCCATCTATTATATGTAAAAGTCCCATCCCAAACACCAAAAAGCACCCCAAACCATAACAGACCCGCCTCCATGTTTGACAGTGGGCAAAGTGTACTTGGGGTTCAACCTTTGTCCACTAGGACGTCTAATGTAATGAACACCGTCTGATCCAAACATATTCGTCACTGAAAGGTACCCTCTTCCAGTCACATATGCTCCAATCAAGATGCAACCGTACAAATTGTAGTCGGTCCTTAGGGTTTTTCCTCGAGATTAGCGGCTTTTTACTTGGGCGACGTGCAAATAGCTTCAAATCATTTACTACTTATAGTTTTCATGGAAACACTGACAATTCCTTTTGTCTCGATTTCGGCTTTTATTTGTCTTGGGGTTTTAAACGGATCTTTGGACGAAATTACTTTTATTATTCTAACTGATCTAGCATTTAGTTTTCTAGGTCGACCACTTCTCTTAGAGGCATCCAGGATCCCTTTTTGTTTATATTTGTTCAATATTGCTTAAACTGCTTTACGCTTCAGCTTCAAATTTTTGGCAATGTCGACTTGACCTTGACCATCTTTGTATAACTCAATGCTCTTAGGTTTCACATCGAAGGAAATTTCTGGACCACGCGGCATGGTCTTAAAATCAATCAACTTATTCCACAATACTTGATGAACACAAACTAATTGTGTTCTGACACGAAACTGTACTAAACTGTTGAAAAGAATTTGTCTACATGTTTTTGTCCATCATAAAAAAGTGCTTATATTCAGACTTGTGTTGTGTTCATTGCAGATAATGTAAAAACAAGGAATTTAGTTTTTCTACTAATAACGCATTTGCTTATGGAGCAATGAAGTAAGAATTTGTTTTCTAGAGGTATTTAGGTAAATATTCATATTTGTCAATATTTATACTTTTGTCCATTACTGTATGTTTCAATGCTGCGAAACTTTTTGAGCCTCAATTGCAACAAATGAGTGACAAAACTAATCTAGGAGATCTGTGGTTCCAACAGCACAATTGAGACAAATGTTTCCTGGTCGACTCGAACCTTTGTGAGCTGACTTGGGATGGCCAGCGTGCTCGCCAGATTTAAGCATCTGCGACGTTTTTTGATGGGGTTATTTGAGGGATAACATTTTTAAACACACACTTTAGATGAGCTAAGGACCCGAATTGTTGAGGAAACATCCACCATACACCCAGAAATGTGTAGAAAAGTAGCTCAAAACTTCAGAAATAGACTACATTAGTGTATTTCTGCTGAAGGCCACTATCGTGCTGAAGTTAATACGGCTCTGTCTACCTGGCATTGACGGATCTGTCAGAATTAATTGTCCTATGCCGATATGAGGAATTTTGAGATATTACTTTATAATCGGCTGTCATTCTACCTTGATGGATACTGATGAAAAAGGGTTGATTTACCGCCGCTTTTATTATGTTTCTATCAACGTTGCCCATCTTGACCGGGCATTAATGACTTTGACCGATAAATAATGATTTATCGTTATTGCTTGTTACATATACAGGGTGTCCCAGAAGTCGACGTCAAGCCGAAACCGGGTGATAGGCAAAGTCATAACAGCTATCAGAAAAATATTTAAAAAAATTTTATGTATGTGTTTTGAAAATTATAGGTCCTTGAAAAAGATATAGAAATTTCACACCCTACGGCAGTCTGTCAACTCCTGTTACTACAAATATTAACTTTTTTTGGATTTTATTTTTACAATTTAATGATGAATAATGCATCTTCAAACTGGTGTTTCAACCTTACTGCCAACTTTTCTCGTTCAGGAAAAATTGCCACTTATTTCCCAACCAAGTATTAAAAAGTAAAACTTTGCTCAACTTTAACTGGCTGTACTGGAAAAAAATGTACTACGAGAGTTTGGCAAGTAACCTTGAAAGTTGGCGCACTTAATAACGATTCCAAAATGGTATAACACTTAGAAGATTACTCGTTAACTTATGCACAATTTTTATTTGAAAAAAAACTGATGAAAATTTTTCAAAATTTCCAAATTAAACAGCGATTATGAAAACGCACAAGGACCCTTAAGGATAACTGTTTGCACAACAGTGGGCGTCAAAATGCTGCTGATGATGATTTACCTTTACAGCAAATGCTCAAACTGTTTTCCTTCAGCCGCAATACACGCTCGACATCTTAAAAAAGATCGGGTTATTAAACGAGCGAATCCACGGTTATAAACAAACTCAGCTGCTTCCAATAGTCTTTGCCGTAGCTCAGCTACATTTTGAATCGGCTTGAAATACACTTTTTCTTTTACAGTTCCCAGTAAAAAAATATAAAGGATTCAAATCAGGTGATCGGGCTGGCCACGGTATTGTACCAGACCGCCTTATCCATCTGCCTGGAAAGTTTTGATCGAGATACTCTCTCACTGAGAGTGCATAGTGCGCTGGACAGCCATCATGCTGAAACCACATGTCCCTGTAAATACTCAGTGGCATGTCCACCAATAAATTATGTACATGATTTTTCAAAAAATCCAAATAAACTTCAGCAGTCAAAGTCTCTGGGAACTCAAACGGACCGATTATTTTACCATTTAAAATTCCTGTCCAATGGTTTATCTTGAAGCGATATTGAGATTTATCTTCTCTCGTCAAATGTGGGTTTGCTACGTGCCACTCGCGTAAGTTATGCAGGTTCATGTACCTATCTTTCTTAAATGTGGCCTCATCCGACCATAAATTTTTTTCAAAGAAATGTGGATCTTTCCTGTGTCTTTCTAACATTGTTGATTTCGTACTGTTACTAATTTTGGATTCGTGAACTGGACTGTTGATCGCTTGTGATTTGGATTTGGACTGTTTAATTTCTCTTCAAAACAACATTTGCTTTCCTTAGACTATCTTTGATAGTGTGAGTGTGCAGTGCCGCTATGTCCGTGTACACCGTAAAAGAATATGCTAACATGCACCTCATTTATGGGGAATGCAGATGCAATGCTAGTGCTGCAGCGAGACTTTACTGTGAGAGGTACTCGAATGCAGCTCGTCATCCAGATCATCGAGTGTTCACAAATGTCCATCGCTTACTGTTCTCAGAGGGCCAACTACCAAACCAATCACACGGTGAGGGAAGATATTTCCTTCCTTATGAAGACGTGGTGCTAGGAGCTGTCGAATAAGACCCGAGTACTTCAGTGCGTGCAATAGAACTAAAAACAGGTGTGCCCAAAAGTACAGCCCATAGAATCTTGCAAAAAAACGTGCTCCATCCATACCACGTACAGCGTGTTCAAGCTCTTCTGCCCCGGGATTATGAGCCCCGAGTTGCTTTTTGTCGCATAATGTTAGAAAGGCACAGCGAAGATCCACGGTTCTTTGAAAATATTTTATGGTCAGATGAGACCACATTTAAGAAAGGTGGGTACATTAACTTGTATAACTTACACGAGTGGCACGTAGCAAACCCACATTTGATGAGAGAAGATAAATCACAATATCGCTTCAAGATAAACCATTGGACAGGAATTTTAAATGGTAAAATAATCGGTCCGTTTGAGTTCCCAGAGACTTTGACTGCTAGGTTTATTTAGGTTTTTTGCAAAATCATTAAGAAAATTTATTGGAGGACGTGCCACTGAGTATTTACAGGGACATGTGGTTTCAGCATGATGGCTGCCCAGCGCACTATGTACTCTCAGTGAGAGAGTATCTCGATCAAAACTTTCCAGGCAGATGGATAGGGCGGTCTGGTACAATACCGTGGCCAGCCCGGTCACCAGATTTGAATCCGTTAGATTTTTTTTACTGGGGAACTGTAAAAGAAAAAGTGTGTTTCAAGTCGATTCAAAAAGTAGCTGAGCTACAGCAAAGACTATTGGAAGCAGTTGAGTTTGTTAATAACCGTGGATTCGCTCGTTTAATAACCCGATCTTTTTCAAGATGTCGAGCGTGAATTGCGGCTGAAGGAAAACAGTTTGAGCATTTGCTGTAAAGGTAAATCATCATCAGCAGCATTTTGATGCCCACTGTTGTGCAAACAGTTATTCTTAAGGGTCCTTGTGCGTTTTCATAATCGCTGTTTAATTAGGAAATTTTGAAAAATTTTCATCAGTTTTTTTCAAATAAAAATTGTGCATAAGTTAACGAGTAATCTTCTAAGTGTTATACCATTTTGGAATCGTTATTAAATTCGCCAACTTTTAAGGTTACTTGCCAAACTCTCGTAGTACATTTTTTTCTAGTACAGCCAGTTAAAGTTGAGCAAGTTGAGCAAGTTGGAATACTTGGTTGGGAAATAAGTGGCAATTTTTCCTGAACGAGAAAAGTTGGCTGTATGGTTGAGACACCAGTTTGAAGATGCATTATTCGTCATTACATTGTAAAAATAAAATCCAAAAAAAGTTAATATTTGTAGTAACAGGAGTTGACAGACTGCCGTAGGGTGTGAAATTTCTATATTTTTTTCAAAGACCTATAATTTTCAAAACACATACATAAAATTTTTTTAAATATTTTTCTGATAGCTGTTATGACTTTGCCTATCACCCGGTTTCGGCTTGACGTCGACTTCTGGGACACCCTGTATACCTACAATACCTTGCATGCATTTTAAGGTCTTAGGGCGTCGAAATACGAATATCTGAAAATAATACACATTTATATTGGCACAATAAATAAGCATCACACAAACGTATCTCGATTTCTAGTGAGGTCTCTTAAGGTACCCCACGAATAAGACAAGAACTGGAGCCACGCTCCAAAAGATGCAATTACACAAATATACGACAAGTGCTATGTAAGCAATATTGTTAAGTACATCTACTTTGTATAAGACAATTATAAAATAAATTAATATCACAAGAAACGCCGAGAGCGTATCCACTGCTCCTTTAATCATTGTCCATTTTCTGGCTCCGATAAACCATCTGTGGATGACGGCCTCTGTGTAGCTTATTATGCCGAAGCCCAAACCGAACATCAGGCAACTGAGTATTGTTAGGTCGTTTTTTGGTCGCAACTTCGTCAGAACTGGAACAGACCATTGAAATTAATGAGTCGTACTGAATCAGATACTCGTAGGTATACAGGGAGTTTCATATTCGACCGTCGCCATTGGACTCTCGGAAACTGTAAGAGACACGAAGTCGCTTGAATAAGGGTAAAGTTGCGTATTTAAATAACTAGCAAAATGCAGTAGAAACTCCTATATTCAAAGTATGGGTTTGTCCAAAACGGACGCAGGAAAGTAAACGCATATTAAAACAAGAAAGATTGATATTCAAATCAAGTTGGGTACTTTATTTTGAAGGTTAATTTATACCATTTATGTATGAAAAATAATATCGCTCAAATGTTCACCACGACTGGATTTACAGACGTCCACGCGATGGTCGAAATTTTCAATGACATTTTGCAACATGGTCGGTTCTATGGCATTTATCTCGGCAATGATGTTGTTTTTGAGTTCTTGGAGGGTGGCTGGTTTGTTGACATAGACATTGCTTTTCAAATATCCCCATAAAAAGAAGTCTAAGGGAGTCAAATCGCACGATCTTGGTGGCCATGGCACATTTCCTCTGCGCGAAATCACTCGATCACCGAAGAAGGACTGCAATCGATGGATATTGACGTTGGTTGTGTGGCATGTTGCACCGTCTTGTTGGAAATAAACATCGTCCATATCCATTCCTTCAAGTTGCGGCAAAAATAGTCCTCTATCATCACGAGATATCGCTCAGAATTGACGGTAACAGTGTCCCCGGCCGCATTTTCGAAAAAGTAAGGTCCGATGATGCCTTTTGACAACAATGCACACCACACAGTCACTTTTTGAGGATGCATCGGCTGCTCTTGATACCCACGGGGATTTTCGTTCGCCCAGATGCGGCAGTTTTGCTTGTTTACCGTCCCATTCAAAGTGAAATGCGCTTCGTCGCTGAACATGATTTTTGATGAAAAATTGGCATCAATTTGGTGGTGTTTAAGGAGCCAATCTGAGAACGTTCGGCGCGAAAAATGGTCGGCCCGACGCAGCTCTTGCGTCAATTGGATCTTGTAGGCGTGTACATTCAAATCCTTGTGGAGAATGTGGAGCAAACTGGTTCTCGAAATGCCCAATTCTTGGGATCGACGCGTTGTTGATTGTTTCGAATCGCCTCTCACACTCTCCTTCACAATAGCAGTATTTTCCGGTTTGCGAACGCTCCTTGGCCGGCCAGAGCCTGACAGATTTGCCACAGAACCTGTTGCCTCGAATTTACACACCAGACGACCGATGGTTGTTTCGTTTGGGCGGTTGTTGCGACCGAAATGTTCACGAAGCGCGCGAAACATGTTTTTTATTTTTGCACCATTTTTGTAGTGCTCTTGAATAACTTTAATGCGGTCTTCAATCCAATACGACTCCATAGCGATCAATGGTAAAAATTCAACTAACAAAATGACATGTCGGTAACAGAAAGATGGCGTCTAGGTCAAATTGACGTTTACTTTCCTGCGTCCCTATTGGACAACCGTTACTTCCGAAGAGAGAAAAAAAAACGATGTTCCCAAATTAGTCTTAATTTTATCACGGCTTTATTTGTAGTGGAATTTCATTAACATTGCCTCTTTTTTTCTCTACAAGATGGCATAATTGAGGAGCAGACTTTCCAATCGCACATTGTCCATTTTGGACTTTTTACAGGAAAGGTGAAAAACATCTGTAAGCTTATTGCTAACATTTGAAAAACGAGTAACACATGACAAAAAGTATTTTATTATCAACAGTTTCTTATAGTAACAAGGCTCAGCAAATATTAATAATTTTCAAAAAAAAATTGAAAACTTTAATGGACAAAGGGCTCTTTGAATGTCCATAATGGACAAAGGCCAGTCCGTTCTGTCCATAACTGAAAAATGATTTCAAACTTAAAATTCTAAAGCAAACAGTTCTATTCCAATTATACAGAGTGACAGGTAAATAGGTGTAAAACATTTAAGAGGTGATAGTTCAGCCCCTTTGCTATCCAAATTAGTATATAATACCATACCCTATATTCAAAGGTTGAAAAGTTATTGAAGATTTAAGATTTTTTTAAAAACAATCCACATTTCAGAGTAAAAAAGTCGAGAGAGAAAAAAGTTGGCGTTAAACATTTGTTTTTTGTGGTTTTGGGTTATTATTTCAATAATTAACTATTATAAATTAAAGAAGATTCGAAAACAATACCAAACAACGTATTTATTTTCATTCAAAAATAATTAACTAAGAAAAACAAATAACGTTTTACAGTAAGTAAGGTGTTTTACAAAAAAATCGGTATACAAAAAACCGTACAAACAATTTAAATAATATCCTTGTTTCATAAGGAATCTAACTTGGTATGATAAGTGCACAAAAACTATGTGAAACTAAACATAATGTATTGTAATACAACAATAGGGAGTAAATTTACCAATGGCTTGTCTCCTATTTTCACAACTCTCTTATTGATAAGAAAGTGTTTTTGTGAAAATAATGTAACTGTAAGCTATCGGATAGTTATTACCTTAAACTACGGTTAAGTTACACGATTAGATTATTTACACAGGTGTAATTGTACTACAGAATAATGAAAACTGACTAAAAGTTACTACAATTGGTAAGTAAAATACAATAATGAAATGAAGGTAAAATTCATTGCAATTGTTGTTCGAACTGACGCCCTCCGTTTCTTATGCAAGCCCATAGTCTTTTTCTCATGTTGGTACGTTAGTTGTCCTCTGATAGTAGCAGCAATAATTCTTTCTTTCAACTGCGCAAGAGTGTCTAACACCCAGACGGAAGTGCGCGGGACAGCCATCGTGTTGGTAGATCATCTGCATGCTGATATTCAGAGGCAGGTCTTCGAGATCCTTCCAGAGTTCGGATCGCAAAAAGTTTTCATAGGATTCGCCATTCAGGTTGTCAGGCAAAAAAACTGGTCCAATTAGATACGTATGAATTATTCCCATCCACACGTTTGCCGAAAATCTTCTTTGATGGGCTCTTGGATTTGCCATGTGGTGATTTGCCTCTCGTGGGGCCCAATAATGTAAGTTGTGATAATTTGTTGTCCCCTCTCTGTCAAACTTAGACTCGTCGGTCCACATAATTTTAGTTAAATAGTCGTTTTCTTCTTGATCTCGATGAAGCACGTATCGACAAAAATCAACTCTTCTTGCGGGATCTCCTTCTTCTAATACTTGAACCGGTATGTAATGGAAAGGGTAAAGTCTCGCCGAATGCAAAACGAACCAAACTTTCCACTGAGTTAAACCAAGCTGCTTTGCTATAACTCGTGTAGACGTCGTCGGGTCTCTGCCGTAGCATTCCAGTATTGCCTCTCGATCTTCGTCGTCAAACAACCAAAGTCTACCAGCATCATGACGTCTCTCATGAACCTGTCCACTTTCCTTGACGCGTCGGTACACAGAAGCAAATACTCGATGGCTCGGTATTCGCCGATTCGGAAAACGGTTTTCGTATTCTCGCCTGGCTTCAACGGAATTTCCATCACTTACACCATAACAAAACAGAATATCAGCGTATTCTTCGTTACGGTAACTCGCCATTATTAAAACTGATAAAAAAAGTAGAAGTACGTCCTACCGCGTTAAAGGTTGAGTAGTAGAATTACTAACTAACCTAAGCGTTAGTTCCCTTTCCTTGATCCGTCAGCTGTATCAATTCATAACACACGCAGAGCTTGCTTCCGAGGAGCGACGATAGATTCCGAATACTTAAACCCGAATAACGGCACAGAGAACAAAAAATAACAAAAAGGGTCGAACTATGAGAAGCTCGGTTTACCTGGTCAGTACAATGAAATGCGCATAGCGATCCTTTCTAGCAAAGTAATATTGTTTTGTTAAATGGTTTACTTACTGATATGTTATTATACCATTTTAGAAACCTAATGAAACGAGGAAGTTTTTGCAGTTATTTGTACATTTTCTTTATTATGATTTTTTTGAAAAAAAAAATACTTCTTAATGTGAAAGTTGAAAATAAAAATTTTCATTTAACATTTAAATGAAAATAAATACGATTTCAGTAGTGTTTTCATATGTTTTTTGAATTACGAGAATTATTTATTTAAATAATAACCTGAAACCACCAAAAAAAGAATGTTTAATCACCAACTTTTTTTATCTCAACTATTTTACTCTGTAATCTGGGTTGTTTAAAAAAAAATTAAATCTTCCATAACTTTTTAACCTTTGAATATAGGGTATGGTATTATATACTAATTTTGATAGCAAAGGAGCTGTACTATCACCTCCTAAAATGTTTTACACCTATTTGCCTGTCACCCTGTATTAGATGTAAGACGTATTCCGCCAGGCAGCAACATTCTTCGCCATCTTCACCGTGGCCACAGCTCTGCTCCTTTCTTTCGTTGTCACCATGTTGCCTATACAGATCTTCCAAAATTTTGTCAAGCCATATTAACTCTGGATCTCTTTCCCAATTTTGGCCTGATAATCTTACTAAAAATGTAGATAAACTTATCATTTCTGTATAATAGTTCGGTCTTATACAAGATTTCACCTCCACCACTATTAGATGCTTGTCTTTTTATGATTATTCTGTTGGCCTCGGAAGTTCCTGCAATTTTTTTATTTCAGTTTCCTCGTCCTGGCAACTCCATCAACATCGCCAACCACATGCTCTCTATCACTCATGTTGTTCTAACTTATTCACAGAATAACATCTTTTCGCTATCACTACTTGACAGCACTCTCATTTGACAGCTGATACTGTTGTACTGCAGCATTGACAGATAGACAAATCGCACATTGCTATTTGATTGTCTTGCAGTTTAGAATCTTGTAGTAAGCAGTGCCATGAATCGAACGCCACCTTTGGGCAAAAATGTTAAAATATGGACAAAGTGCGATTAGAAAGTCTACTCCTCAATTAAAATTTCAATATGACGTTTCGTCTCCTGGGTTCTTAATTAAGATTTCAAAAATGTGTAATCTACTACAAGTTGACATTGCCAAACCTTAGTTATTGCAGAAAAACAGAAGTTACTATGTGTAGGTAGGCCTTGAGGTTATCAGATTGGATCAAATACAGAAAACGCTTGGCGCATGAAATAAACAGACGGATATTTTTGATCAAGTGCAGAAAGAACAACATCCTACCACCACACATCAACCATCGCATAACATCCATAAACAACATCATATACAATCACCTTGCAGAAGATGGACTACAATCTCCTTTATAAAGGTTGAGTGAGAAAATACTTTCACTTGAAATTTCTTCTTGTCATAAACAATTAAAAAAACTTCACTCATCCCTTGAACTTTTGAAAACCGAAATCATTTCACTCACGTCCCTCTTAATTTTCAATAATTTTCAATCCATTCTATAAAAAAAATTCTAATATACGCAAGTTTGACAGGTTACTAGGTGACACAATGAAAATTTTGCTCAACACTCAGCCAAACTGGGTAAAGAACCTCAGTAATGTCAGCATTCCAGATGACATCGCAAGTTTTCTGTCGTTGGGTCCAAAATTTAGCGTTGAACCGTTTGTCAACATTGCAATCAGATGTATTCTGTTGATTCTATATCTTCTTCCATTAGTGATGTCACAGAAAGGAACATTGCGATAACTCGTTCCACCAATATTATCACAAATTACTTTCATAACAGTAGCACCAACAAAAAACACTCTTTCTACCACAACCTGTTAAATAAAACAAGGAAATTTATTAAGGATCATCTCGAGTTAATTGTTACAAAACCAGACAAAGGCAATGTTACCGTAATTATGTTAAGACAACAATATTTTGACCTATGAAATAATTTGACTGATAATGATCCCTCTTACATGGTTATCAATTAAGACCCCACATCTAAAGTAGAGAAAGGTTGCAATGACATTGTTAACAGGCTACTCAGCACTGGACAAATCAACCAGGACCAAAAGAAGTCCTTAATCACTTATAACTCTGTATCTCCTAAATTTTATGCTCTTCCCAAAATACACAAACCTGTACTGTCAGTAAGACCTATTAAGGCTTCTGTTGAACCAGCCACACTAGCTTTATCTTCATTAATTAAATATTTT
Organism: Acanthoscelides obtectus; assembly: GCA_963669975.1. Lineage (NCBI taxonomy): Eukaryota > Metazoa > Arthropoda > Insecta > Coleoptera > Chrysomelidae > Acanthoscelides > Acanthoscelides obtectus. The sequence goes on from CAVLJG010000009.1 coordinate 15,025,165, forward strand.
ATAAAAGACTCTTTTGATGTTTGTCAACAATTTAATAGGTTTCAAATAGCCCCTGATCATGTTATTGCGAGTAGTTTCACTGTTCAGTAATGTGTATTCAGAAGCTTGCATCAGATACCTCAACAAACATTGGGATCAAATTTGCCAACACAGCAACCTCACTCTGGATTCTTCCATTAATATCGTAGAGTACTTTTTCCAGAACAATTATTTTACTTTTAATAACAAAGTGTTTTCACAAACACATGGTTGCCCCATGGGCTCTGTGTGGTCTCCAATTTTGGCAGAATATGTAATGGATGACGTGCTTGATGTTGTTATTCAAGTATTGCCATACAATCTAATTTTCATAAAAAAAGTATGTGGACGATACTATCGTTTGTCTTCCTGATAAGAGGGTGGATCATATTGTTGAAGGTTTTAACAGTTATGATCCCTACATCCAGTTCACCATCGAAAAAGAAGATCACAATCAATCTGTTCCGTTTTTGGATTCAAGATTGATTCGCACCAATGACAATATATTACTGGTAGACTGGTACAGGAAACCAATTTCCTTCCGGAAGGTTCCTGAACCTCAGGTCTTACCACGAACTTAAAATAAAAATAAACCTGGTGAAACAAATGAAGCACAGGGTTATAAAAATCTCTGACAGTACTTTCCATCTTTCCAGTTTAAGGAAGCTTTCGGTCTTATTCATCAACAATGGCTATGCGAAGTATTTGGTTAACAAAATAACAATAGTTAAAATGACAACACCAGACCAGACCCAGACACCAGACCAGACACCCATGAATTCTTCAACCAATGAGAATAACAGCACTACAGCGGTTGCTCCTATTTCCAGAGTTAATTATGTTGTCTTGCCATACATCAAAGAACTAACACCAAAATTGATCAGGCTGTATAATTCATTTAATTGTCGTATTGCTTGTAAATCAGTGCTCACAGTCAACAGTTTGTTGTCCAAAATGAAGGATAAGGTTCAGTTGCTTGATTCAACCAACACTGTCTATCGCATTAATTTCAACAACTGTAATTTAGTTTATATAGGCCAAACTTCGAGGTCATTGAAAGGCAGGATAACTTCACACAAAAGTGACGCCAGATTACATCCAGAGAGATGTGATTTGGCACCTCATATTAACAACACAGATCACTCTATGAATTATGGCAGTATTGAGGTTCTTGACAAAAAAAAGACTCTCAAAACGTTTATTTTTAGAAATGTCCCACATTTTCATGACAGATCATTGCATGAATAAAAAGGCTGATGTTAAGCAGCTTAGTGTCATTTATTCCTACCTGTTGAGTTGCGAAAAGCTAGAACGGCTACATATCCAAATCGAACCAACATCGTCACAAAATTAGAATACATTTCCAATTGCTATCCTGGTACTTGAAATTTCTCACTCACAATATTTAATATAAACTAACGTAGCCCATCTTTTCACTATCCCACATTCATACACTCATATGAACTACACATTTTTCCAAAACAAACTAACTCAGCATTTTAGTAATTTGGGTGGAGGATTACCCAGCGTCCCTCGTATACTTCATACCCAAATTGGACAATGAGGTTTACAGTTCCACGTTCCATCGCGTCAATCACTTGTCATCTGTCGATGCCTTATCTTTCCGTGCCGTCTCCCTCTCCACGTGTAGCGGAAGTAGGAGGTTAGAGACTGCATTCCGATTATTTCCCTAAAATGTCTTCTCATGTTTAGTAATTTTGAATATGTTCGGGTGTATTGATATTTTTAACATGTAACGACGGTATCTGTCGTTATCAACAAGATCAATGTATCCGTCCTTTTGTTTTTATATTTATAACAAGTTCTATCTTCTCTACGTTCGTTTTGAAACACCATGTGGCTGCAACCTCAACGACGAGGAAGTTGTTTGACAATTTAAATCTGTCCTGTATTCTTTGCTAGCATCACCATTGTGTTTTCAGAATCCTCACAAAGAGTAAGTCCGAAACTGCACGCATGCGGAGATCGAGCTCTAGCTCCATCTCTCTTACTCCCTTACAGAGGATCTATAAAAGAATGTATCAATCCTGGCGATCCAAATAAGGATGATGGAAAACTTTTATCAAATTATTATATCGTCATCGGTCCTTGATACGTGTGCGAAGTTCCAAATTAATCAAACTTCTGGAAATGGGTAAAAATGAGGCTTAAAGATTTCGTTATATACATACATACAGACCAAGCTAAAAAAAGCGTGTTAAAAAACAATACGAGTTGACATCCGTAATAAAAAAAAGAAAAGTTTATGCTGGAGGATAAAACATCATATTGGAATTCTAAACATGTCAAGCAGCAATGTTAATAAGTTATTTTTAAATCCGACAACAAAAATAAAGTTAGGGAGAAATTAAATCAATTATGAGAAAATTTGTTTTTTGCCCTCCCGGAAGTTCTTTGGCTATCAAAACTTTCTAAGCGGCGTTTTGTTACACTGGACAACAAATTTTAGTTTTTTAATTGTATCTTGTGGGAAAAGTGCACTTTTTTGTTAATTTTGGGGCGCTGAATCCAAAAATGACAATAAAATAAAAAATTAGTTGCGGTTTAGAAAAAAACTTTTTATTTTTAAGGATATATTAAAAAAAGTAACAAGATTCATATACTTATAAGAATCACTATATGCGCTGTCTTTTTGCTGTTCTTTTATGGATCGTTTCTGGAGCATCTCTACCAAGAGTCCAACAGTAGTCTGCAAGCATGGAAGGATTCCACTTTCACTGGTACCTTTTTTCCATTGTTGAAATATCCTGATGAAAACGTTCGCCGTTCTCATTACTTACGGCTCCGCAATTGCCAGGAAAAAAGTCCAGGTGTGAGTGTAGGAAATGTATCTTAAGAGACATATTACAGCCATCTTTTGATACGATGACAGCATATTTTTGACAAGGGTTTTATAGTTGTCAGCTTTTCTATTTCCCAATAAATTAGTGACCACCAGACGGAAATCATTCCAAGCAGTTTTTTCAATACCTGTTAAAGTGTTTTCAAACTGTGTATCTTTCAAAATATTTCGAATCTGTGGCCCAACAAAAATACCTTCTTTAACCTTTGCCTCACTTAGTCTTGGAAATTTCTGACGCAGGTATTGAAAAGCTGACCCATCTCTATCTAATGCCTCGACAAAGTTTTTCATTAGGCCCAACTTGATATGCAGTGGTGGTAATAAATTTTTTTTCGAATCTACTAATGGCATATGCTGTACATTTTTTTGACCTGGCTCTAGGAATTGACGAACAGGCCAGTTTTGTCTGCTGTAATGAAGTGCCTTTGCCCGACTGTCCCATTCACACAAAAAACAGCAAAACTTTGTGTAGCCTAGCTGCAGCCCAAGTAAAAGTGCAACATCTTTCAAATCGCCACAAATATGCCATTGGTGCTCATCGTATTTTATGCATGTCAATAGGTACTTCATATTGTCATATGATTCTTTCATGTGAACTGCATACCCTACAGGAAGAGATGGTAAAATATTTCCAATATACAATAACACTGCCTTTAAACTCAATGTTGAACTGTCTATAAACAATCTCCATTCTTTTGGGTTATAGTTTATATTTAAAGCCGCCAGTAAGCCGTTAATGTTACTGCAGAAAACCAAGTTATTCTCCATATTGAAAAATGGTTCTAAGTCTTTGTAGCGTTTATGAAAAACACATACCGAAACATTGTCTTCTAACAAGTTCCACTGCTGCAGTCTTGATCCAAGTAACTCTGCCTTACATTTTGGAAGTTCTAAATCTCTTACAAGATCATTTAATTCTGACTGTGTTAAATTGTGCGGTTGGTGGCATGACGTGCTCGGTATAAAATCAGGATCTCTTGACGTTGATGGCATATCTTCTTCCTGATGAATCACTCGATCGCCATGATCTGATTCGTTTTCTGATTCGCAAGTGTAGGATTCTGGAGGTTTTGGGATAGGATTTTCGTCACTGTGAGGCACAGGTCTCATCGCAGATTTTATGTTTGGGTAGTTAATAACTGATTTTTTTTTTTTGGACATACCTGTGGCTTATCCAACACAAGGTCACTACTTGACAGCACTCTCATTTGATAGCTAATACTGTTGTACTGCAGCATTGATAGATAGACAAATCGCACATTGCTATTTGATTGTCTTTCAGTTTAGAATCTTGTAGTAAGCAGCGCCATGAATCGAACGCCACCTTTGGGCAAAAATGTTAAAATATGGACAAAGTGCGATTAGAAAGTCTGCTCCTCAATTAGAATTTCAATGTGACGTTTCGTCTCTTGGGTTCTTAATTAAGATTTCAAAAATCTGTAATTTACTACACGTTGACATTGTCAAACCTTAGTTATTGCAGAAAAACAGAAGTTACTATGTGTAGGTAGGCCTTGAGGTTATTAGATTGGATCAAATACAGAAAACTCTTGGCGCATGAAATAAACAGACGGATATTTTTGATCAAGTGCAGGAAGAACAACATCCTACCACCACACATCAACCATCGCGTAACATCCATAAACAACATCATTATACAATCACCTTGCAGAAGATGGACTACAATCTCCTTTACAAAAGTTGGGTGAGAAAATACTTTCGCTTGAAATTTCTTCTTGTCACAAACAATTAAAAAAACTTCACTCATCCCTTGAACTTTCGAAAACTAAAATCATTTCACTCACGTCCCTCTTAATGTTCAATAATTTTCAATCGAGACAATTAAGACATTATAATACATTATTCCATTCTATAAAAAAAATTCGAATATACGCAAGTTTGACAGGTTACTAAGTGACACAATGAAAATTTTGCTCAACACTCAGCCAAACTGGGTAAAGTAGCTCAGTAATGTCAGCATTCCAGATGACATCGCAAGTTTTCTGTCGTTAGGTCCAAAATTTAGCGTTGAACCAACAGTGACATTGCAATCAGACATATTCTGGCTGACGTTGATTCTATATCTTCTTCCGTTAGTGATAACACAGAAAGGAACATTGCGATAACTCGTTCCACCAATATTATCACAAATTACTTTCATAACAGTAGAATCAACAAAAAACACTCTTTCTACCACAACCTGTTAAATAAAACAAGGAAATTCTATTAAGGATCATCCCGAGTTAATTGTTACAAAATCAGACAAAGGAAATGTTACCGTAATTATGTTAAGACAACAATATTTTGACATATGTAGTAATTTGATTGATAATAATCCCTCTTACATGGTTATTAATTAAGACCCTACATCTAAAGTAGAGAAAGGTTGCACTGGACAAATCAACCAGGACCAAAAGAAGTCCTTAAGCACTTATAACTCTGCCTCTCCTAAATTTTATGCTCTTCCCAAAATACACAAACCTGTACTGTCAGTAAGACCTATTGTGGCTTCTGTTGAATCAGCCACACTAGCTTTATCTTCAATAATTGCAGATACTCTAAAGTTAGTTCGCATGAAAGAAGAATACTTTATAAAAGACTCTTTTGATGTTTCTCAACAATTTAATAGGTTTCAAATACCCCCTGATCATGTTATTGCGAGTCTAGATGTAGTTTCACTGTTCAGTAATGTGTCTTTAGAAGCTTGCATCATCTCCGTCAACAAACATTGGGATCAAATTTGCCAACACAGCAACCTAACTCTGGATTCTTTCATCAATATCATAGAGTACCTTTTCCAGAAAAATTATTTTACTTTTAACAACAAAGTGTTTTCACAAACACATGGTTGCCCCATGGGCTCTGTGTTATCTCCAGTTTTGGCAGAATGTGTAATGGATGACCTGCTTGATGTTGTTATTCAAGTATTGCCATACAATCTAATTTTCATAAAAAAGTATGTGGACGATACTATCGTTTGTCTTCCTGATGAGAGGGTGTTGAAGTTTTTAACAGTTATGATCCCTACATCCAGTTCACCATCGAAAAAGAAGATGACAATCGAACCTTTTTGGATTCAAGACTGATTCGCACCAATGACAATATATTACTGGTAGATTGGTACAGGAAACCAATATCTTCCGGAAGGTTCCTGAACGTCAGGTCTTACCACGAACTTAAAATAAAAGTAAACCTGGTGAAACAAATGAAGAACAGGGTTATAGAAATCTCTGACAGTACTTTCCATCTTTCCAGTTTAAGGAAGCTTTCAGTCTTATTCATCAACAATGGCTATCCGAAGTATTTGGTTAACAAAATAACAATAGTTAAAATGACAACACTGTTCGGTCCAACCAGACACCCATGAATTCTTCAACCAATGAGAATAACAGCACTACAGTAGTTGCTTCTATTTCCAGAGTTAATTATGTCGTCTTGCCATACATCAAAGAACTAACACCAAAATTGATCAGGCTGTATAATTCCTTTAATTGTCGTTTTGCTTGTAAATCAGTGCTCACAGTCAACAGTTTGTTGTCCAAAATGAAGGATAAGGTTCAGTTGCTTGATTCAACCAACACTGTCTATCGCATTAATTTCAACAACTGTAATTTAGTTTACGAGTATATAGGCCAAAATTTGAGGTCACCGAAAGGCAGGATAACTTCACAAAAAGGTGACGCCAGACTACATCCAGAGAGATGTGCTTTGGCATCTTATATTAACAACACAGGTCACTCTATGAATTATGGCAGTATTGAGGTTCTTGATAAAGAAAAAAGACTCTCAAAACGTTTATTTTTTTAAATGTCCCACATTTTCATGACAGATCATTGCATGAATAATAAGGCTGATGTTAAGCAGCTTAGTGTCATTTATTCCTACCTGTTGAGTTGCGAAAAGCTAGAACGGCTACATATCCAAATCGAACCAAGATCGTCCCAAAATTAGAATACATTTCCAATTGCTATCCTGGTAGTTGAAATTTCTCACTCACAATCTTTAATACAAACTAACATAACCCATCTTTTCAAGTGTGTATCACTATCTCACATTCGTACACTCATATGAACTACACATTTTTCCAAAACAAAATAATTCAGCATTTTAGTAATTTGGGTGGAGGATGACCGAGCGTCCCTCGTATACTTCATATACAAATTGAACAATCAGGTTTACAGTTCCACGTTCCATCGCGTCAATCACTTGTCATCTGTCGATGCATTATCTTTCCGTGTCGTCTCCCTCTCCAGGTGTAGCAGAAGTAGGAGGTTAGAGACTGCATTCCGATTGTTTCCCTAAAGTGTCTTCTCATGTTTAATAATTTTTAATATGTTCGGGTATATTGATATTTTTAACATATAACGACGGTATCTATCGTTATCAACAAGCCCAATGTCTCCGTCCTTTTGTTTTTATATTTATAACAAGTTCTATCTTATTCTTTGCTAGCATCACAATTGTGTTTTCAGAATCCTGACAAAGAGTAAGTCCGAAACTGCACGCATGCGCAGATTGAGCTCTAGCTGCATCTCTCTTACTCCGGTACATAGGATCTATAAAAGAATGTATCAATCCTGGCGATCCAAATAAGGACAATGGAAAACTGTTATCAAATTATTATATCGTCATCGGTCCTTGATACGAGTGCGAAGTTCCAAATTAATCAAACTTCTGGAAATGGGTAAAAATAAGGCTTAAAGATTTCGTTATATACATACATACAGACCAAGCTAAAAAAAGCATGTTAAAAAACAATACGAGTTGACATCCGTAATAAAAAAAGAAAAGTTTATGCTGGAGGATAAAACGTCATATTGGAATTCTAAACATGTCAAGCAGCAATGTTAATAAGTTATTTTTAAATCCCACAACAAATAAAGCCAGGGAGAAATTAAATCGATTATGAGAAAATTTGTTTTTTGCCCTCCCGGAAGTTCTTTGGGTATCAAAACTTTCTAAGCGGCGTTTTGTTACACTGGGCAACAAATTTTAGTTTTTTAATTGTATCTCGTGGGAAAAGTGCACTTTTTTGTTAATTTTGGGGCGCTGAATCCAAAAATGACAATGAAATAAAAAAATTAGTTGCGGTTTAGAAAAAATACTTTTTATTTTTAAGGATATATTAAAAAAAGTAACAAGATTCATATACTTATAAGAATCACTATGTGCGTTGTCTTTTTGCTGTTCTTTTATGGATCGTTTCTGGAGCATCTCTACCAAGAGTCCAACAGTAGTCTGCAAGCATGGAAGGATTCCACTTTCCCTGGTACCTTTTTTCCATTGTTGAAATCTCCTGATGAAAACGTTCGCCGTGCTCATCACTTACGGCTCCGCAATTGTCAGGAAAAAAAGTCCAGGTGTGAGTGTAGGTGTAAAAGACATATTACAGCCCATCTTTTGATACGATTGGAAATTTATGGCGCAGGTATTGAAAAGCTGACCCATCTCTATCTAATGCCTAAGTTTTTCATTAGGCCCAACTTGATATGCAGTGGTGGTAATAAATTTTTTTTCGAATCTACTAATGGCATATGCTGTACATTTTTTTGACCTGGCTCTAGGAATTGACGAACAGGCCAGTTTTGTCTGCTGTAATGAAGTGCCTTTGCCCGACTGTCCCATTCACACAAAAACCAGCAAAACTTTGTGTAGCCTAGCTGCAGCCCAAGTAAAAGTGCAACAACTTTTAAATCGCCACAAATATGCCATTGGGGCTCATCGTATTTTATGCATGTCAATAGGTACTTCATATTGTCATATGATTCTTTCATGTGAACTGCATACCCTACAGGAAGAGATGGTAAAATATTTCCAATATGCAATAACACTGCCTTTAAACTCAATGTTGAACTGTCTATAAACAATCTCCATTCTTCTGGGTTATAGTTTATATTTAAAGCCGCCAGTAAGCCGTTAATGTTACTGCAGAAAACCAAGTTATTCTCCATATTGAAAAATGGTTCTAAGTCTTTGTAGCGTTTATGAAAAACACATACCGAAACATCGTCTTCTAACAAGTTCCACTGCTGCAGTCTTGTTCCAAGTAACTCTGCCTTACATTTTGGAAGTTCTAAATCTCTTACAAGATCATTTAATTCTGACTGTGTTAAATTGTGCGGTTGGTGGCATGACGTGCTCGGTATAAACTCAGGATCTCTTGACGTTGATGGCATATCTTCTTCCTGACGAATCACTCGATCGCCATGATCTGATTCGTTTTCTGATTCGCAGGTGTAGGATTCTGGGGGTTTTGGGATAGGATTTTCGTCACTGTGAGGCACAGGTCTCATCGCAGATGGTATGTTTGGGTAGTTAATAACTGATTTTTTTTTTGGACATACCTGTGGCTTATCCAACACAAGGTACCATGCAAAAGTAACAATCATTAATATGATTTGTAGGCTCTCTCCAAACCATTGGAACAGCAAAGCGCATAGACCGTTTTTTGCCATTTAACCAGCTCCTCAAACTTGAAGCACATGTATTACAGCAGATGTGGGGTGCCCACTGTTTGTCTTGATCACCTAGTTTACAACCGAAATAAAGCTGATATGCCTTTGTTATTAGTGGAGTAATAGACCGTCTCTGAGACGCAAAAGTCACATCACCACACACGTAACAAAACTGATCTGGATTGTTTACACACTTTCGAGACATCTTGCATGAACGCTGTCGGCCAACTGAGGAAAAAATGGCTAATATAAAACAATATAATGTACACGTATGTATAACGTAACACAATCATGCCGATTACATCATCTTTCCTTGCCGAATATAAAAATGTAGCACGTGCATTCTTGTGAATTACAGTATACTAACACTGTCACAGCAGGAACACATGTAATTACCGTATCTCTAAAACTTGTACTAATATTGAAAAAATAAGTTTCATTCCGGTTTTAGCACATTACAAATAGTAATATTTTGTTGATTTTATTTAGGATATTTTTTGGCTGTTGATCAGTGTTACCTAAATATGCAACTTTGCCTCCATTTAGGCGATGATGTATCTCTTACAGTTCTCGAGATCCCAATGATGAGGGTCGAGTTCAAACACCCGGTATAATCGAAATAAAGTGACCTAAGAATGATGACACTTACTTAGCATACTACATGCAGTCATGAAGAGGCCCATGACGAACAGAATTCGCAGTCGGCCATTCGAAAACGAACTTATCAGTGGCAGAACTAACAGGAACAAACACCAGGTGAATGCTATGTAGGACAACACCCACGGCGTATCTTCCATCCTAAAATGATTAGCTGGTTAATCTTTTAAAACACCAACCAACTTGAAAATTATCTTTCCGCCATTAGGAGTAGGAAAACCTATTTATATTCTAAAAAATTCTAAAACACTACCTTAGTATTGCAAGGTTCTATGCAACAAACATGTCTAAATGAGAAAAATGGTCTCAAAGTTTTAGCTTGCCAGATTCTATATTTAGTAAAATCTGTCGACTGGTATGTGGCATTTAGTAATTGTAATATTAGTATGCAAAGGAATGTTAAGTGAAAATAGAACGCTCTGTTGACTCTGGTTCAAATTTTATTGTAAGGTTGGGTTAAGTTGAAAAACGCTTTTTAGCGACACTTCGCCTTTTTATACTTTGTATAAATAAAGCCGGATTATTATTATTATTGTTATAATTATTATTATTATTATTATTATTATAAATGTAAATAACATAGGACTGTGTTTCCCTATTAAAAAAATAAAAATACGAAAATGTAACATAGACCAAAAAGATATAAAGAAACGTCTTTTGAAAAACAATTACTAATTTCTCATTTCTTAGACATTTTAGAGAACAGATGCTGGTATAACTGTCTATCAACTTCTGGCATCCACTTATACATTGATTTGAGTGCATCAACCTTGTTTTGAGCAAGGTTAACCTTGACGTCATTTTTCTTGATTGTTATAGGAACTTCTTCTGTTTATGCAGTTACATGTCTTCTCACATGTCGCTGCCGTAGACTTCTAATTATGAGTTCAGTGTCTCCAAAAGAAGTTCAATATTTTATTTCATGGAAGTTCTTAGTAAATTTTAAAGAAACAACCTTTGCAAAAGGAATGCACTATAATTGAGTTTTGATGAGTACCATGAAAAATCAAGAAAATCTTGTTCCTTCATTTGCATTATGGTGTCAGGCTTTTTGGTATTCGCTTTCAACAACAGCCTTAATAGAGAAAGTGGAGAAAAGTTTTCAGACTTCCTTAAGCTGCGCTCAATAGCGCTATGAACCGAATCAACCTCTTGGATGCAAGAGTGGACAGGTATAGAAAACTTCCTCTGGACTTTCTTTAGATATGGGCTGATATGTGAAATATGAAGCTCATGAGGCTGTTACGATTTTGAGGGAAGCAGCTGCCACTCCCTAATATAAGTTTTTTAATATCTTGTACATGGCACTGGCAATATCATTTCCAGTGCGTCCATATTGCACAGTAAACCTTTTTGTTCATAGATAAATGTGTTGTCACGTTGTACACGTTCAGTTTACTTTTATAAAAGAAATTTTTTACTTCCCCTTTAGGACAAGTTAGTACGTTTTCTAAATCGTAACAATACTAATTTTCCAGCTTTCATATCCTTTTTCTTCTTTCATCCAGTTTTTTTCTTGAACGTGTTCTTCGTATTCTATTTTTCTTGCTTCACTCAATTTCTGTGCTCTCTTAGTACCATCTACTTCTGCACAGAAATTACATAAATCTTTCGATGGCTTACTGAAAGAGTAATTAAATTCTGTAGAAAATATTTTGCGATATACGTTTATCTTTACTGGATTCGATCATTTTTCTTTCGCAAAATCTTCGTATAGGCTATACATTTTTTGGACTGATAAGTCACCTTCTAGGTACCTTCTTTTAGTATCAGACCGGCAGTAATGGCTTTCCACAACAGGAAATCTATCGATATGTTGTCTGACGAGACCTGCTGCTTCATCTGATGTATACCTTTTCCTATTACTCCCTTGTGAACTTCGTTTAAGTGTGTTTGCTTCTGTTCTATGTTCATGAATAGAGTAAATCGGCTTTTGACTTAAAATCCTAGTGTCCCACAATAAAATAGTTTACATCCTTGGAACCTGTTATTATTCTCTTGCGTCAAGTTTATAGTAGTTCGAAAATATCAGTTCTTGGTCTTCCCCGCTAATCTTTTTAGCGCAATCATAGATACATTTTGCAACGCAATCTTTTTTAGTAGTGATCTTTCCAGCCGGTCTCATTTTTTTTTTTGATGACATATATTCTAACCCCCACAAGGGTGTATGATACAAGTGTGAGACTAATGTAAAAAGTTTCTGAATTGAATATGGTATTATGTACAACATAGGACTATGAAGTCCTAAATGTAGATAAGTTAACTGAAATATTTTGGGATACTGAGTTCTATGTCCAACAGAGAACCATGTGCCTCAATTCTTGTACTTTAATAACATTCACCTTCAATTTTTGTAAGTTGTGGCGATATTATTTTATACTTTTCAGTTTTACAAGGTTCTGCGTGTAGCTTATCAGATATACAGGGTGTCCCGAAAAAAGTGTGCAATATTCTACCAGCGGTTTTTAGAGCTTAAAATAGGAAGAAAAGTTTACATAAACTTTGGTCGACAAACGTCCCCTAAGGGCGCTGCGGTCTTTTAGAGGGGCCCCCCTGAAGATGGTTTTTCCTTAATATTTCCGGAACGTGTTGAGATAGAAACATAAAATTTGGTATTCTAGCCTAGTTTTTTATGCTGGATTTAAAAATATTAACAATTTTAGACATTTTTGTTTGGAAGCGTATGTAACAGGGACGGACTCAGGTTATTTTAGCCCCAAAATTTTTGCGTCATTCTATTTTTGAAATTCAGTTTTAGAATTTGAAAATCTAGGGTCTTCTACATAAAAAAGGTACTCTTATTGAATATCGATAAATTGTGCCATTTTTGAATAAAATCAAACTAAAGAATTTATCACATGATAGGAAATGTACTGCGAATTTAAATAAATTGTTGAATAATTAGCCATGGCAACGAAAAAACTAATTTAGTAATTGGAAATTATTACATAAATACATATTTTTATTGCAACATAGCTAACATTTAGGCAAAAACAAAAGAAATAATTTTTTTCTACGAACGAAATTGAAATTTGTTTAAAAAAGAAGACATACAGTTGGATATTCTTAAAACTAGCTTTACAACAAGTGATCAAATAAATTCCCATTTTGTTGGATACAGAGTCTCGCTCGACGAACTAATGATTGCGTAGCCCGAAAAGTGGAAAACCTTTTTTTTCTTATTTCATTTGCAGCCTGATGGATTCTTTGAAGTAAATTTTCTTGAGTATTTACTAAAGTCGAGTAACGCAGGTCTTTTAGTGACCCCCAAAAATAGAAATCCGATGGATTTAGGTCAGGTGAACGTGGCGGCCACGCTATAGGACCTCCTTGGCCTAACCACCTGTCTGGAAAAAATAGCATTCAACCAATTTCGAACATTGCGTCCTAAATTTGCAGGGGCGCCATCATGTTGAAAAAATAAATTTTCTTGAAACTGCTGGCGCACATCCAATGGTATTATATCCATGAGCTCATTCTGAAGAAAGTTCAGATACACCTCTGAATTAAGATGATTGGGAAGTACAATAGGCCCAATTACTTGATCCCCAATTACTCCTGCCCATAAGTTCAATGAAAATCTATGTTGGAAATTTGTACGGCGAAAAACTTTTGCGTTTTCATCTGACCAGTGATGCATGTTATGGAAATTAAAAGCACCATTCCTAGTAAATATTGACTCATCCGACCATAATATTCTAGGAATAGTGTTTTCATTTGCTAATATCCACTGGCAAAACCCGATTCGTGGTAAAAATCTGCCTCCGTTACATGCTGCACCCGTTTAAAATGATAAGGATGTAATTCTTACGTTATTTTCATTCTTCCTATCTAAAATTATTATTTTTAGGATAACTATCAAATAGGTATTCATAAATTTTTCTTACTATTGATCGAGGTATATCCATAATTTCTGAAACATTTCGTATGCTTATTTGCGGATTATTTTCAAAAATATTTAAAGCAATATCCATACGATGATTTCCCAGTGGCCTTCCTGAGCCCTGCATGCGCTGAAAACTTCCATGGTTTCAAAAATTCCGGTGAATATCAGTAAACATTCGACGTCCAGGTACTATGTGATTGGGAAATCTTTGATATTCTCTTACGACTGCCAATGAACTCACATTGCAAAACCCGTACACAAAATGCATGTCAGTCAGTTCTCTGTCTGTAAATTTTGGCATTTTAAATGGATTTAATAAAAATTTTGATTTTAATCTAGCAATTTTACACTTCTAACAATGTCACCTTATCGTCAAAATAAGTCATAACAAGTCAAAACAACTTTTGTTTGCAGTCATGGCTAACTATGTATAATCAATAATTCATTTAAATTCGCAGTACATTTCCTATCATGTGACAAATTTTTTAGTTTGATTTTATTCAAAAATGGCACAATTTATCGATATTCAATAAGAGTACCTTTTTTATGTAGAAAACCCTAAATTGTCAAATTCTAAAATTGAATTTCAAAAATAGAGTCACACAAAAATTTTGGGGCTAAAATAACCTGAGTCCGTCCCTGTTACATACGCTTCCAAACAAAACTGTCTAAAATTGTTAATATTTTTAAATCCAGCATAACAAGCTAGGCTAGGACACCAAATTTTATGTCTTTATCTCAACACGTTTCGGAAATATTAATGAAAAACCATCTTCAGGGGAGCCCCTTTAAAAGACCGTAGCGCACTTAGGGGATGTTAGTCGACCTATGTTTATATAAACTTTTCTTCCTATTTTAAGCTCTAGAAACCGCTTGTAGAATATTGCACACTTTTTTCGGGACACCCTGTATACAGGGTGTTTCAGTTTATTGTTGCATAAGATTCGATAGAACTTTTAAAATTAATGCTTAAAGTCTATATAAACACGGGTCGAAAAATGCGTGGCTTCCGAAATACAGGGTGTTTAAATTTACTTTCTAAAATAGCTTTTTTTTAAATATTCCGAACAATATTTGATTTATAACAGTGAAAATTGGTATACAAGGGTTTTTTGGTACGACAAAACGAACCATGGGCATAGCTTTACTGTAGCCGCTAGAGGGCGCTCTCTACTGTACCTGTAGTGTATTAAAATTTTTTCTTAGTGCAATTTCTTGGTTTTTGAATAAAAAAGCTGATTCTTCGCTTTTCAACATATTGATCGGAAAATAAAAATGGCATTTTTATAAAACTTACAAAAAAAAAAACAGGTAAAAGAAACTAAATTTCGTGCAATCACAATTGCAAAAAAACGTTTCAGGTTTCAACAGACAACAAAACTAACTGTCAACTAATTGACGTTTAACCTTATTCTGCTTTGAATTTCAAAAATATTTGCAGGGACAGCCTACTTCTAAAAATTATCGAGATACTGACTTTTTAACGTTATTTTATCATAAATAATTAAAAATACATCGAACCTTAAAAATCGAAATGTCTCAAAAACGGCTAACTATAACGAAAATTCACAAGAGAGCTTTTTTATGTTGAAAAGTGCGAAGAATCATTTTTTTATTTAAAAAGCAAAAAATTGCTCTAAGAAAATTTTTTCGGTCATTTTAAAACACTACAGGTACAGTAGAGAGCGTCCTCTAGCGGCTACAGTAAAACTATGCCCATGGTTCGTTTTGTCGTACCAAAAAACCCTTGTATACCAACGTTCACTGTTATACATCAGATATTGTTCGAAATATTTAAAAGAAAGTAAATTTAAACACCCTGTATTTCGGAAGCCACGCATTTTTCGACCCATGTTTATATAGACTTTATGCATTAATTTTAAAAGTTCTATCGAATCTTAAAGTTATGCAACAATAAACTGAAACACCCTGTATATGGGAAAATATCTGTTACCACGTTTTTTTTTGACGTTCTTTTGTCGGGAATGTAATCGACATCTTTATCAGGCTTTTGACTTGAATTCCTAGTGTCCCACAATAAAATAGTTTACATCGTTGGAACCTCTTATTATTCTCTTGCATCAAGTTTATAGTAGTTCGAAAATATCAGTTTTTGGTCTTCCCCGCTAATCTCTTTAGCGCAGTCATAGATACATTTTGCAATGCAATCTTTTTTAGTAGTGATCTTTCTAGCCGGTCTCATTTTTTTTGCATGACATATATTCTAAACCCCACAAGGGTGTATGACACAAGACAGGACTGTGTGACACCAATGTAAAAAGTTTCTGAATTGAACATTGTACTATGTACAACATAGGCCTATGTAATCCTAAATGTAGATAAGTTAACTGAAATATGTTGGGATACTGAGTTCTATGTCCAACAGAGAACCATGTGCCTCAATTCTTGTACTTTAATAACATACACCTTTAATTCTTTGTAAGTTGTGGAGATATTATTTTATACTTTTCAGTTTTACAAGGTTCTGCGTGTAGCTCATCACATACAGGGTGACTTTGAAGTTGAGTCATTAATTGTCAGATAATGATTGTAGAAGGAAGATAAACCAAAATATGTGTGTAAAAATAAAAAAAAATTAAAAAAAAAATGTTACCTTGTTTTATAAAGTATCCTCCCGACAAGTATTTCAGTACGGACCTGTATTTGATCTTGCGGTCTTGGAGCACCGGCATGCCCTCCCCTGTGAGGTCTTAAGTCACCTGATTCACGAGCCCTTTGTACTACATTAACAAAGGCACGAGGGGTTGGTGGCACTCGATTGGGAAACCGATCCGCATAAATCCGTGATGCCGCGTAAATAAGAATCATGTCCACAAGTTCAGCATTTTCGTAAACATGTGCCATTTTTGATTTCGTTTGAGCCACGCTACAGACACCACTATTCACTCACGCGTTACCGACTGACACTGACTGAATACAACTGAATAAAATAATTGTAAAAACATCAAATTCTTTCGCTTTTTTGTTTCCGATGCGATGAACCGATAAGGCGGGTTGTTGCCAAACACGAGCACATAATATTATTATTGAGACAGGGTGGTACTCAAACTTCCAAAGGGCTATAACTTTGTTACTTTAATTTTACCAGAAAAATTGTAAAGGAAAAAAACATTTCTTTTGATCAGATCTACTCACTGTTAAAATAAATGACTCAACTTCGAAGTCACCCTGTATACAGGGTGTCCCGAAAAAAGTGTGCAATATTCTACCAGCGGTTTCTATAGCTTGAAATAGGAAGAAAAGTTTATATAAACTTTGGTCGACAAACGTCCCCTAAGGGCGCTACGGTCTTTTAAAGGGGCTCCCCTGAAGATGGTTTTTCCTTAATATTTTCGAAATCTGTTGAGATAAAGACATAAAATTTGGTATTCTAGCCTAGTTTTTTATGCTAGATTTAAAAATATTAACAATTTTAGACATTTTTGTTTGGAAGCGTATGTAACAGGGACGGACTCAGGTAATTTTAGACCCAAAATTTTTGTCATTCTATTTTTGAAATTCAATTTTAGAATTTGAAAATCTAGGGTCTTCTACATAAAAAAGGTACTCTTATTGAATATCGATAAATTGTGCCATTTTTGAATAAAATCAAACTAAATAGGAATTTAAATGAATTGTTGAATAATTAGCCATGGCAACGAAAAAACTAATTTAATAATTGGTAAATATTACATAAATACATATTTCTATTGCAACATAGCTAACATTTAGGCAAAAACAAAAGAAATAATTTTTTTCTACGAACGAAGTTGAAATTTGTTTAAAAAAGAAGACATACAGTTGGATATTCTTAAAACTAGCTTTACAACAAGTGTTGAAATAAATTCCGATTTCGTTGGATACAAAGTCTCGCTCGACGAACTAATGATTGCGTAGCCCGAAAAGTGGAAAACCTTTTTTTTCTTATTTCATTTGCAGCCTGATGGATTCTTTGAAGTAAATCTTCTTGAGCATTTACTTCAGTCGAGTAAAGCAGGTCTTTTAGTGACCCCCAAAAATAGAAATCCGATGGATTTAGGTCAGGTGAACGCGGCGGCCACGCTATAGGACCTTCTTGGCCTAACTACCTGTCTGGAAAAAAGACATTCAACCAATTTCGAACATTGCGTCCAAAATGTGCAGGGGCGCCATCATATTGAAAAAATATATTTTCTTGAAACTGCTGGCGCACATCCATGAGCTCATTCTGAAGAAACTTCAGATACACCTCTGAATTAAGATGATTGGGAAGTACAATATGCCCAATTACTTGATCCCCAATTACTCCTGCCCATAAGTTCAATGAAAATCTATGTCGGAAATTTGTACGGCGAACAACTTTTGAATTTTCATCTGACCAGTGATGCATGCTATGGAAATTAAAAACACCATTCATAGTAAATATTGACTCATCCGACCATAATATTCTAGGAATAGTGTTTTCATTTGCTTATCTCCACTGGCAAAACTCGATTCGTGGTAAAAAATCTGCCTCCGTTAAATGCTGCACCCGTTTAAAATGATAAGGATGTAGTCCTTGCATTCTTGTTATTCTTCCTATCTAAAATAATTATTTTTTGGATAACTATCAAATAGGTATTCATAAATTTTTCTTACTATTGATCGAGGTATATCCATAATTCCTGAAACATTTCGTATGCTTATTTGCGGATTATTTTCAAACATATTTAAAGCCATATCCATACGATGATTTCCCAGTGGCCTTCCTGAGCCCTGCATGCGCTGAAAACTTCCATGGTTTGACAAATTCCGGTGAATATCAGTGAACATTCGACGTCCAGGTACTATGCGATTGGGAAATCTTTTTTTATGTTATCTTACGGCTGCCAATGAACTGTCATTGCAAAACCCATTCACAAAATGCATGTCAGTCAGTTCCTTGTCTCTAAATCTTTTTTTTTTTTTATACTCCAACTACCACGAAGGCCTAAGGCCTAAGCACCCATTGGGTACCGTGGGGCTATGGGGGATACATGGGAAAGGGGGGACGCCACCTACGGACAATCACAACATCCATGGCCAAGAGAAACATTTCTCCTGGGACGGGACTCGAACCCGCACAGCGCACGGCGGCTGATCAGGAGACCGAAGAGTCTACTACTGCGGTCACCGCTGCTGCCTAAAATAAACACACAACATCCATGGCGAAGGCGAGATTCGAACTCGCGGCCCGGCCGGCCGGCTGATCAGTAGCACGACACTCTGACCTACGCGGCCAACCGAGGTCCCATCTTGGCATTTTAAATCGATTTAATAAAAATTTTGATTTGAATCTAGTAATTTTACACTGCTAACAATATCAGCTTAACGTCAAAATAAGTCATAACAAATCAAAACAACTTTTGTTTCCAGTCATGGCTAACTATGTATAATCAACAATTCATTTAAATTTTCAGTGCATTTCCTATCATGTGACAAATTTTTTAGTTTGATTTTATTCAAAAATGTCACAATTTATCGATATTCAATAAGAGTACCTTTTTTATGCAGAAAACCCAAAATTTTCAAATTCTAAAATTGAATTTCAAAAATAAAATCACACAAAATTTTTGGGGCTAAAATAAACTGAGTCCGTCCCTGTTACATACGCGTCCAAACAAAACTGTCCAAACTTTTTAATATTTTTAGATCCAGCATAAAAAAACTAGGCTAGAATACCAAATTTTATGACTTTATCTCAACACGTTTCGGAAATATTAAGGGAAAACCATCTTCAGGGGAGCCCCTTCAAATGACCGCCGCGCCCTTAAGGGACGTTTGTCGACCTATGTTTATATAAACTTTTCTTCCTATTTTAAGCTCTAGAAACCGCTGGTAGAATATTGCATACTTTTTTCGGGACTCCCTGTATAACCTTGTGAAATTAAAATGTAATTTTGTTCAGTTTTGTAACACACCCTTGTAATACTAAGGCAGCGAAAAGTCAAGTTATTAATTTGCGACGGTCTGTCTCCAAGTCGTCTGTGTGACTATTACCTCTCTTACACTAAAAGTTGTTACTATGACAGATGCAAGACAATGGCTTAAAATAGGTTTACTCTGCAACGCAGCCATCAGTTGATGAAGGATTGAGTTCATCGCAATAATTTAAATCTTCCGACAAAAAAAGTCAGTTAGGAACATGTACGACAGACAACTTAAACTGATTAAGTCAGTAAAACAGGGCCATGGACGTTCTTTTTCGGCCTTACCGGTAGTTACTGTTCAGTTAGCAACATTGTCCTTTTCCACATCTGCGAGGCATCGCTGCACCGAGTTGTTGAGTCGCTACGTAGTTCGTGTATTTGTATAAAACACAGGGTGATTCATAAGTCGTGACCAAAAATGAAACATCATATATACAGGACCGCGTTTTAAAGGGGGTCATCTACGTAACATTTTTATTTCATTAAAGAGATACAAGGTGTTGAAGTTTAAAAATAAAAAACATTTTTTTAAAATCTTCAAAACCGTCAAGTGGAATGAACTAA
Organism: Acanthoscelides obtectus; assembly: GCA_963669975.1. Lineage (NCBI taxonomy): Eukaryota > Metazoa > Arthropoda > Insecta > Coleoptera > Chrysomelidae > Acanthoscelides > Acanthoscelides obtectus. Next base: position 15,045,535 of record CAVLJG010000009.1, read on the forward strand.
AATTTGATATGTGGATTTACCTAAGTATTGTCGACATTCAAAGGTATTTACTTAAAATTAACGTGCACCCGTGGCGGTGATACAAGGGATTAGTTGGTTTTTTCGAAACGCTCAACTTTTCGAATTGTACCTTCAATTTACTACAAATAGTTACTCTTGTGTTTTTTCTAGAGCGCATTGTCTTCGTAAAAATAAAAAAAACAGAATTGGTAAAAACCCTTGGGGTAGGTTGGCGTCTGTTAGGAAATCTACGCTGATACTTCCGGAAGGCCGCTAAAGCAATTCCACTACATAACCCGTACACAAAAGTAATATCGGCGTACTCATCATTGCTAAATTCCATTTCACAATAATCAAAAATGAAAAAAACTCTTGACTTTCGCAAAAAAAAGTGGTAGTAGAAACGATAACAACCATATAACAAATAAATTTGACAAACTATCTCCCAAAAAACGTCAAGTTGATAACTAGGCCTCCTATTTTATTTTGAAACTAATTGCATCTCGGCTCCTCATGGATGATCTAATTTCCTTTATTTCTATTTTTACGAAAACAGTGCACTCTAGGAAAAAGCACAAGAGTAACTATTTGTAGCAAATTGAATGTAAAATTCGAAAATAACACATTTCGAGAAAAACACTGGTGTAAGAAATGAAACTCAGTGTGGTTTCGGTTCGAACCTATAGCAGGAACTTTATTGGATGAAAACAGGATGACAACAACGCTAGTTACATTTCATATTCAGTTTATAAGAAGTAAAATATAGCAAAATGCAAAGTCAGGAATGTTCTCACAAAGATAACACCTAACGCTGTAACTAGAAACCGGATGGACGGCGCTAATCACCATCATCAGGATTCCATAATTCCTCCCTCCTCGGAAAGATTGGTCTCCAATCTCAAAAAATGATTTCAACTTTCAATTTGAAGGAGAAGTTTCTTAAATATCACTACTATGAGGCTGAGTTTTAGTATACTTTACATAACGGTATCTAACAAAAATTGTTATAAATAAAACCAATAAAATAATTACAGTAGTAAAAATAACAGGATAACTTATAGTAGAATGAAACTCTAAATCTTCAAAATGAACTTGAAGTGAAGTGAGATTTTTTTCGAAATAAGATTCGAGTGAAGTGTTTGTTTTCTTAAATGAATATTTATCGTTGTCACCTCTGAAGGATAATTCTAATTCAATTTCATAATTAGAGTCAAATTCTAATATTTGATCATTAATAAATGAATGACATTCTAAAATTATGTGAGTAGTAAAATGAATATGACGGATTCCTTTACAATCCTTGATTTTTGTTAAAACATTAGTGTCGATTACATAATTGTTCTTACTTAATTCTAGGATTCGCGTGTAGTTTACTAGACTTTCAGACTCACAAGTGTCTAACTTGAGTGGTTGACATGGCGACTGGAAAGTATTCGTGCAAACATACAGCTGATTGCTTAACTCTATAATATTTTTGCAATAATAATACTTTTCAAAGTATAAAATATAATCACTTGGTAATTTTACTAATTCTTTTTTGACTGTGATTGAAGATAACTTGAGAATAATCGTTTTCATAATATTGAAATTGATCTTCTACGAGATTTTCTGAACAACAAGCTTCAGAATAATAAGATTCGAAGGGGTTTGCTACATTTTCTGTAGAGCTTTCATTAGTGGGTTCGGATTCGTTATTAGTAAGTTCTCGAACAGCTATGCTAGGGCGTTGACCATTATTCGAAAAGAAATTGGGTCTTACAAAAGGTCTACGTGACTGGATCGTCGAAGTTGACATAGGCGTAGGATGATTTTGATCATTTTGTCTTGAAGTATTGGTGACAGGGAGCCTATTCATAGGAAATTGTGGACGATTTGCAAAATTGTGTAGAGAGGCGTTGAATGCGTTCGAAAATTGACGACTTTGTATAGAATGGTTGTCTAAAAGTTGGACGAGAATTGTGAAATGATTGTGGGTTGCTAAATTGTTGTCCACAAGTAATAGCGGGACGAGAAGTAGAGGGATTATGAGAGAAATTAGCAAAAATGGGAAAGTTAGGTCTATATGACTGCATTGGCGGTCTAACAGGTTTATTTGTCTGAGGCTTAGACTTAGTGACGAGAAACTCTTTATATTGTTTGGTTTGCAAAAGGTTGTCGTGTTCTTGGCACCGTCTCTTAGCTTCATCTATATTTTTAGGGGGTGGTTGTAATGCAACGCAATGATATTTGGAATTGATTCCGCATAAAAAGGAGGTTAAAGCCATCTGTTCATATCTAGCAATCATTGCTGGGACAATTTCTGGAGGATAATTTAATCGAGCAAATTCTCGTAATTCATGAAGTTTGTTACAAATTTCTGAATGTAAAACGCTATAGTCTGGGCAATGAATATCAAAAAGTTGACGAGTCAAATTTTCTTCAGTTTGGTAATGGTTAAAATAGCAGAAAGATGTTCAATAGTAATAGGATTAGTTTGTTCTGTAAATTCGGCAGGTTCACCTTGTAATCTAGACTTAATAAATGTTAGAGCATGTCCTTTATATGAAATAGGTAGCGTTATAAAATTCTGTAGACTTTCTTAAAAATGTAGAAAGATTGTTTGAATAGCCATCAAATATAGGAATTGAATCTTTTAGCATGTTAAAAATTAATTGAGGATTGTCATGTTGAACGACATTCTGTTGATTTGAAGTAGCCATTCTTATAGGAGATCTTTCTCTTTTGGTAGGCACAAAACGATTAACAAAACGCATAAAATAGAATGTATAAAAGATGCAAGATAATCATGAGTAAAAATAGGTGAAAACAAAACTTAAAGCTATGCACAAAATTAGATTTCAATTGAAAAACGCAAACTTGGATTCATCAAAAAAAAATCTTCTCTGTAGAAATGAGTTTTTTGATAAATTCTTCTTATGGTAACGTATTAAATCTTCTTCGTTGCGAAATCTTCTTAATAGTAATTCTTAACTACTTACAAGGACAGTAACATCAATTGTTGCTTCATCCAAGGGCTGGTCATCTTGTCTTCGATTCCAAATCAATGGTTCTGGACAGTTTCTGGTAGAATTCTCAGTAAGAGAATAGAAATTCTTACTTGATATTGGCACTCGGAGAGTCCAAGTAGAACAGGAGGGCCTTCCCGACGTCTGATACTAACTCTTGGCTTTCGCTGGTACTAACTTCAGTTTTCTCAGAAACTCACTCTTTGGCTTTCTCGGAGACACCGCTGGGCAGCTCGTCTATTAGATATTTCTCACAATGGTGACAGAAACCAAGCCTGGGATCCTGCTCGCAGCGCCAGAAATGAAACTCAGTGTGGTTTCAGTTCGAAACTATAGCAGGAACTTTATTGGATGACAACAACGCTAGTTACATTTCATATTCAGTTTATAAGAAGTAAAATATAGTAAAACGCAAAGTCAGGAATGTTCTCACAAAGATAACACCTAACGCTGTAACTAGAAACCGGATGGACGGCGCTAATCACAAGGGCATCGGGACGGTGCTAGCCGTACCGTTGAAATGGTAATCATCAGGATTCCATAACTTGTACTATTTTTATTTGAAAAAATAATGCCACTAATCTCCTGTATCTGCGCCACTGGTGCACGTTAATTATAAGTAAAGTCTTTTGAATGTGGACAATACTTGAGTCAATCCACATGCCAAATTTTAGTTCCTTTCAGTTGACGGTTTTGAAGATATTAAAAAAAACGTTTTTTATTTCCGAAATTTCAACACCCCGTATCTTCTTAATGAAACGCTCGTGCAAAAAATATTACATAGAAGACGTACCTTAAAATGCGGTCCTGTGTATGATATTTCATGTTTGGTCACGACTTGTGAATCAGCCTGTTTGTTCGGTTCGCCAGGAAGAAGGAGTTCGTAGATCGAAAACATTCCTCTATTATTATCATATTATTCCGAAAACGATCAAGAGCCTCTAAGTTTAAGTGATTTTTATTATTTTCGTTTTTCGCCTTCCACTCCTCCGCCACTGGAACGATTACCAAAAATAATAAAGCTTTTTTGTCCTTGGGATAGTAGTAACCCTGTGTGAAAATTTCATCTGAATCCGAGTGGTACTTCTCAATTTTTTGAGGAGTCAATGATTAGCGAACGGACAGACAGAAACAGACATGTCATATAATATCCAAAAAACAATGCCCCATTTTCGAAATTTTTTGCAATTACAACACTTCCTAACCCACTCGCGTAGGAGGTAAAATCTAGTATTTTAGTGTAGTGACGATGAGTATCCGTTCAACAGAATGAGAAGGACAATAGTCACTACCATTAATGCATTTTTTTCATATCGAGAAAAACATCTCGAATTTTCAGTATTCCACTATTAAAATATTTGCTTACTGGGGAGGTATTTACCTAAAGTTGTTCTTCGTTAACGCCAAATACGGTGCTATAGCTATGAATGCAGCTGACACAAATGTCAGAGATCCTTTTGAGATCACTGTTGGATAAAAATATGGATCCTTCAACGAATACATCAACGGCTTCCTAAAATTATCAATGAGAAAGTCATTGAAACGCCTAAGCCTTCTCTTCCAGACGAACAGTTTGTATGGCTGACAACACCAGTTTCTGGACTTAATCAGCTTTATCTCTATGAATTTGTTTTCGTTTTTGTAGTTCTGGATGTATTCAATCGTTTTGACCTCTTCAGTTGTTGTAGGCATTTTGTTCATCAGGTCATTTATATTGAACACCTCCCTGCAATAAATGATAATAAAGTGAGGGTGGCGTATTGAGCCAAAGGATTACTTTTTGCTAGCAAATATGTGATATGAAGCTAGACACAACAAGACTAGGTTCTCTCTCTATATATATATATATAAATATATATATACATATAACTTGAGACGTGGTCATTGTCGTCTAGACCAGTTAGGTGAAAAATTAAAGCTTCCGCCTTTTGTTGGGTACTTGGCTTAACTAACACAGTCTACTCCATCAATTGCAACAACTGCAACCAAATATACATAGGTCAGACCTCCAGATCTCTTAAAGGAAGGATTACATCACACAAAAGTGATGCTAGGCTTCATCCTGAAAGATGCGCTCTAGCATCTCATGTTAACACAACAGGGCATTCTATGAATTACTCAAGTATCAAAGTTCTTGATAAAGAAAAACACCTTTCCAAACGTTTATTCCTGGAAATGTCCCACATTTTCATGAATAGAAACTGTATCAACAAAAAGACAGATGTTAAACAACTGAGTGTCATTTACTCATATTTGCTAAACTGCGAAAAATTAGAGCACTTACATATCTCCCCAAATTTCGACTCTTCACAACCATAAATAGAATCTGTGTTTTGGCCGATTCCACCAGTAAATTTCATTCCACTCAAAATCTAATAATTCTCTTCTCACGACTTATTAATAATTATTAATTTAAATTCCCATTAATTAAAATATAGTTTATTCAACTGCCTCTGGTCGGTTTAACAATTTCATACATAACATTCTGAAAATCACATCATCTGAAGTGATTTGGCAACGTTTTGGCACACACCCACAATTCGTTCCATCTTTTAACACAGACATTGACAACCTTCGGCCTTCTGTCAAAAGGTTCATCTCACTCATTGTTCCATAACCACCATTTTGTGGCTTCACGATGTAATGCTCTAATGTTTTTAAATAATTTTTAATCTGTCTTTAACTTGCTCTTGTCATATTTTATATAATTTTGACCATTGTACCATGTATCCAGCTCTCACCATGTTACTGGACGTTTCCCTCATCCTATACGTAAACAACAATTAGCAACATCCTCACATACTACTGTAAGTTGAGTCAATTTAAATTCATTTTACACTTTTGTTGCTACTGTTATCATTGTAATTGCAGCTCCTGATGATGATGGCAAAGTCCATTGAAAGCTAGAGAGAATTAAAAAAGTATAAAGAGTCCTCTTTGCTTAAATTTTGTCGAACTACCCAACAAAAGGCGGAAGATTTAATTTTTCACCTATATATATTATACAAAGAAAGAAAATGATCATGCGGAGAAAGGTATATAACAAAAAGTAGGAAAATAATGGGCAAAATCCGCAAAAAGTAGGAAAGTGGATTCGAGCAGAAAATAGGACAGGTAACCCGAGCGATACGTATTTCTGCTGGTTGGCTTCATCAGGCCCGAAATGAATGCACATATGAAACTACCAAAGTAGATACACATGCCCACACATCCGGATGCGAGTGTAACCTGAGGAAACGAAGATGGAGAGGGAAAAAAACGACACACGATGTCCACAACAAGAGCCACCCTACATATTGTAGTACCAAACGGCAAGAAGATCTCGAATTTTCAAGGAGACATCTAACCACAACCACGCGGCCGGTTATAGCCACTTGCTGTGGTACTTCAAGCCCAAAGGATCTACAAAGAGAAAATGATCATGCGGAGAAAGGTATATAACAAAAAGTAGGAAAATAATAGGCAAAATCCGCAAAAAGGAGGAAAGTGGATTCCAGCAGAAAATAGGATAGGTAACCCGAGCGATACGTATTTCTGCTGGTTGGCTTCATCAGGCCCGAAATGAATGCACACATGAAACTACAAAAGTAGATACACATGCCCACACATCCGGATACGGGTGTAACCTGAGGAAACGAAGATGGAGGAATGGTTTTCGTATACCAAGATTCTGTCGTCAACTGAGGCAGGCACACTTTGCTAATGGAAAAATCATTATTTTAGGTGTCGAAAGGTATTTCACTTTGAGTAATTCTGAAGTGGAGGGAAATGACGGATTTTATACGGACAACGTAGAGAAATGCCCTGACAATGGTAGATACAAACATTAAGCAAAATCTGTAGATAAAATCCTTGTATGGTGCGCACTTTCTACCGAGAGTGTGTCCCAACCTTATGTGGGAAGAGTGAGGGGTAAAGCTTTGAATAGTCAAAGCTATATTGATAAATGCCTTTCCAAATTGCCTCTCTTTGTCTACGAACATCATGCTAATGACCATATCATGTTTTGGACAGACCTAGCATCATACTCTTACCATTACTCAAGAGATACCCAAAACTGGATTCAACAACACAACATACATGTTGTTCGCAAAAACGATAATCCTCAAACTTACCGCAGTCTCGCCCAGTAGAGGATCTTTGGGCTTCACTGTCTGAGAATTTTTATCATGTAGGCTGGGAAGCCCAAGATGAAGAACGATTAAGATGGCCAATTCGGGAAAAACTGAGAGAAATTAATATAAATTCCGTCTAGTACCTCATGAGAGACATTCAAACAAAGTCACGTCTGGTAGAGCAGAATGGGCCACTCCACAGAATTCGATAGTATAAATTACTTAAGTATTGAGTTTTAATGTATGAAAACTAGTTAGTGTTTAAATAAACTTCTTCATTAAAAAAAACTCCGATAAAGATTTTGTGGCAAAATTTTTAGGGCATCCGTTACCTAATACTGTCTCGTCTGTCTTTCTGATTAATAGCCTCTAGCCTTGTACTGATGACACTCAGTCTTTTGGCGCTGATTGTGTTGATATCATCCTCCTCCTCTTCAGGAATTTCTGGCAGGATGCTGACTCCTGCGTTACTGTAATACGTCTGCACATTGAGCGGTGTCAGGGTTTGTAAGTGCGGCTGGATATCCACTACAGCTTCTTGAGAAAGTTGTTCTGGAGCCTCTGGTTCCGTGACATCGTCAGATTGAGCATCAGATTCTGACGTATAGTTGAATGACATCATCTCCTTCATTTGATAAGACAAACTAGAATGATAGCAAGATGAAAATGATTATTTTGCTTTTTCACAGTATTGTAGCCGTAATGCATTGGTTAGATGTATGTTTTTCTAACACAGTGCCACAACAACTTAACTGACTAGGAATCGATGTCAAATCAAAAAGATAAAGATGAACAGTGAAATAACTTGTAGGATATACAGGGTGTGCCAACAAAAATGAAGTAGTTTTATGAGCAAACTAGAAAGGATATCAAAAATCTGTTTTCGTGGCAAGCTTGAGATGTTACTAGTGCATATTTTAAAATTATTTCAATATATATATATATATAGGGTGTTCTATAAGTTCGTGCCATTGCAGACATGCATTTTTTAAATAGAATGCCCTATATTTTATTGCATATTTCGATTGAGCTTCTAAAAACAAGAAGTTAGATATCATATAACATACAAACATAGATAATATATGGTTTCGATTGTAACTCGGATAGATATTTAGCCATTTTTGAAGATACTTGTATACAATCTAGTTCACAAAAATTTTATTATCGTCGATTTTGAGATGATCCGAAAAAATGCCAAAATATCTTCCTATTTATACAGGGTACCTCAAAACGCAAATACAATATAAGCACCTTGTATATTTCTACATCATTACATGACTTTCATTGATAACTTTTTTTTGATAAAAGGTTTATATCATTTTTTTCGAACAGTTTTCGAGTGATTGCTATCAATTCAAAGAAAAACAATATATTCCACATTTTTTTTTTCGCACAACAAAGCTCATCTTGAATCAAGACAGTCATTCATTATTAAATTGTTGTAAATAGTTCTGTTTATTCCTAGATGTTTGATCTCAGGTCCAGTATTTGTTCTCAATCACGTTGTTTCAGCTACTTGGGTAACAGGATTCGCTGGGGCCGTTCAAGTATTACGTGAGCACTATAGGGGGGCGGAGGGGGTGTTTGCTTTGCTTATTTTGGATGACATGGGGGGTAGGGGAGTACAATATGTTAGTTTTATACATATATATAGAAAACTAACACCCTGTATTTTGTGACCGGAACGAATTGCTCGTTTAAACATATTAGATTTAAAACCATAGGGTTTTGTATTTACCATATATATTGCCAAACTTTGTATTTATGTAGCTTAATAAGAGAATCTTTAGCAGAGGCCATAGAAAGTTTTTATTTTTAGGCAACCTGTAAACCTGCAGAAAAAATACAAATTATACAGTCAGCTTCAAATATTAAAAAAGAGGAAGAAGATAAAATAAAACCCGGTAATGAATCACAACAGCAATGCGAAATTAATGAAAATACAGATAAACAGAGAGCAAAACCTTCTCAGGAAGCTATGAAAAATAAGATTGCTCTACTCGAAAAAAATCTGAATACTTTGTATTCTGCCAGAGATACTATGCCAAGCCGTGCTGAAGTTGATAAACAGATCATTAAGTTGCGAGAGGAAATAAAAACAGCAAAACAGTCTTTAAACAGGAAGGTTCAAAACGCAGTTGCCCAGAAGAAACACAGGGATGGTAAGAAAAGAAAGTTAGAAGATATTTATCATGAAAATCCAGAAATAAAAAAAGACTACCTCTGAGGGATTCAGAGGGACGTCCTAATCTTGAAAGCAATCAACATTCACTATTGAAAACAATCGCGGATATAGCTTTATTAGGGAGTGCAGCAGATGATAGAAGACGAACGGAATCAATTCGCAGCGTAAAACCTCTTGATGAACTCACACAAGAATCACTTAGATAGCAAGTTCGCTGAAACATTAATCCATTATTTAGAGAACATAGCATCCATACTTGGACCAGATCAAGTATTTTTCATATCTCAAGAAGATAAAGCTCGAGTCCCTATTGGCGTAACTTCGGCAAATAAGCAAGCACCTCTTCTAATGCACATTGAATATAGAATCAAATTGCCTGATCACGATTGGGTAATCGCTGAGCGTCATAAATTAATACCATCTGTTTACGCTGGTATCAAAATCACTTCCAATATGCTAGGACAACCGCAAGCCGTTGGATATTCTGGACCAACATACATCGCTATTTGAAGTGGAAAGCATAGTTCATCTACTGCTAATACTCATGCTCAGGATTTCGAGACGCTTCTCGAACTTGAAGAGTTTCGACCATTAGCTAAAACTGACCATGGACTAGTAAAACCAGTGGTAATCCTGACGGTTGATGGAGGGCCAGATGAAAATCCACGTTATCAAAGAGTCATAGGGTTTGCTATACAACACTTTAAGCGACATGATCTCGATGCATTGTTTTTAGCTACCAATGCTCCTGGAAGAAGTGCGTATAACAGAGTAGAGCGCAGAATGGCTCCTCTTAGTCGGGAACTGGCTGGTTAAATATTGCCTCATGACCATTTTGGGTCTCATTTAGATGAACGTGGCGTTACAATTGATGAACATTTAGAAAGATCTAAATTCGAATTTGCAGGAAATGTATTAGCTGAGGTATGGAGTTCAATGGAAATTGATGGCTATAATGTTAATGCAAAATATGTTGGGGCAGGTGAACAAGATCTTCCTGATTTTCCAGACATTAGATGGTATTCAGAACATGTGCGTGAGAGTTGCTTCAAATTGTAAAATGTAGAAATACAGAATGCTGTCGTCCAAGAAGTGGCCTATTTAGATTACTAGACAATAGGTTTCTTTCACCACTTGTAAAAGTAAAACAAACAATTGATGACTTGGTTTTGGACGAAGGAGGGCAATTTCTTAATCTTCCAGTCAATTTAGCTCTACGCTTAAGTGCTTCACTCAAAGACTTCCTGCAAATGCCCTACGATTATTTTTGTCCGACGGTAAAGTTGACGCTATCAAGTCGAACATGCGAAACGTGTGGTCTTTATCATGCTTCCGTCAAGTCACTAAATCGTCACATCGAAAATATCCATAAAAAAGTATACACGCACACTGATAGGAAAGTTAGACCTGTAAGAATCGCTGCTCGTCGTGCTAATGAACTGATGTGCATTATTCAAAATTTAGAGCACCATGATGTTGAATGGCTCGATGAGAACGACGTAGACATTCCAAAATCCGATGAAAGCGAGCAAACTCACAACACTGAGCAAAAATCGAAGCAATCCAATGTCATCGAAAACTTAGAATCATGGATTCGGGTTTCATGTACTGAATTTAATATATGTACCAAAAATTTAAAATAAGTTTGTTATGTTAGTAAGATATAATATTTTTATCCTTTGCTCTATGCTGAATGCCGTATCAGTAAAATATAATATCTATCCTAAATCAATTTTCTTATTTTTCAAATTATAATTATAACGTTATGATTATAACATTAAAAAAAACAATACATTAATTGACAAATGTTTACGTAAGCATGGGGGGAGGGGGTAAGAGTTTTGCTACTTTTGCTGACAAGGGGGTTGGGGGGGTAAATGATTGTAATAAATCTGCTTACGTAATACTTGAACGGCCCCATATCACTGATGTTTGATAAAACCTAGCGTATCTCAAAATCGTATGTACACCGCTGGCGCACTAATACTTGGACAGGTAGAGGCGAATAGATCACTTGGAAAGCAAGATATCTCGATCTGATGCCTCTCGACTCCTTTCTCTGGGGCCATGTAGAACGGGAGATTTACCACCATCTGGCCTTGTGTATTTTGCACTTAGGTAATATATGTATTAGAACAAGTTATTAACGATTGGTTGGTTTACGCTGAGACTTTTGTTGTGCTAATAGAAGCCATTGTATTATTAGAAGAGTTGATTTCATGTTTTGAATACAAGATCTATCTGGTTTTCCTTGAAACTAAAGCAATAAAAAGTTGTATAAACCTCATATTTAAAAGAAATTCACAATATACTCTTTAGCTATGTAGAAATATACAGGGTATTCCATTTGAAAGTTTTGAGAAAAGGAAAATTTGAGTTTTGTATGAATAGGAACAAATTTCAGCACTTTTTCCGGATCAGCTTAAAATCGATGATAACGAAATGTTTGGAGTTATCTGAATGTAACGAACAGTTAGATAGCGCTTTGCGCTGTCTTGTTTTATCTGAACGATTTTAAAAATGAGGGAGTTGCAAGCTTCTTTTTCAGACGTTTAGACAAATATCTATGCAATTGAAAATCGAAACCATATGTTATATGATATCAAACTTCTTGTTTTCAGAAGCTCTATTCAAATATGCAATAGAATATAGGGTGTTATATTTAAAAACATATATGATTGCTATGGCAAAATGGTATGGAACACCTGTATATATTAAAATTATTTCAAAATATGCACTTGTAACATATCAACGTTGCCATGAAAACAGATTTGTTATTTAGCATTATCACTGAAAAAATTGAGATATAACCTCCCCTATCCCAACTGCTACACATTTTTTCTGTAAATGATCAGGAGACACTGAAAGGCCAAAAACGAGGTTTGAGTAATTTTTATTTCTTCCTGTTTTTGCACGTAGCTCGGTAGATCGATTTTCAAAAACTGTAAGGCTTCTTCATCCTTAGGGTAGTTGTAAACTTCTGTAAAAAAATTTCAAAATCCGACCAGTAGATTCCAAGTTATAGCGGGGTCAAGAATTAAACACAATTATACAGACCGACAGACAGATCGTCATGCTCCTCCATGATGTACATGTCACATAAAAATCCGAAAAACTTTCCGATTATAACACTTCCTCGCCAGTGGCGTAGGAAGCAAGATGATTTCCTTACGGGTCATTTTGTATGCTCAAAATAGTACTACATTTGGTAAGCGCTGCCAGGTTGAAAGAAAGAAAAGTTAATGGACACCTAATTATATTTCATATCTTAAAGCTGTTCAAAAATGTGAAATGTATTGGAAACAGGAAGAAACTATTAAACCGATCCGATTGAAATTTAGCACACTTATTAACACCAATAATGTCCTCATTTTCGCAAATTTTTAGCCATTTACAAATGCTATTGCAATAGGTATAAACATGTATTCAATATGCCTAAAAAGCACTATATTTAGCTTATCGTTTATCGATTTTAATTCTTGGAAAACAAACTTGAAGGTCTTATTATGCTCTATAATTTCCAGTTTACCAAATATTTATAAAATTTTGTTTGAAAATTATGCAATCAGAATACTGAATTTGTTTATAAAAAATAACGCATATCTGGCTGAAGCTTTTTGAGTATTTATTATTAGAAAGACCTCCTTCCATATAAAACCTTCAAATATCCGCTAAAGCTGTTTTCACCTTTTTTATCTAGTCTGGACTATGGACATGGGAAATTACGAGATTGGGTGTTTGACTATTTGTTCCCTTGTGCAGAGTGACACAGTTCCATTCAGTGGATTTTGTTACCTACTATGTTGAAAAAGAGAAAGTACGAGCCCGTTCCCACTTCATTCGGCCCACTTCAAGATTTGTACCAAAATATGCCTTTATAAACTAAACATGACAAAACTATTTACTTCTAAAACAATTTAATTTCTCAAAAACGTTTTAGATACTCTCTAGTCGTAAAAAATACATATACGTATATATTTGAAATTACTTAGACCTATAACTAATAGAACATCTGAACAAATAAACAATGTGCGAATAAATGCGCGAAGTTAACAAAGCAACAATTGAAAGATTACCATTGGGTAACACCACCTTTATTTTTTATTACGGCTGAAATTCTTTGGAGAATAGTGTTAACCATTTTTTGGCAAAAATTTGGTGTAAAACAATCCCATATTTCTTGAAGCTTTTGTCTCAGTTCGGTGATTGTACGAGCAGGATGTTGTCGTAGAACCTTTTTCATCTCGTGCCAAAAAGTTTCAATAGGTGACAGATCTGGACTGCTAGAACCCCATTTCAAAACTGGTACATTATTTTCTTCCATCCATTTTATAGCCTTTTTTGAGGTATGGCACGCTGCACCATCTTGCTGAAACACAAAATCTTGGCCGGATGTCAAACGTTCTTCCATCACTGGTAAACGCGAATCTTCTAAAATTGCCAAATATTTGTTTGTATCCACATTTCCATCAATAAAATGAAATTTTCCTACTCCTTTTGATGACATACTGCTCCAGACCAGAATTGATGCTGGAAATTTCACTTTTCTCTTCAGACATGGAATGCTTCATTTTTTTTGCGAATAACTCTACTGCGACTGTCACCAACACAATCTTCGAATCGGGCCTCATCACTCCATTGTATTGCACACCATTGTTGAGGTGTCCATTGTCTATGTTCTTTAGCCCATCTAAGCCGATTTTTCTTTTGCAGTGGAGTTAATAGTGGCTTTATGTTGGCCTATAAACAAGTTGTGCAACTTTAGGGTTTATACTTCACTTTTTTTTATAAGAAAACTTACCTTGCAAGTGCTAAATCCTAGTTTGTGAGCCTCTCTATGAGTTGTGGACCTCGAAATTCTCCTTCCAACAGTGACACTCCACAGAGCACTTAATTGTAAATAATTGGCACGCCTGTTTTTCACGATTATTCGTCTTAGTGATTTTCGGTCGGCACTTGCGATATTACTTGTTTTCACATATCGCGGCTTAATATGTATTAACTGAGCCAGTTACGTTATATCTTCTAACAATATTTCTCACACTGTACCGCGATAAGAATTAAAAAATTTAATTATCAGTAACCGAATTTTCTCACTAATAACCTTTCCTCTACCCATTTTGAAAACCTCAACTACCCAAAACTATTTTAAACGCATTCTGACAGCTGTGATTAATAAAAACAATTGTCATGGCTTTTATTTTTCACAGCCACCTATGCGTTATAGACTTATTTACATTGAAATGAAAATAGGTTGATATGCTGTAATTGCAACTTGTGTTATTTTTATGCTGCAAATTTGATTAGAGGGTGATAAAGTTGGTGTTTTCTACTATATACGTAATTATCAAAATATTCATTGTTAATATTTTAAACCTATATCTAACACTTTGCTACATTTTTATTATTTGTGTTTGATAAGAAAAAGATTTCAATAGTTGGGCCAACTGAAGTGGGAAGGGGCTCGTACTTATTTTGCGATGCACATCCGTGTACAAAAAATGTTTCAACAAAACTTAGAAATTGAATAATCAAAGAAATTTTTCCACCTAAATTTCATAATCCATTTATATGGGTGGCAAACAATAATTTTATAATCAATTTTCAAAATGTTTAGAAATTAGTGTTTCGACCTCGTATTGTTTAAAGATGGCAGCACTATTTTGTGCACGACTGTTAATTTTTTTCCAACAAATTTGTTTTTTTGTCGCATGATTTTGACTTCTGACTCCATTGATAAAAAAGGCGTAATGATATCTTCCTTTGCACGTTTTCTAGAAAAGCTACAAGTGAAACAGTCTACTACTTACGCAGGCAAGGTGCTGTATCTTGACATCTCTTTGAACTTAAACTTTGTCCCTATGGGAATGACAATGATCAGCGTTGCAGGAATAATATTGAGTAACATGGAAGCAAAAAGCAGCTGTGCCTGCATAACTGTATAGCTTTCTAGGAGCATAAGGACTAGATGAGGGATTAACAGTAGCCCGAGAGCTCGGCCTAGTTGAGCATTCCCTTCATGGAGCTTTGGATTTGTGTCGAATTTTTCTGTTGCTATGTAGTGAAGTTGGGTTGATATCAGGTTGCATAGCATTCCTGAAAAATAGAGATTAAACATCGTGAGACCTCAGGTGAATTGAAATATTAATAAGCGCTACTTGTCGAAAATGAGTATTTTAATTTTACAATATCCCTAAAAAGGGTGCAATATTCTAACAGAGGTTTCTAGAGCTTAAAATAGGAAGAAAAGTTTATATAAACATAGGTCGACAAACGTCCCCTAAAGGCGCTACAGTCTTTTAAAGGGGCTCCCCTGAAGATGATTTTTCCTTAATATTTCCGAAACGTGTTGAGATAAAGACATAAAATTTGGTATTCTAGCCTAGTTTCTTATGCTGGATTTAAAAATATTAACAATTTTAGGCAGTTTTGTTTGGAAGCGAATGTAACAGGGACGGAGGTTATTTTAGCCCCTAAATTTTTGTGTGATTCTATTTTTGGAAATTCAATTTTAGAATTTGAAAATTTAGGGTTTTTTACATAAAAAAGGTACTCTTATTGAATATCGATAGATTGTGCCATTTTTGAATAAAATCAAACTAAAGAATTTGTCACATGATAGGAAATGTACTGCGAATTTAGATACATATAGTCAACGCCAAACAAAGTGGCGTGCACGTCATCAAGGTGGGTGTGTTGAAAAATTTACATTGTTGCCAAACTTTTTGTAAAATAATAAAATTTATTATTTACATATCTAGGTTTATAAGCAATATTAACCTCAAATGAGAACAAAAATAATAGTATAATAAAATTATAGATCTGTACTTGCATAATCATTAAGTATGACAATTATTGATCAGATGACACTATGACACTACCATATTTAATTGATAGCTTAAAGGTACTGAATAAAAATCCAAATGGGGTCCTCCAAATTTTATGCATGGTATTTATTTTACAGAATTCATACAGAAAAATGCATTCTAAAATTAGGTAAGCTACTGGTGTAAGCTTTTGCTGTACAATAAAGTTAGTCGGAGTTTCTTTCTTCAGCGCTGTCTGAATCTGAATCTTCATCACTCTCAAAGTTGATTATTAAAGGTTCGATGTCTGGTCGATCAAAAATTCGTTCTCTTTCATACCATTTAAAAATTTCTTGCTCAGTATGTCGAACACTATTTTTCCACATGTCTGGGGTAACCGTTTGTAGAGCCTCGTTCCACATATCCAAACAGTCTTTTTCACTGTTACCATCTCTACCAATATGTCTGTTATAGTAACCTTTTGCTATGCCCCAAATTAACTCAATAGGGTTAAATATACAATGGTAAGGAGGCAGACGAAGAACTTTGTGCCCATGTTGTTCCGCCAATTCATCAATCACGTATATTTTAGGTGGTTTGTTTCTAAAAAAGCAGTTATTTTAAGAATAGGAATGAACAAAACAAATATAAACTGTCGACCAAAATATATATAATTAAGAAGCATTATGTACCGAGCAACAATACTCAATAGCTCTGTTTTAAACATTGTGTTTAAAAATGGTATGTTTTGATTTGTCAACCAGTCTTGGATATTTTTTTTTGTCCATGCATTGTTGGGCACTTTGTTCAATATCATGCTGTGATAAGGGGCGTTATCCAGTATAATCATAGATGGACTCTCCAATTTTTCTAATAACTGATGTTGAAACCATTTCAAAAAATTGTCCTGGTTCATCTCTCCATGGTAATCGCTCAATTTTGTTTTCGAAGAAAATATCGCTTCAGTACCCTCAATAAACCCATTTTCATTTCCAGCATGTAATATAATGTATCTAAAATATATTAGTTTTAAATTTTATAGTGCAAATTGTGTAAAAGTACATACCTTTTACCATCTGTTTTAATAGCTTTCACGCTTTTTTGGTTTCCATTTTGCCAAGAGCGACCTATGGTCCCATTTTGAAATATCCAAGTTTCATCGAGGAAGACAAACTGGTATAAGGCCTCAACCTTGGCTTGATTGTATTGCCTTAGAAATTCCACCCTTTTCAAAGCTATACTTGGTAGTTCCATGAGCCCTCGTCGCGGATTGTCCTTAAGCCACTTAAATCCAAGATCTCTAAGCAAACGCCTTAAAGACGTGGCACTACCATCAAAAAATGCCCTATCTCTTAATCGAGACCATAAAGTTTGTATCGTAACTTGTTCTTCTGAAACCATGTGTAATATGACATTATAATTTAGTTAACAAATTAATGCAAATTTCTGATAAGTTATTATAATAAGATCTTACTTTTGTGATACATATTATAGATCACTTCTCGAATGGCACTTGTATCCAATGTCGCTGTGTTGGTTACACGTTTAATATAACTCCGCTTTTTCTTGGGCGATTCTAAATTTGCATCACTTTTCACACCCTCGGAAATACGACTAACTGTCCTTAAACTAATTTTTAAAGCAGCAGAAATACGCTACAAAAAATGAAATAAAATTTCACTATTATTAATACACATTACATATAATTATTAGTAACCTACCTCTTGAACAGCATTTAAAGGCAACAAATGCCCGTTGTTGTCCCTTTCTTGCTCAAAGTAGTGCATTAACGAGGCCACGAGTTCCTTACACCGACTATTTAACTGTTTGGGCATCTTTATATACCAAAATTGCCTTTATCTACTCGTAAAATGAATAATTTTGTTTTGAAACAAACAGTTGTTGATTTACAGTATGCGGAGCCAAAGGATTTATAAAGATTTGAAATGCCACAAATTGATTCAGTGTTAAAATTAATACAAATGTCACTTCCCAGTTTAAATAAGTTTCAAGGTGACAATGTGTCAACGCTGCGAAATCGGTTTAGTGCGTTTACATGTCGATAAGTGATTGGAGCGTTTGCAAAACATTTTATTTCGCATAATGCGTCCAAATTTATCAGAAAGCAACTTATGTGATATTTTAATAACAATGTTTATATGACTATTAACCATAATAAGAGAGTAATGACCATTTTACAATTTATATATCACATTAATATGAAACTGCAATAGAGCAATTGTTTGTGATAGAAACCTAGGCATTAGGTCGGGGAATTTTTATCGTGATGACGTGCGCGCCACTTTGTTTGGCGTTGACTATACAGGGTGACTTCGAAGTTGAGTCATTTATTTTAACAGTGAGTAGATCTGATCAAAAGAAATGTTTTTTTCCTTTACCATTTTCCTGGTAAAATTAAAGTAACAAAGTTATAGCC
Source organism: Acanthoscelides obtectus (assembly GCA_963669975.1). NCBI lineage: Eukaryota > Metazoa > Arthropoda > Insecta > Coleoptera > Chrysomelidae > Acanthoscelides > Acanthoscelides obtectus. The sequence goes on from CAVLJG010000009.1 coordinate 15,064,083, forward strand.
CTTTGGAAGTTTGAGTACCGCCCTGTCTCAATAACAATATTATGTGGTCGTGTTTGGCGACAATGGATATAATCCGCCGTATCGGTTCATCGCATCGGAAACAAAAAAGCGAAAGAATTTGGAACGATGTTTTTACAGGTATCTCATTCATTTGTATACAGTTAGTGTCAGTGAATAGTGGTATGTGTTGCGTGGCTCAAACGAAATAAAAAATGGCACATGTTTATGCGGATCGGTTTGCCAATCGAGTGCAACCAACCCCTCGTGCCTTTGTTAATGTAGTACAACGGGCTTGTGAATCAGGTGACTTAAGACCTCACAGGGGACCTCACGATCAAATACAGGTCCGCACTGAAATACTTGTCGGGAGGATACTTTATAAAACAAGGTAAAAAATTTTTTTTATTTTTTTTTTATTTTTACACACATATTTTGGTTTATCTTCCTTCTACAATCATTATCTGAAAATTAATGACTCAACTTCAAAGTATTTCTATTGCAACATAGCTAACATTCAGGCAAAAACAAAAGAAATAAATTTTTTCTACGAGCGATATTGAAATTTGTTTAAAAAAGAAGACATACAGTTGGATATACTTAAAACTAGCTTTACAATAAGTGTTCAAATAAATTTCCATTTTTTTGGATACAGAGTCTCGCTCGACGAACTAATGTTTGCGTAGCCCGAAAAGTGGAAAACCTTTTTCTTCTTATTTCATTTGTAGCCTGATGGATTCTTTGAAGTAAATCTTCTTGAGTATTTACTTCAGTCGAGTATCCTAGGTCTTTTAATGACCCCCAAAAATAGAAATCCAATGGATTTAGGGCAGGTGAGCGTGGCGGCCACGCTATAGGACCTCCTTGGCCTAACCACCTGAAAAAGTGACATTCAACCAATTTTGAATATTGCGTCCAAAATGTGTAGGGGCGCCATCATGTTCAAAAAACATATTTCAAGCTCTAGAAACCGCTGGTAGAATATTGCACACTTTTTTCGGGACACCCTGTATATTTGGAAAAGTGCTATGGCCGCCTGATGAAAAGAGGAATTCATAATTATTATACAGGGTGTTTGAAATTCGACCGTCACCATTGAGATCTCGGAAGCTCTAAAAGGGTTAAAGTCGCTTAAATGGGGGCAAAGACGTGTACTCAGGTAAGTAGCAAGATGCGGTTTGGAAAATTTTGAAATTCAAAGTACGTCCAGAAAACTAAGACAAAATCGTTTTGATCTTTTCCTGACTTCATTTATAGTGGAATTTCAACATAAACTGCATATTAACATTGCCAGTCCTCTGTAAGGTGCCATAATTATAATTTCAATATGACGTTTCTTCTCTTGGCCTCCAGCACCAATTTAATTTTTTCCTATAGACGCCATATTAAATTTATGCTCAGATGAATAGAGCTTTTAAGTCTGATTCCAAAAGTATATAATACGTCATACATTGATGTTGCCAAACCTTAGTTATTTCAAAAAATATAGAAGTTCCTAGGTAGGCCTGGAAATCAGCCATATTTAACATAAAAAACCCTGATGTGAACAGGGTTTTTTTTTCAAGTGGATGGCTTCCACCAATTTTCAAAACTGCAACAAGATGCAGCCAACTGGAGGAGAAAGAATGATGATTATCTTCTGTTTCTATTGACGCTGCGGGTCAAAATACCATAAAAAAGAATGAAAGATGAAGCACCCAAACCAAAATGACTAAACTTGAATTACACAAAAAAAGGGGTGCTAGTTCATGAATTGGCGCTTGGGGCCTAATGTCCGGAAAATGTCGAAACGACCCCTGCACCACGACCTCAACGGAAACAGAAAAGCGAATCACGCGGAACACGTAACGTTCTAGAAGAAGGTATCTTGAGTGGCCTTGAAGAAGATATGTTTTATAGGAAACCAACTAACGGAGAAAAACTGCAGAGTTTTTTGTTGATCGTCAACACCATACTGAATCGCTGAGAAAGAAAGATTTAATACGAATGAAATTATACAATCAATAAACTATTAAAATTGTCAAAAGGAAATCATTGAAAAGGGTTTGGCCTAGGAATGGGCACTCTATTATCAATGAAGAGAAATTTAAATTACGGATAAGTGATAAATAGTAAAAAAAACTTTTATTTTTTCCTGACTTTATTTGAGACTGTATTCCAAAATTTTGCATGTCAACATTGCCATTTTTCTCGTCTACAAGTTGGCATAATTAGAATTTCAATATGGCGCTTCACCTCTTGTCCTCTAGCATCAACATTGTTTTTTTTATGAACCCCATATTGGATTCCAGAAAAACAGAAGTTCCTAAGTAGGCCTTGAAATTACCAGACTTAGTTTGTTTCATATACCAGACCAGACCTCAAATTCGACATATCAACATAGTTTGGAAGACTAAGAAGAAGACAGAAACAGAGCAGTACAGAGAAGAGCCTACAAAATAACGGTCAACATTTTGAACATGCTAGGCTTTACCTCTGCTTACTACCTTTTTAATACCTGATCATTTGCATCGGACAACAAATTCATGATTAACCAAGAAAATAAATCACTGAATTTAGAACTGAAGAGTTCATTCAAATGTAGAAAATTCCAATATAGCGTCCATATGAAAGAACAAAGTTGGCGACGGAAGTTGAAAGCAAAAATTTCAAATTGAAAATTTGACTACACTATCTTGTAGAGGAGAATAAGTAACAATGACAACTTGCAATTTATTTTGAAATCCAATCTCAAATAGAGTCAGGAAAAAATAAATTGGTTTTGGGATAAATCTTGCATGCGAAACAAATGACCATCAGATAATTTCAAGGCATACCTAGGAAATTCTGCTTCCTTGAAATAACAAAGCTTTGGCAATGTGAATGTAAGACGTTTTATACATTTCTGGAATTAGAATTAAAAACTCTATTCATCTGTGCAAAAGTCCAGTATGACGTTCATAAGACAAAAAAATAGTGCAAGAGACGAAACAGAATATTTATTAAAGTTCTACTTATGCCTTTTTGTAGAGGAGAAGTCGCAATGTAATGTGCAATTTATTTTGAAATCCCACAATAAATAAAACCAGGAAAAATATAACACAATTTTGGGAAAATTCGGGGTTTTCCCTCTCTCCCCGGAAGTACTTTGAATTTAGAAACGTTCTATGCTGCATTTTGTTGGGTACCCAAATACGCAACTTTGCCCCCTCAAGCGACTTTGTATCTCCGAGATCCCAATGGTAAGGGTCGCATTTGAAATACCCTGTATAATCAATCATTTCGTATAAGCAAAAAATATTTTCTTCACATTGTTTCATCAACTGTTTGATTGTATCAAGAGATGAGCTATTTTTCTATACTGTATTTATCAATCCAATATACAAATATGACAGTTATACAGGGTGTTCCTTAATGATATGCGAATATTTAAGGCTGTGGATCTACATGAAAACTTAATGTTAGTTTGCTTTATAAACTATGGTTCAAAAATGTTTCCGTACAAGTTCAAGTTTTAGGAAAAAAATGGAAATTAATTAATATTTTCAGAACAGCTTCAGATATTTCACTGATATTTAGTACGTAGTGAAAGTTCATAAGGTTGCATATTTTTCAATACAAAAATAATGTTAAGCTTTAACAGAGACGTGCGTACGAGTATTGACTTAGATAATTTTTAAGAAAAAAATGGTACGTCAACGGTTTTTTGTTAAATAAAAATTATTTTTGAATTTCACGTGTAATTTAAAACAAATGAACTCTCTTGAGTTGCTTCCCTTCGATGCGCCAATTTTGAGTAAAAAAGTAAAAACCGTTCTATTGTCTAACATGCAAAATTATTAATTTAATTGTGAAAATTAGGGGTAATGAACAACAACAACTGACAACAAAAACATAACATTAAAAACAACGAAATGATTACAAAAATTGTTAAAAATGATAATAATAATAATAATAATAATAAACTGCTTTTATTGCTCATGTAAGTACAGAAAAAGAAAAAGTACATAAATTTAATGCAGTGAGCAAACGGCAAGGTTCGCTTGATTGACAACCATTAGTTGTCAATCCGCGCTCTTCCACCTAACCAAAATGGCCTCCTTAGTATGCATGCTTCCGCCCTCCTTCTCATGGAATTGCACACTCGTTGAAATATCCATGGAGTGTCTTTTATTCTATCACAAGCTGCAACTATTCTGAGGTCTGGGGACCTTGGTGGGCATTCTTGGGGCCCACTGCGGCCAATCCAAAAATTTGGATAAACAGTTTGTAAATAATTACGACTCGCTACACTGAAACGCGCTGGTGCACCATCATGCATGAACCACATATTGTTTCTTATTACTAACGGAGCATCATCAAGCAGCAAAGGCAACTGTTGTTGAAGAAAATTCAGGTAAGTCTGTCCATCAAGTCGTCCCGGCAAGAACAATGGGCCAATAAAGTGGTTGCAAATAATTCCTGCCCATACTTTAACCGAAAATTGGTGTTGGAAATGGGTTTCGGTTACGGCATAGGGATTTTCTTCTGCCCACAAATGATTATTGTGGAAATTCTGAATGGCATTTCGAGAAAAATTAGCTTCGTCGGTGAACAGAATCATTGATTCAAATTGCGGATTTTGTGTAATTTTTTGAAGATACCACTGACAAAAGGTCACACGCCTTGGAAAATCAATGGGAAGTGATGCCTGTACGCTTAAAATGTGGTAAGAATATCAAAAAATCCACTCAAATTCTCCAAACAATTTGATGGCAAATATTTAAGTGTCTAGCGATTTTCCTCGTACTCGTTTCGGGATGTTCTTCGACTTCGTGCAGCACTGCTTTCTCAATTTCAGGTGTTCTCACACTTAGAGGTCTACCTTCAGATGTTCCTTTTCGGACAGAACCAGTTTCAACAAGGCGACGATAAATATAAGAAAATGTTCGACTATCTGGCAAAGCACGATCGGGATATCTCTGGTGATTGATCAGTCTGGCTTGCTCACCATTACCGTCGGCAAGGCCGTATACGTAATGCATTTAAAAACTAAATAATGAAAAAGATGTCACAGCGAACAGATTTGAATAACAGAGACTTGTCAGATGTCAAAAGCCAGTGGCTTATTCCAGAGCAACTAGATATTTATTGCTAAATTGCATTCTTCAGTTATTACATTAATTTTCTCGAACAATAGAACGGTTTTTATTTTTTTTACTCAAAAATGGCGCATCGAAGGAAAGCAACTCAAGAGAGATCATTTGTTTTAAATTGAACGGGGAATTCATGAATAATTTTTATTTGGCAAAAAACCATTGGCGTACCATTTTTTTCTTAACCCTTAACTGGTTTCGTCGGGTCAAAATTGACCCGGCGCGCCTTCAGTTCGTCATAGCTTTGGGATTTTCGCAGCTATGTGGTGGGGGTTCCGTGATTTCTCAGACAGTATACGTATGCACATATACCGCAAAGGTCAGTTTAATTTGAGCGTCGCAAGTGTAGGTTTGTTTGCTTTGGGGTCAAATGTGACCCGACGATACCAGTTGCGTGTGCGTTTTGGACTTTCTTCGCAATGGATTTTTTCGTTATTGACGGCAATAAATATACCGAAGAACAAGTCCGTGAGTTGTTCTTAGACAGTGAAGATGATGGCGATATAAGTGATGCGGCTACTTTCGACAGTAATCACGATTCTGATGAAGAATACACCATATACGACGCCGAGGACGACGCTGTTGCCGATCAAGCTGAAGAAGTTCCTGTGGGCGACTTCGATTTTGATGGCGGTGCAGACAACAGTGTGGACTCAGATAGCTCTTCAGATTTGCCACTATCATCCATAGGCTATGTTTATGGAAAGAACAGGTACAAATGGTCAAAACGAGCTCCTACAGCTGGTCGTACCAGACGACATAATATTATTACGCATTTACCTGGACTAAAACCCGTGGCAAGAAATTTGCAAGATAAGAACCCTGTCAACTACTGGTCTCTTCTCATAACCGATGAAATGATTAGCAAAATTGTGGACTGTACAAATGAGAAAATTACGGAAATGTCCAGCAAATATGGAACAACAGCTTCGTTTGTGAGTTACACAGATTCAGCAGAGATGAAAGCATTTTTTGGTTTGCTCTATTTGACATCAGTTTTCAAATCCAACCATGAAGATGTTGAAGGTTTATTTGCATCAGACGGCACTGGTAGAGACATTTTCCGTGCTACGATGTCCCTAAAGAGGTTCATGTTTTTGCTAGTCGCATTGAGGTTTGATAGTATTTCTACCAGAGACTCGAGAAAGCCTGATAAATTTCGCCACATACGTGAAATCTTCGAGACATTCATACAGAACTGTCAAAATTGTTATATTCCGGGTGAGTCCCTTACAATAGATGAGATGCTCGTGGGTTTTAGAGACCGATGTTCTTTCCGTGTGTACATGAAAAGTAAACCGAACAAGTACGGACTAAAGATATTATGCCTTTGTGATGCAAAGACTCACTACCTGCTCAATGCTTTTGTCTATACAGGTAAATCAGAAAGTGTGCAGCCTAATCCAAGAAAGCTGTCAGTGCCTACCCTAACTGTCTTATCCCTAATTGATCCAGTCAAGAATACGAACAGAAATATCACGGCAGATAACTGGTTCACATCAATAGAATTAGTTGAAGAATTGCGCAAAAATCAACTGACTTATGTCGGCACGATGCGTAAAAATAAGACACAAATACCACAATATGTAGTCCCAAATAAGAAAACCGACCCAGGTACTTCTAAGTTTGTGTTTACTGGCACTACAACTTTAGTGTCCTACGTTCCAAAACCAAATAAATACGTACTGGTAGTGTCATCTATGCACCATGATAACAAAGTAGATGAAGAATCAAAGAAGCCTGATATGATTTTATATTATAACCTCACAAAGGCGGGAGTTGATGCACTAGATCAGAAGTGTGCAAATTACAATACTGGTCGGAGATCAAGAAGGTGGCCGTGTGCTATTTGGTATGCTACTATGAATATAGCTTCTGTAAATTCCTTTATTTTGTTCCAGTCTGGGACTGAAAATTCTATGAGACGACGGAATTTTATTGTTTACCTAGGTCAAACTCTAATTGAACCTCATATGAGACGACGTTTATCGGCACCAAGGCTTCCTAGGGAGCTTCGCTCAGTCATGCAAAGAATCCTGAAATGTGACGACACGACGACGCCGACGAATGAAAGTCAGCCGTCCACTTCTCAGCCCAGAGTTCTTGATCCTTGTGCAGTTCTTAAAGGAAAAAAACGACGTAGGTGTTACATGTGCCCGTCTCACAATGACAATAAATATTCTACGATCTGTAATAAGTGTAACCAGCACGTGTGTAAAGTTCACAGCGCAGCTACATTGTTATGTGGAAAGTGCCAAATGTGAGTGATAGGCTATGAAAACGTTATTGCACGTTTTCTAATACGAGACAGTATTTGTTTTTTCGCTATAGAATATAAAGACCAAATATGTTGTTTAATGGCCCATTATGTTAGTTTTTTGATAAATTCATACTTGAGTTGAAATTTCGTAAATTATATTGCATTACTCATTTTCAGATGCAGTATTTTGTTTTGATTTTGGACAATAAACAGTTTGAATGTACGAGTGCTTTATTTGTTCAAACATGTAGTATATTAGGCTAACAACTGATCAGTAATAGCATTTCGGAAGTTGGTAGCTTCAGCTTCTTAAAGTATCGTCGGGTCAAAATTGACCCGACGATACCAGTTACGTACGTAAAAATGACGATACCAGTTAAGGGTTAAAAAATATCGAAGTCAATAACCTGTATGCACGCCACTGTTAAGGCTAAACATTATTTTTGCATTGAAACATATGCATTTATCAACTTTCATTACTTAATAAATATCAGTGAAATATCTGAACCGGTTCTGAAAATATTAATTTCAATTTTTTTCCTAAAACCTCAACACCCCAAGTTTTTGTAAGGAAACATTTTTGGACCATAGTTTATTAAGCAAACTAAGATTAATTTTTCATGTAGATTCACATCCTTAAATGTTCGTGTATCATTAAGGAACACCCTGTATATATTTTATAGTCATTTTTGCGGTATTCCAGCTTATAGATAGGCACTAAAGGTACTCATTGAATTTGCGAAAAATGATTATCTAGTTTGTTGGCGCTTTCTATATAAAAGCGGCTAGGTAATATTAGGTTATTAGGTAATATTGTGTAAGAATTAACGTACCTACCTCCTAATATACCAAATCCTAGTTGATGCCACGGCAAGACAACAGCAACAAATAAGCATAATGTCGCTGCCCCTATGACCAGTTGGAATAAATTGTCGTGGTAGTTCTCTACGTATTCACTAACAGCTCTGGACCAGGGAGCTAGAACAGAGGACAGAACTTAGAAGTAAGGTATCATCCTCATTTCCGATTCTCACTAATTATCTCCATTGACCTCAATTTAATTCATTTTCATTTCATTTCTTTATTTAGACTATCATAAGATGAAATAGAACACGTCAACAGAAATAATAGTGTACAAATATACAGAAAATAAATAGATAAGTAGATAACACACATTAGTCTATACAGTCAGAATCAAACAAACACTGAAATATAAAACAGATAAACTTTTAACTAAAAACAAACACTCAACAAACGTGGTAGACTCAGATTAAAGTATCGCTATGTCATAATTATATAAATAAAATAAAAAAAATTCAAAAAAAAAATGTAGCATATAAGCAATTTCAACATATTACGACCTGTTGGACAATCACGAAACCACTCAATCGGTCCCCGTATTCCATAGTATTCAAGTTTTGTCAACAACAGCCCATGATTTACAAGGTCGAAAGCTTCGCTCCAATCACTGCTATAGAGATGATTCAAGAACTTTATTATCGCTGTAGTAGTTGGCAAACCCTTGCGGAAACCATACTGATCTTCATTAAACAATAGGTTGTTATTGAAGTATTTCACTATACAGATTGCTACGTACTTTTAAAGTATTTTTAGAAATGGGCTGAGCAGGGATATTGGTTTGAAGTTTTCTAAAAAACTGGAGTCTCACTTTTTGAAGTTGGGAATTATTTTTGCAATTTTCAAACAACTAGGAATCTTACCTCCTCCAAAGAACAGTTCACCAAGTAAACAAATACTCCAGCAATCAGGTGGGCACATTTCTTGACAACGCTTGTGCTAATACTATCCTCACCAACAGAGTCAGATAGTTTCAAATCCCTGATAATATCCAGGATGTCCTTTTCACACGCAAGGTGGAAAAAGAAACTGTGACTTATTTTTCAACATGGTAATACATTGCTTGGAGTAATCGACAAACACTAGTGCTCTCCTAAAAGCTGTTGACACATACTGAGGATGATCAGTTAGTGAGGTTCCAACTTGTATAGCGATCTTTTTATTTGTGGAGAATTTCAGTATATTCCACGCTGTTTCGGATTTGTTTGTGGCCTGCTCTAACGTGCGACTGTTGTTTAACTTTTTTGCTGCGCGAAGAAATTTTTATATGACTTCTTGTATAAGTTATAATAATTTTTCATATCTGCATCCTCTCTAGTTAAATTATATAATTCTCTTAATCGTCGGCCATATGAACCGTTTGTTAACCAAGGTTTTCTTTTTTGATTTTAGTTGTTATGCGTTTTTTTTTAAGAGGGAAAGCTAACTCGAATACGTTAAGAAACGACTGAAACCTACTCTCTATATCACCATCATTAATATAGATATGAAGCCAATTTTCTTTGCTTAATAAATCCAGAAAATGCTTCATGCCATGTTTATTATGTACTATTTGTATATAGTGATATTTTATTAGCAACTGAAGAGTATTACCTTCATTTATGATTTGTAACATTTGTGCTACATGGTCGCTGATACAACGATTAAGTACTCTGCGAGAAAATTCACAATCTTCCAAGTTCTCACAGATATTGTCCAAACATGATTTCCCCTGGTCGGTTCAGTTATGGTTGGTCTTATGTTCCACAAGCCAAGAAAATCTGATAAACTAGTTAATTGTCTACTGGGTCATAAAAAATTAACATTGAAATCTCCACAGATGACTGTGTTTTTAATGACGTGGCATTCTTATATACTATACTTCAGAAAATAATACAGGGTGTAAACGTTATGATAGTCATTATTTAAATTGTTGATAGAGGAGGTTAAATAAGCAAATTGTTTAGAGAAAAGCGAAGTAAAATAAAATCTGACAACGCCGCAATGCCAGACGCAGTTTGTTATTTTTGGCTCTTAGGTATTATTTAATTATTTGATAATGTACTCGTCAAATGCAAACAATTAAAGAAAACGGACTTACCACTAACTGTCTCAGCGCTTCACCTGGTGTGTGAAAGTTTATTGGACGTATTAAGAAAATCCACTTATAAATAGGGAACACAATTTTGATACATACTCTTTTTTCTTTTGAATCCACACTGCACTTTTTTGTATTTAAAGAAGGTGTTCAAAATGTGTTCCTCCACTTTCCACACAAGCTTCATTACGACGAACCCAGTTCCTTCTTACTCTAGGTCGTCGAAGTTGTCCATTTATTATTTCAGCCGAATTAAATTTTTTTTCGCGAAGCTGTGCTTCAGTTGTTATTGGACCAGCTCCATAAACCATCCCTTAAGTTCTCCCCAATACCAGAAATCCACCGGATTGAGGTCAGGACATCTTGCTGGCCATTTTCGAGGATCAGGAGCATTTCGACTGATCCAGCGATTTGGATAATGTTCATTCAAATACTGAATGGCGCCTCTAAAAATATGTGGTGGTGCCCCGTCATGAAGGAACCACAAATTCTGTCTCCGTTCTAATGGCATGTTGTCTAAGGTCTATTCCAAAAGTTCTGGTAGGTTATTGGCTAGAAGCCTAAGGTATTTTTCCCGTAGATTTCTATGGACTATGGCATGCGATAGCCCTACACGGTGGCCTAATTTCCGAGTGCTGATATCTGCATTGATTTCCACGATATTTAAAATTTGTTCCTCCTGCTTTAGAGTAACATGTCGTTCACGGCTGCGAATATTGGTGGGCTGAACACTTCCTGTATCACGAAGTCTTTGGTACACTTGCACAAATGTCCTTATGTCTGGGCGTACCGGTTGCGCGAAATCTGTAGTGATAAATTTGAGCTGCAATATTTGAATTCTGACGAGCTTCACCGTAAGCTAACAACATGTCGGCGAACTTTTGATTCGAGAACATTGTAAATAAACACGACGACGTACGCGAACAAAAACAAAACAACACGCCCGATGCTCTGCTCGACAAAACGATAAAGTAATTTAGCTATGCAAAACAATAACTAACGACTGTTGCCGTTTGCGTGTGATCGATTGCCGGTTCGATAAGGGTGATGAAAGACCGAAGCGCTGTTGTTATGTGTGTTTTAAATATGTAATTCAATGAAAATTACTTACTGACTACAAGTTTTGGCTTCACTTAGAAAAACCTAATGCCATTTATTTGTTAATTACCCTATTCAAAACGTTTTAGGTTAGATTATAAAAATTACTAAGATTGTAGTGATTGTGGTCGATATAAAGCATTTAAAGTTGTAAACTATAAAGCCATTTAGTTAAAAATCTATTGACCTTTAGAACATAGGTCATATGAAATTTTTGACCTGTTTTGACCCCCCCCCTATTTCCCATTTCTATAGTGACTACCGTAACGTTTACACCCTGTATACACATAAAATACTGCGCTACTACCTTTCAAATATCAGATAAAAGTTCAAATGCAATTTATGGAAAATGAAAATATGTGTTTTTATTTGTTACCGACTTTATTATTAAAATAAGCACGACCGCCTCCAGAGATTTCCGCAGTTCTACATACTGAAAGCGCTTCCATTACGCAATGTGTATTTAAACTCTAGACATTCTGTACATAACAGTGGCGACCAAAACAAGCTGTTTTAAAGCACTATTATTAACTATGAAGGTAATGTTGTCAGAGATGACAAGTTATATTTAAATCGAAAATAAAAGCAGAACCTCTATTTCCCTCAGCAATACTTGAGCAATCTTTGTCTGCTCATGACACAGCTTATGAGTGCAAATAAATTTTTACTCGAATTGAGATACGCATATCTTATATTTTTTCCATTCGACTCGTGGTGCCGGTTTTCGGTCAAACCTTGGATTTGAAAGTTAATAGGGAAACCATGTATGGACTTCAAAACCTAATTTTTATGCGACAAATAAATCACTGAAGTCATTAATTGTGATTGATTGTTAGACCATATACTACAATATAAACCCTTTGTACTTAAAAATTATTTTCTACTTTTTAGTTCGGTTACCTATAAAAGCGTGTTTTTTAGTTTTTTTTCAACTATATATGTCCGCCAAGGAATGTTGTTGAAAGTACTATTAATTCTCGATAGTCGTCTCTAGCAATATCTTTAAGTTCATGTCGATGAAATTCTAGCAGCGTGCCAGTCTCTGAAATATTCAGCAATATACTGCAATATTGTTAGTTATACTAAGTGACATATAAATCCGAACACCCAGTTTACTGCTTTAAAGCCCTTTGACCTTTATAATGTGTGGATGCACCCTGATGTGCTACGCATTATCCAACGCGCCTAGGCATGCTTCTGATCAGGTGGTCAATGTCCTCCTGTGGTATCTCATTCCAGGCAACCACCAACTCCTCTCGAAGTGCTTCTAGACTCTGAGGAGGACGTTGCAAATTGAGCAATCTCCTACCCATCATATCCCACACGTGCTCAATTGGGGATAAGTCGGGAGATCTTGGTGGCCATGGTAACAATGTGACATCATTATGTTGAAAGAAGTCTATTGTGACTCTTGCAACATGTGGTCGGGCATTACCTTGTTGGAAAGTTGGATCTGCCAGGGTGTCAAGGTAGGGTAAAAGATGGGGTTCTAGAACTTCGTGGATATAACGCTGAGCGTTCATGTTACCTCTGATGAAGATTAAAGGTGACCTGGAACCATAAGCTATAGCACCCCAAACCATAACTCCAACAGTGTGATGAACATGTCTTTCAACAAAAAACTGTGGATTCCTCCTTTCACCACGTCGCCTTCTAACCCTGGCACGACCATCGTGCATGCCTAAACAAAATCGAGACTCGTCACTATAGACAATACTGTTCCATTCCTGATCCCAGAGTGACCGTTCTCTGCACCACTCAAGGCGATTACGTCGGTGTTCTCGAGTTAAAGGGAGGAACCAGTGTGGCCGGTATGAAAACAAGCCAAAACTTCTCATTCGTCGGTAAACACTTCGCATGCCAATAGGTCTTCCGTGTTCTGCAAACCATTCACTTGTAATGGACCTGGTAGTGGAGAAACGGTCCCTTAAGGCCAATAATCTTAGGCGGCGATCTTCACGGTCTGTTGTTCTACGGCGGCGTCCAGTGCCCCTTGCTCTTTGCGTACGGCCTTCTCGAAGCCATGCCTGACAACACCTAACCACAGTGTCTACACTTCTTTGCACTCTAATTGCAATTGCCCGAAAAGAAAGTCCAGCTTTCCGAAGTCCCACTATACGGCCCCTATCAAACTCACTAAATTGACGAAATCGTACAGGTCTCCGTACTCTAGGCATCGTAACCGATCGTAAAGGATGTCATGAACCAAAACCCGCCAACGTTGATTCTTTACTGCGGCTGAAATATTCATTTTTAGAGCGTTAGTGAAATAAAAAAAAGCAGTAAATAAAAAGTTTTCCCACAAAAATTGGTGAACCCATTTTATGCGTCCATGTTTTAAATTCCCTCCTGAACAACTTGCACCAATAAAACCAGACTTTACAATTATTTCGGGGAAATTTGCTAACATGATTAGACTAATTAGACAAAGGCAAACCAAGCCCATTAATAATAAATTTTAGCAGCTCTTCCTTTAAACCTTGAGGAACTTTCTTGAATGAATTAAACCCTTCAAAATAGGGTGAATTCGTACAACTCGTTTTGGCAGCTTTTGATATTAAAATTCTGAGTTTATTATTTCTTCGCGCAGCGCTGTTAGAAAAAATCTTATACCTAACACTTGCGGAAAGAGCACATTCTGAATTCAAACATAATATTTACATTTTGTGAACTTAAGCTAGATTGAATTTAGATATCGATAGATTTTACACAAATATCATACCTGTTACGTGCCATGCCGTCCAAAATAGCACAGTTGTCCATATACAGCTTTCCAGGGGGTATTGTTTTTCGATTATTCCATGAGATATGAAGACTCCGTATGAGAAAAAGGTGGCAGAAGTCAAAAACTGAAACAAGAATATCACGCTACACTACCAAAGTGGACGACTTCAGATTCAGTCCAATGTGAGGAGTTACTTTTCTGAAGTTCAGCTGCAGATAAAAGAAGGTATATCTCATGGCCACCCGCAGGCATTTTTCTGAGGGGGCCGATAACCTATAAGAGATAACTTGTATGAAAGTGTACCTACTCTCAAAACTTTTTGACGAGCGGAGGGTATCAAATTCTCTCAGGCGGAGTGGGGCCTATGTACAAGTCTTAAAAATACCTGTAATTATACACAAAACCATGCCAAATATGCCAATTTCAAGGTTTAACCAGATTTTCAGGGGAGGGAGTTGTACAGCTTCCTCTGAGACCCCCTGTGGGAGCCCATGTATATTCCCTTAGGGAGAAGATGAGCTGTGAGTATTACGACATCATTTATTTCCTTCTACCGGGTGGGCTAACGATAAGGGACACCGACTATACCTCTAACATAGGTTACAAACTTATTCAATTGACTTATCGGGTTTGCCGCTCAATATCTGAAATGTTTTGTTCATGTCATTTCCTCACATGTATGTTGGTTAGTTTAGGGTGTGGAAATGGTTGAATGTCATTTCAGAAAAAGTCGCTTAACTTCTGTTTGGCTTCTCGGATTCTGACGACCTTGGTTTCCCTTGAGGGTATCCACCTGGGATCCTAATGAAATGCTCAATCTTGTGAATTTAGTTAAACTTGTGGACACTAGATGACACTGTGGCCGCACCAACGTTTTTTCAATTTCGAAAATTTCAAATAGAACGATATTTTTTATAGTGATTCAAATGCTTGGCATTTATTAAAAATATAACGATTCCGCGACTTTAAACGCCATCTTCAGGTACATATAGGAGTTTATAAAATAATTAGTAAAAATAATTACATTTCTTCTAGGTACAAAAATAAGCGATCCAAGTTGCACATACCTCTTTCATTTTCTGCGCTCCAAATATACCGTATTGCAACGTTGAATTAGCACTGAAGACAGTTTAAAAACCATTATTGATGCTGGAAGGTAATGTCCCAGCAATTAATTATAGATAAAAGGAACCGCATTCTTTAGGGAGCCGCGGCTTGGTTGGGCTGTCTCCAGTGGCAGTGAGCTGTTGCTGTTTAATAGGTGCATTAATTTAATTCCCAACATGATGTGATTTTCAAAACAGATGACATCTTTATTTGTAAAATATCTGCAAGCTTTTGAAAAGCAAAATATTTCTTTCAAATTTCAATATTCAGGTAGAAGCCGGTTGTTTGAATAATTCTGATATGGTAGGTCGGATGCTTGGTATGGAAAATGAATAAGAGGGAGGACTCGCTTAGTCCAGGGAGCTACACTTTACAGAAGGTATAACATGCTGTAATATGTAGGAGAAGCTTAACGAGCTGTTGCGCTTAGGAAAGGGAAACTCCGAGGAGCCCCAAAGCCCTCCCATGAATACGCCAGTGTGCCCATAGTTCAAAGAGTTCCACGCTTCTTTCTAATGTCTTTCGAATTGCACTGATCCAGCGGTGGCGATAAAATTAACAGGAAATGAATAAGACCTTCTTGATTCAATTTAGATATTAATGCATTGATCAAAGAAATTACTCTGTTTAGTCATAGCACATTACCAAACATTTGAAAGACAAAACAATCTTTTAAAAAACAACCAGCGGGTGTGCTTATGCAGTCGGCGGTGCGGCACCTTAAAGGCAAAAGCTAACAGTAGCTAGAAAAAAAAAACGTATTTTTCTATTTAATATGGAATTATTGGACCATCCTCCATATAGTCCCGATCTAAATCCTAACGATTTGTTTACTTTCCCGAAAATTAAAAACAGACTGTGTGGTCAAAGGTTCCAGTCACCAGAAGAAGCAGTTGACGCATTAAAAAATGCCAGCAAACGAGTGGAATAAGTGCTTCGAAAATTGGTTCGAGCGCATGCAGATGTGTATCAATCTTCGGAAAACAATAAAGTCATTTAAAACTACCTACCGTGTTGTCTTATTTCCATATGCAAAACTAAAAGGTCATCCGTCGTATTCTTTGCAACCGTAAAAATTATACTAAGTGACATATAAATCCGAACACACAGTTTAAATGGTTTTATTTTAATAAAATTTTGTATAAGTACTTTATGAAGCATAATAAGTAAATGATAAAAATTTCAAAATGATTGCCCTGCTTTAAAGCCCTTTGACCTTTAATAATGTGTGGATGCACCCTGATGTACTACGCATTCTCCAACGCGCCTAGGCATGCTTCTGATCAGTTGGTCAATGTTCTCCTGTGGTATCTCATTCCAGGTAACCACCAACTCCTCTCGAAGTGCTTCTAGAGTCTGAGGAGGACGTTGCAAATTGAGCAATCTCCTACCCATCATATCCCACGCATGCTCAATTGGGGATAAGTCGGGAGATCTTGGTGGCCATGGTAACAATGTGACATCATTATGTTGAAAGAAGTCTATTGTGACTCTTGCAACATGTGGTCGGGCATTATTTTGTTGGAAAGTTGGATCTGCCAGGGTGTCAAGATAGGGTAAAAGATGGGGTTCTAGAACTTCGTGGATATAACGCTGCGCGTTCATGTTACCTCTGATGAAGATTAAAGGTGACCTGGAACCATAAGCTATAGCACCTCAAACCATAACTCCAACAGTGTGATGAACATGTCTTTCAACAAAAAACTGTGGATTCCTCCTTTCACCACGTCGCCTTCTAACCCTGGCACGACCATCGTGCATGCCTAAACAAAATCGAGACTCGTCACTAAAGATAATACTGTTCCATTCCTGATCCCAGAGTGACCGTTATTTGCACCACTCAATTCGATTACGTCGGTGTTCTCGAGTTAGAGGGAGGACCCAGTGTGGCCGGTATGAAAACAAGCCAAAACTTCTCATTCGTCGGTAAACACTTAGCATGCCAATAGGTCTTCCGTGTTCTGCAAACCATTCATGTGCAATTGACCTGGTAGTGGGGAAACGGTCCCTTAAGGCCAATAATCTTAGGCGGTGATCTTCACGGTCTGTTGTTCTACGGCGGCGTCCAGTGCCCCTTGCTCTTTGCGTACGGCCTTCTCGAAGCTATGCCTGACAACACCTAACCACAGTGTCTACACTTCTTTGCACTCTAACTTGCCCGAAAAGAAAGTCCAGCTTCCCGAAGTCCCACTATACGGCCCCTATCAAACTCACTAAGTTGACGAATTCGTACAGGTCTCAGTACTCTAGGCATCGTAACCGATCGTAAAGGATGTCAAGAAAAAAAATCCGCCAACGTTGATTCTTTACTACGGTTGAAATATTCATTTTTACAGCGTTAGTGAATTAAAAAAAAGCAGTATAAAAACCGGAATGTCCAACTGATAAGGCTGAAAATTTTTTCACTTGTTATTTATAGTAAGATAAATACATTCACCACCTTTTATTAAAATAAAACCATTTAAACTGGGTGTTCGGATTTATATGTTACTTAGTATATAATACTCCGATACGATCTATAGTCAACGCCAAACAAAGTGGCGTGCACGTCATCACGATAAAAATTCCCCGACCTAATGCCTAGGTTTCTATCACAAACAATTGCTCTATTGCAGTTTCATATTAATGTGATATATAAATTGTAAAATGGTCATTACTCTCTTATTATGGTTAATAGTCATATAAACATTGTTATTAAGATATCACATAAGTTGCTTTCTGATAAATTTAGACGCATTATGCGAAACAAAATGTTTTGCAAACGCTCCAATCACTTATCGACATGTAAACGCACTAAACCGATTTCGCAGCGTTGACACATTGTCACCTTGAAACTTATTTAAACTGGGAACTGACATTTGTATTAATTTTGACACTGAATCAATTTGTGGCATTTCAAATCTTTATAAATCCTTTGGCCCCGCATACTGTAAATCAACAACTGTTTGTTTCAAAACAAAATTATTCATTTTACGAGTAGATAAAGGCAATTTTGGTATATAAAGATGCCCAAACAGTTAAATAGTCGGTGTAAGGAACTCGTGGCCTCGTTAATGCACTACTTTGAGCAAGAAAGGGACAACAACGGGCCTTTGTTGCCTTTAAATGCTGTTCAAGAGGTAGGTTACTAATAATTATATGTAATGTATATTAATAATAGTGAAATTTTATTTCATTTTTTGTAGCGTGTTGCTGCTGCTTTAAAAATTAGTTTAAGGACAGTTGGTCGTATTTCCGAGGGTGTGAAAAGTGATGCAAATTTAGAATCGCCCAAGAAAAAGCGGAGTTATATTAAACGTGTAACCAACACAGCGACATTGGATACAAGTGCCATTCGAGAAGTGATCTATAATATGTATCACAAAAGTAAGATCTTATTATAATAACTTATCAGAAATTTGCATTAATTTGTTAACTAAATTATAATGTCATATTACACATGGTTTCAGAAGAACAAGTTACGATACAAACTTTATGGTCTCGATTAAGAGATAGGGCATTATTTGATGGTAGTGCCACGTCTTTAAGGCGGTTGCTTAGAGATCTTGGATTTAGGTGGCTTAAGGACAATCCGCGACGAGGGCTCATGGAACTACCAAGTATAGCTTTGAAAAGGGTGGAATTTCTAAGGCAATACAATCAAGCCAAGGTTGAAGCCTTATACCAGTTTGTCTTCCTCGATGAAACTTGGATATTTCAAAATGGGACCATAGGTCGCTCTTGGCAAAATGGAAACCAAAAAAGCGTGAAAGCTATTAAAACAGATGGTAAAAGGTATGTACTTTTACACAATTTGCACTATAAAATTTAAAACTAATATATTTTAGATACATTATATTACATGCTGGAAATGAAAATGGGTTTATTGAGGGTAGTGAAGCGATATTTTCTTCGAAAACAAAATTGAGCGATTACCATGGAGAGATGAACCAGGACAATTTTTTGAAATGGTTTCAACGTCAGTTATTAGAAAAATTTTAGAGTCCATTTATGATTATACTGGATAACGCCCCTTATCACAGCATGATATTGAACAAAGTGCCCAACAATGCATGGACAAAAAAAAATATCCAAGACTGGTTGACAAATCAAAACATACCATTTTTAAACACAATGTTTAAAACAGAGCTATTGAGTATTGTTGCTCGGTACATAATGCTTCTTAATTATATATATTTTGGTCGACAGTTTATATTTCTTTTGTTTATTCCTATTCTTAAAATAACTGCTTTTTTAGAAACAAACCACCTAAAATATACGTGATTGATGAATTGGCGGAACAACATGGGCACAAAGTTCTTCGTCTGCCTCCTTACCATTGTATATTTAACCCTATTGAGTTAATTTGGGGCATAGCAAAAGGTTACTATAACAGACATATTGGTAGAGATGGTAACAGTGAAAAAGACTGTTTGGATATGTGGAACGAGGCTCTACAAATGGTTACCCCAGACATGTGGAAAAATAGTGTTCGACATACTGAGCAAGAAATTTTTAAATGGTATGAAAGAGAACGAATTTTTGATCGACCAGACATCGAACCTTTAATAATCAACTTTGAGAGTGATGAAGATTCAGATTCAGACAGCGCTGAAGAAAGAAACTCCGACTAACTTTGTTGTACAGAAAAAGCTTACACCAGTAGCTTACCTAATTTTAGAATGCATTTTTCTGTATGAATTCTGTAAAATAAATACCATGCATAAAATTTGGAGGACCCCATTTGGATTTTTATTCAGTACCTTTAAGCTATCAATTAAATATGGTAGTTTCATAGTGTCATCTGATCAATAATTGTCATACTTAATGATTATGCAAGTACAGATCTATAATTTTATTATACTATTATTTTTGTTCTCATTTGAGGTTAATATTGCTTATAAACCTAGATATGTAAATAATAAATTTTATTATTTTACAAAAAGTTTGGCAACAATGTAAATTTTTCAACACACCCACCTTGATGACGTGCACGCCACTTTGTTTGGCGTTGACTATAGTGAAGTTTGTGGGAACAAATTATAAAAAGGAATAATTATGTTTGCGCAAAAAGAAGCATGGAAGTATTGATGACTATTTATTCATGAAAAAGCTTTAAAATAATTGGTGAAAGTATTGACAATAAGCAGAAAAATATTTACTTTTGCTGTGCATCCTTTGCTGCTGCTATAGTCTCCATCCATTGAATTTTCAACGTATGCATTGTTAAAAGACCAAGCAAACATAACATTCACCAAGTGCCATATAGTCTGTAGTTCCTACACTTGTAGGACGCCTTTGTGACCTCCTTGATTTTGATAGTTTTCTACTCTTCCGTGTAATCGCTCTATTTTGAGGTTATGTTACAAATATCTATTCGCATCAAATTGTTCATTTTTTTATATAGCCGGAAATTTCCTACAATTCAAGAGGAAAACAGCCTGACAATAGAAGAGCGCTGATGCTGAAAATCAAGGAGGCCATAAAGGCATCCTGCAATTGTAGGAACGACTGACGATGCGGCCTTAATTAAATTACAATAATTGCCGTGTCTTTGTTGCGGAAAAAACGACATCAAATCACCAGCAAAGTCACAACCAACGCAATCAACCCTGACACTTCTGACGACTCCTCACCTAGCATGCTTCTACATACCGGGCGAGTTTTTAGTATGAAAGTGGTCGGTAGTTCCCATATTTTACCCCTACAAAATCCAACCCGTACGTCCTCGAGTTCGTTCTGCGGGGCGGCCTTGGGCGCTGAACCGTGTGCGACCGTGTAGGGGGGGCAACGGGGTGCCGGTCTTGCGGTGGACCGCCTCGATTAGTTTTTGAGGAGACCCGCCGGAAAGCCGGTAGCCCGGCCAATCGAATGATTCGTTGAGCCACAGGTGTCTCGGATGTATATCTGGGACGCCTGCAGCTCAACGGTCATCATGGGCAATGGTACGTTACCCAACCCAAGGTGTTAAGCGATTCCGTGCCGAGGGGTGCGTGGCGGTGGGGATGCACCGTCTTAAACGGAGCCTCTGGGACACCGGGCGACCTCCCAGAGTATCCAGCCTTGCGTCCGTGTAGGGGCACCGCGGACGTCGATCACCACTTCCCCTATACTCGTGGGAACATTATGGAACCAAACGATGGAAAAAATAATAAAAAACCCGAGGCCCCCCCTACAGGGGACCCCGAACATCCAGGCGACCCCTCACCAGGGGACCCTGATCGTACTCTGACAGAGGAATCTGTCAGAAGCTTAGCGAGAGAGCTAGCGGAAAGGGTGGGCTCTCTAAAGATTAAGAAAAAGTCTCGGCCAGGTTCCGAAAGGAAAAGGGCTCGGAAGCGGAGAGAGGCGCAGATGACGGAGGGCTCGGAAGGTCGGGGCACCACTTCTGGGACCCCGGCTGGACGGACCCAACCGCCATCTGGGCTAGACGGTGCGCAATCCGGTGTGTCAGCGGAGACCCTAAAGCGGCCCGGTGACGGGAAGCGGCAGAGGTCTGCCGGTGGGACACCGGAGGGCGCATCCTCGCGGAAGAAGCCTCGCACTGCGACGCATGCGCAAATTAGTTATGCGCGAGCGTCCCAAGCGGGTCTCAGGGTGGCCGTCGTGTCCGACGGTTATCCTGGGACTCAACTTACTAATGTACAGGTGCAGCAGGTCCAGGAGGCGGTCAGTGTGCTGATAGATGGGATCCCAGATGAGGTGACCCTTCCCAGGTACATTGACTGCTACCTCTCTCGAGGGGCAGCCATCTTTGTCTGCGAGGACGAATCCTCTAGGGCATGGTTGGAGGCCCACGTGGGGGATCTGCGGCCGTGGGAAGGCGCAAGGCTCATTACGATGAGCTTTGGAGACCTTCCCATATACCACCGCGTGATGGCCTGGTTTCCGGGTCCCAACCTGGACAACGGGGTCATCACGAGGAGACTCAGGAGGCACAATCCTGGGACTTTTCCCAGCGCGTGGAGGATACTTGAGAGGAAGGAAGAGCCGATAGGTGTCCGACTTGTCCTCTCAGTTGATTCCATAAGCTGGAAGGTCATTGTAGGTAACGGCAACAGGCTGTGTTGCGGTGGAAGTTCGGGGGTGTTTACACTCCTGAGCAAGAAGAAGAGCAGTGGAGCGACACCTGCTGGAACTGGCCTGGCTCCAAACCAGGAGTCGGACCAGCCCAGACCGACGGGAGCTGTGGCGGTAGACCAGGCTCCTTCACAGGGGATGGGTCGGCCGGGTCAGCTCTCGCTGGAGCCACCGGAGGCTACGGACGTGGAGGCGGCGGGTCCAAGCGGGATATCCGCAGAAAACATCGTGGCGGACCCTGCGATGGATCTGGTCCCAGAGGAAAACGATAGCGACTCGGACGAGGATGGAATCCTGAACCGAGTCCGAGAACTCCTCCGTGGAAGCGGAGATGAAGGCGGCTGTGGCAGCGATGACTGCGGCGGCGACGGCGGTACGCCCGAATAGGGGTTACATACCGTCATTCGGGAAGGTGTAGGAAGGGCCTCTCAACATCCATGGTAAGTTTTAATTTCATCCAAATTAACTTACAACACTGCATAGCGGCTTCGAGGGCCCTTACTCAGGAGATCACTCGAGGCCGACATGACGTGGCTCTCATCCAGGAACCCTGGCTGAGAAACGGTTCAGTAAACGGGCTTAGTATACCAGGCTATACGCTTTTTAGCGATACTCCGGACACTAAGCCCAGAGCTTGCGTAATGACTTCCGTCAACTCATGGCAACTTAAAGAATTTACATTTAGAGACTTAGTTGCAGTCAGAATTAGATATAAGAAGGAAGGCAGTGACAGGGACTTGGTTGTCTGTTCGGCTTACCTTCCTTACGATTCAAGAGACCCTCCTCCGTCTAAGGAAATGGGGGACCTTGTCGCATTCTGTAGGGATTCTGGACTCGACCTTGTGATTGGATGCGACAGTAATGCCCATCACGTTGCGTGGGGCAGCTCGAACACCAACAGACGAGGCGAAGACCTGATGGAGTTTCTTGGGGCATCGAACCTTGAGGTTCTGAATGTCGGTAACATGCCCACTTTCAGCAATAGTGTAAGAGAAGAGGTTATCGACGTAACACTGAGCACGCTTAACTTAGCTCAGGACATCAGGGACTGGAAAGTGTCTCTAACACCCTCTCTATCGGATCACAGGTTTATACTGTTCAAGACTGATGGAGAGATTCCGGATAAATATGCTCGGAATCCCAGGCATACTAGATGGGAGTCCTTTAGGGCAGACATTGACAGTAAGCTTGGAGCGGTCCCATACAGGCTTGGCAGGGGCTCTGACATAGAAGCAGCTGTCGAGTCTCTGAGCAGGGACTTGACGGCCGCATATGAGGAAAACTGCCCGTTACGCAAAGTACAAGGTAAGGGCAAGGCAACCTTCTGGACCAAAGATTTAGAGGATAGAAAACGAGCGGTGCACAAACTTCTTAGCAGAGTTAAGCACAGGAGAGGTTCTCCTCTATGGGAAGAATACAAAAAGGCATTGCAGGAGTACAAAAAGGAGATTAGAAGGGCCTCCAGAGAATCCTGGAGGCACTTCTGTCAGTCCATAAATGACATTCCTGCTACTGCAAGAATACACAGAGTCCTATGCAAAGACACTAAAGCAAGATTGGGATCTCTGCATGATCCCTCGGGAGGGAACACTACTTCCGAGGAAGATACTCTGAGGCTTCTGATGGATACGCACTTTCCCGGTTCCACAGTAGCGCGATCAATCACAGAGTGCATGCAGTTGCGCAGGCCCTCAAGGGAGGACTGGCGCACGGCAAGGGAGATTGTCACCTTCGAAAGGACGGTATGGGCAGTAGATTCGTTTGCCCCATACAAAAGTCCAGGTCTGGACGGCGTATTTCCGGCCATGTTACAGCAGGGACGGATTTCGGTTGTTCCTTACCTGTTGAATGTGTTTCGAGCATGTGTGGCCACGGGCTTCACACCTAGAAGTTGGCGGCAGGCTAAAGTGGTATTCATTCCTAAACCGGGCAGAGATAGATATACTGGCCCGAAGGATTTTCGACCGATTACTCTTTCATCTTTTGTGCTTAAGACCCTGGAAAGGATAGTTGATAGATACCTAAGGGATGGCCCACTGGAAAGGTGTGTCATTCATGCAAATCAGTTTGCATACCAAGCTGGAAAATCGACTGATCTGGCCTTACACAATCTGGTTGGGAGGCTGGAGAAGACTCTAGATCAGCGAGAAGTGGCACTCGTGGCCTTCTTAGATATTGAAGGTGCATTTAATTGCACCACAACCGACTCTATCAGACAGGCCTTGGTTAGACACGGGGTTGGATCAATCCTAATAGATTGGGTCCTCTCTACTCTGGAGGGTCGGGTAACAACAGCTATGCTGAATAACGTAAGCTGCAGCGTGAACGTAGCTAGAGGCTGCCCTCAGGGTGGAGTTCTGTCACCCCTACTGTGGTGTATCGTGGTGAACGAACTGCTCGTTAGGCTCAACAGTATGGGTGTCTACGTGCAAGCCTATGCTGATGACGTAAGCATAGTGGTTAGGGGGCGTTTCTGTAGAACAGTCTCGGAAATTATGCAGGGCGCTCTGCGCTCCGTGGAATCGTGGTGTAGGGAAGTCGATCTTTCTGTTAATGCTGAAAAGACCGAGCTGATCCTATTCACTAGGAGAAGAAGGCTTGACGGACTGGTCATGCCTACCTTCTTTGGGACTAGATTAGTTTTGTCCCAGTCAGTGAAATATCTGGGAATTATCCTGGACTGCAAACTGAACTGGAGAGAGCATGTGGAACACAAGGTTAGCAAGGCTCGCAATTCGATGTGGGCTTGTAGACGTGTTGTCGGTGTAAGGTGGGGGCTTAAACCCAAAGTGGTATACTGGCTCTACACGACGATAGTACGTCCATCTCTCTTGTACGGCTCCCTGGTCTGGTGGCCTTGCATTAGAACTGAGTCAACTAAGGCCAAACTCAATAAAATTCAGCGTTTGGCCTGTATTAGCATTACAAGCGCAGTGCGAACAACGCCATTGAGTGCAATGGAAGCTCTGTTGGATCTCCCACCGTTGGATCTGGTGATCCGCGGTGAAGCGAGAGTAGTCGCTCATCGACTGTGGAGTCAGGGCAGCTGGGCTTTCTTGAATCCGGTCAAGGGGCATACTGCCATATTAGTCGAATTAGATAGGGAGGACCCCGTCCTTCTAAGCAGGGGTGATCGTATTACCCCTAAATATCGCTTCAACCGCAAGTTCATTGTGGAGTACCCAACGAGGGAGGAGTGGGACGCCGGTAGCCGAGGACTCTCCGAAGTGAGCGGGCAGGTCTGGTACACGGACGGCTCGGTCACCGAAGAGGGCTCAGGTGCTGGGGTCTCTGGACCTAGAACTAGGCTATCTCTGCCTCTCGGTGAGTACACCACCATTTTCCAGGCGGAAATCTTTGCGATTCTGGCTTGTGTATCTCACATTCTGGAGGAGGGTGGGCCTAGGAGAAGAATAACAATCTTATCCGACAGCCAGGCTGCAATGAAAGCACTAAGTGCATGTAAGATTACTTCGAGTCTTGTATTGCAATGCAGGGAGGCTCTGGATTGCCTCGCAGCGAGGCATCCGGTATCGTTAATATGGGTACCGGGGCACGCTGGGATAAGGGGCAATGAGACGGCGGACACTCTGGCGAAAACAGGATCAGCCAGCAAGCTCGTTGGTCCTGAGCCAGCTCTAGGAGTAACCGCGCATAAAGCTAGGAGGAAAATGGAGACGTGGGTTGCAAGACAACACTCTCAGAAATGGAGAAGTATCTCTAGACATCTCCGCCAGGCACGAGAGCTCATTGAAGGGCCCAGTGCTAAGGATGGACGCTTCTGCCTATCTCTGGGTAGAGCCAACCTAAGGTTGCTGGTGGGACTGTTGTCTGGCCATAACACGTTAAGGCGGCACCTGCACGTGATGGGGGTGGCTGAGGATCCCTTATGCGAACGCTGCGGAGTAGAGGAAGAGACCTCGGCGCACGTTTTGTGTCGCTGTGAAGCTCTGAGCTACTATAGGCAGACTATACTGGGGTCCATTACTTTGGACCCTCAGGACGTAAAGGAGCTTGGACTCAAGGCGATTCTCAACTTCGCTAAAAGGGCGAGGCTTGTGATTTAAGTATTGTAGAGGTGCATAAGGGCCCGCTTAAGCGGCCTATGCACTGGCTCCTTATGGTGGCCGGGATGCCTCTAAAATTCAAGATTCATTCATTCATTCATTCCCATATTTTAAATACCTGAAGAAGTTAGATAAAGATTGTAAGCAACTATGCGCTCCTTACTTGGAAAATATGCCGTAAATCAGAGGGAATTTGTTCAGAATGCGCGAAGAATAAAAAATCTACGTGCAAAATCGTTTAGGTTTACTGATAAACAGTTTTTTAAATCTCTCATGTTTATGTGGGCTCAGGATAAAGTCTGATGGTCTTCTCTTTCTCATGAAATAGTGAAATCGTGCCAAGGCTTGTGACCGTAAAAAAGTATCTCGCCTGAGGGAGAGATCATTGATGCAACCGCCGCCCCTATCTCCCCACTCTTCAATTTTCAATCGCCCCTGGGCCCCTTGATATAATTTGCTACAGGCCCGCGTTGGTTTAATCCACTGCTAAATAAAATCGCATTATTTCAAAAAATGTTACTGTTGTTAAATATTAAGCGGTAAATACTAATTTTAAACGCACGACACTGAGGACGTTTCTAAAATAAGTTCGTGCGGTTTTTCGTAGTAAAATATAAATTTTCATTGAGAAACAATAAGACACTATTTATTCGTCCAAGTAATTACCATCACATTCAATGACCTTTTGCCAACGTGGAACCAATTTTTGTATGCCGGTATATTGTAGAACTCCCTGGATTTGGAGTAAAAAAAATTGGCGGACTGCAATTATTACACCATCTTGAGTTGTCAACTGTCGGTGCCTCATACAGTTGCCAAGAGACAAAACAAGGTGGTAATCACTGGGCGAAATGTCAGGATAATATGGCGGGTGCGGTAACGTTTCCCGGCCGAGTTTAAAATTTTTTTCGCAGGTCACTTTTGCGGTATGAGGATTGGCGTTATCCTGCAAGAATTTCATTTTCTTCCGATTGATCAAAGAAGGCTGTTCCTGAGCGATTGATGCTTGTACTCGTTAAAGCTGCTCACAATACAAGTTAGCAGTGATGGTTTGACCCCTTTCAAAAACTCATAATGGACAATTCCAGTTGCTGTCCACCAAACCCACAACAAAACCTTGTTTGGGTGCAAGGAAGCCTTGAGCGTGTGTGGTACCGAATCAGTAGGCGACAACCAATGATACGAACGCTTAAAATTCGAAGATCCATTTTTCGTCGCAGGTTAATAACCGATTAAGAAATGGTTCATTAGCATTGCGTGAAATGTTTGCTGTACAAATGGTAAGACGACTTAATTTGTTATCATTTGTCAGTTCACGTGGACCCATTTTCTTAACTTCCACGTCTTCCCTAGCTGATGAAAATGCAAACGAATAGTTTCGAGAGTCACTTTGAACATTTCTGCAAGTTTTTGGCACGTTGTCCTGGAATTTGCGTCCACAACCTGTCGAAGATCCTCGCTGTTCATGATTTTTGATCTCCCTGAGCGCGGTTCATCGCTCAAACTGAGATCTCCCGAAGAAAATTTTGTCAACCACCACTTCTGTGCTGTTCGATCACTAACGGCATTATCTTCGAATGCGGTACATATTTTTCGTGCCGCCGCTGCAGCTTTTGTACCAAGTTTGTACTCATACAGTTTTATTCGTCGCCATTTTCAATTATTAATACTAGATATGTAACAATTTTCTGCAACTTTTTACGTGTGTGAGAAAAAAAGGATTCATAATAAGGTGACAACACGTAACAAACAATCGCTATCGATCAACAACCTCCATGGCAATGTACGATATACAGCAACCGCACAAACTTATTTGGTTACCTGATACATAAGCATATAAGTCAAGACACATGTCTAAAACCTACCAAAAAGTGTAATTGCAATACTTTGCAAAACTTACATAACCGGTAAAAAAGTGAAAAGTCACTGTCTGGAAATTATGAGATATGAAGCTCATTTCGTCAAAATGTTTGCTACCTTATCTGCAAAAGTGACTGACTCACAAGCTATGAATGTCCAGTGCTTTTCCATACAAAATATTTCAATGCTTCGTAGCAGTACCAACCCAGTATGCTATATCAACGTCCTTCTTTTTAAGAGGCATTTCAAAATATACTAAAATATATCGGATACTTCATTTGAAAAATATATGTTTGTGTTGTCATGTAGATATGAATGAATCACTCTGGGGAGAGAGGCGTATTTTCTTAGTAATGAGCGTGTAGCCTGCCTACTATTTTCAGGTAGGTACTTTAAAAACAGCAACTAAGGACTAGTTACATATTAAAGATTCGCCCTGTATGTACAGGGTGGCCAACTGAGAATGCGAGGATATATGGGAACCTATCCATCGTAGAGGCTTGCGGCAACAACAGTTGTTACCAAAACGGCTAAGATGAGAATGTGGAGAATATTTTCAAGTTTCTGAAATAGCCACTAGGAGGCGCAACTGCAATCTAAAAAGGTGATATTTCTGTGGATTCCGCTATATCAACCTAAGAAAAAAAATACCTGATCCTGAAAGTCGTGGATGATCTGAACCTTTGTTGTTTAACCATTTTTGCTGTATTTCTAAAAATAAAGTGGTGGGGGGTATTCAAAGGTTTCCGTAAGATAAACCCTGTATCTGCGAAACGACTCACCCGATCTTAACAAACTTGGTTTGCTGAAAAGAGCTATTCTTAATACAGGGTGCGGCAGAGAGGATGGACGGTTTTAAAAAAATCATAAAATAGTTAATTTTTACTCGAAAACAAATTTATTGATGGGATCAGGTTCACAAGGAAATATCATTTGAGACAGTCAAGTGTGGAAAATCACATCAGGCATGTGGTGGCCGAAGTCGTTGATGCAGTGCTGGAGGCGTTCTTGGAAGTTCGTGTAGACTCTCTCCAACGTCGCTCTCTCAACTTTTCATTAGCCCAATAACGACAATTCTGCTGGTTAACCATGCTATTTAGGTGAAAGTGGGCTTCGTCACTCATAAACAAAATGAGGTTCTCATTTTGATCGATCAGTGCTTCCATCTCACGTGCGAAGTTTATTCGTTGTGCATAATCTCCGGGCTGTAACTGTTGCACAATGGCCAATTTGTAGGGGTGAAAGCGGAGATCCATATGCAAAATTCGCCTTACCGAACGATCACTAAGGCGAAGTGCAGCAGCATGTTTCCGGGCAGATCGAGTCGGAGTGCGAAGAAAGAACTGTCGAACGCATTCAACATTTTCAGGAGTTCGAACTGTTCGCGGCGCTCTTCTTGGTCTTCTGTTGATCAGTTCACCACGCCTGCGAAGTGATTCAACCCAACGAAGGTTGGTGTTTCGAGAGGGAACAGCTCTATTCCGATGAATGTTGAAGTGGCGACGAAACTCACGCTGTACGACGATGACTGACGCATTATTTCGGACGAAACAATCATAGGCGAAAACGCGGTGCTCCACCATCCAAGGCTCCATAACGACAACTGATAAAATATTGCTAGGATCTCACGAGCCAAACGGCACCCTCCCCACCTCTCTCGTAGACGGTGGCGGAGAGTACTAGTTATGGAATCCTGATGATTACCATTTCAACGGTACGGCTAACACCGTCCCGATGCCCTTGTGATTAGCGCCGTCCATCCGGTTTCTAGTTACATTGTTAGGTGTTATCTTTGTGAGAACATTCCTGACTTTGCATTTTGCTATATTTTACTTCTTATAAGCTGAATATGAAATGTAACTAGCGTTGTTGTCATCCTGTTTTCATCCAATAAAGTTCCTGCTATAGTTTCGAACCGAAACCACACTGAGTTTCATTTCTGGCGCACCGAACAGGATCCCAGGCTTGGTTTCTGTCACCATTGTGAAAAATATCTAATAAACGAGCTGCCCAGCGGTGTCTCCGAGAAAGCCAAAGAGTGAGTTCCTGAGAAAACTGAAGTTAGTACCAGCGAAAGCCAAGAGTTAGTATCAGACGTCGGGAAGGCCCTCCTGTTCTACTTGGACTCTCCGAGAGCCAATATGAAGTAAGAATTTCTATTCTCTTACTGGGAATTCTACCAGAAACTGTCCAGAACCATTGATTTGGAATCTAAGACAAGATGACCAGCCCCTGGATGAAGCAACAATTGATGTTACTGTCCTTGAAAGTAGTTAAGAATTACTATCAAGAAGATTTTGCAACTAAGAAGATTTAATACGTAACCATAAGAATAATTTATCAAAAAACTCATTTCTACAGAGAAGATTTTTTTTTGAAGAATCCAAGTTTGCGTTTTTCAATTGAAATCTAATTTTGTGCATAGCTTTAAGTTTTGTTTTCACCTATTTTTACTCATTTTTATCTTGCATCTTTTATACATTTTATTTTATGCCTTTTGTTAATCGTTTTGTGCCTACCGACAGAGAAAGATCTCCTATAAGAATGGCTACTTCAAATCAACAGAATGTCGTTCAACATGACAATCCTCAATTAATTTTTAACATGCTAAAAGATTCAATTCCTATATTTGATGGCTATTCAAACAATCTTTCTACATTTTCAAGAAAGTCTACAGAATTTTATAACGCTTTACCTATTTCCTATAAAGGACATGCTTTAACATTTAATAAGTCTAGATTACAAGGTGGACCTGCCGAATTTACAGAACAAACTAATCCTATTACTATTGAACATCTTTCTGCTATTTTAACCACTAAATTCAAAGAATTTACCCCAATATCAAAAGCACGAAACCTACAAACAAAATGGAACCCCAATTCAGATAAAAGATCGGAAACATGATTAAACAGATTAAACCACCTCGCATTATTTCAGATGTGTGACGATCACCATAGCTGTCCACATAGCCTCGGAACATTATTTGCAACCCATACAACAGGTACGTTTAGGTAATGCAAGAAATATTCATCACTATCACAAAGTCTATTTCTCCATTAACCTCACTGATATTTCACATACCATGCAAATGTTTTCTTACCTAATAAAATTCCCACCAGCTTAGATAATCAGTTTCAAAATTTATACGAAGATACTTATTCCAAGTTCGAAACTTTAACACACCATAAAATCAAACGCGGACTTAGAAACGGTTTAGGTTCTATAATTCGTTTTATTTCTGGCAACCTTGATCAAAACGATTTAGATCTTATTTTGAAAAATCAGAACGCTTTACAAAATAACCAGGATAACTTGCTTGAAAGTCATCAGAAAACTATCACGTTTTGCAAATCTCTTCAAGAAACTTTTGAAAATAATACAAGAAGAATTCAGTCAATTATTATTCATAATGTCCAAACTATTGAACATCAGTCTTTGTTATCACACCAGACGATCCATCATATCTCAATTATTACAAATTTGCAACGATTTAATTCATATCTAAATTCACTTTTATTAGTTCTACAATTGAACCAGCAAACAGGTCTCAACACCTTACAGGTATCTCATCATCAGATTACCTTATTGAACATTTAAAATCCATTTATAAAGACGAAGAATTATTGCCATTCGAAAAAATACATTTATTTGAGATGTATGATCTTTCCCTTTTATCACTTCTACTTTTAGAAAACCAACTTATTTTTGTAGTTGGGTTTCCCATTTTAGATGTTAGAACTTATTCCTTATTCAAGTTATTTTCAATCACAGTCAAAAAAGAATTAGTAAAATTACCAAGTGATTATATTTTATACTTTGAAAAGTATTATTATTGCAAAAATATTATAGAGTTAAGCAATCAGCTGTATGTTTGCACGAATACTTTCCAGTCGCCATGTCAACCACTTAAGTTAAACACTTGTGAGTCTGAAAGTCTAGTAAACTACACGCGAATCCTAGAACAATTACGTAATCGACACTAATGTTTTAACAAAAATCAAGGATTGTAAAGGAATCCATCATATTCATTTTACTACTCACATAATTTTAGAATGTCATACATTTATTAATGATCAAATATTAGAATTTGACTCTAATTATGAAATTGAATCAGAATTATCCTTCAGAGGTGACAACGATAAATATTAATTTAAGAAAACAAACACTTCACTCGAATCTTATTTCGAAAAAAATCTCACTTCACTTCAAGTTCATTTTGAAGATTTACAGTTTCATTCTACTATAAGTTATCGTGTTATTTTTACTACTGTAATTATTTTATTGGTTTTATTTATAACAATTTTTGTTAGATACCGTTATATAAAGGATACTAAAACTCCACCTCAAAGTAGTGATATTTTGAGAAACTTCTCCTTCAAATTAAAAGTTCAAATCATTTTTTGAGATTGGAGACCAATCTTTCCGAGAAGGGAGGAGTTATGGAATCCTGATGATTACCATTTCAACGGTACGGCTAACACCGTCCCGATGCCCTTGTGATTAGCGCCGTCCATCCGGTTTCTAGTTACAGCGTTAGGTGTTATCTTTGTGAGAACCTTCCTGACTTTGCATTTTGCTATATTTTACTTCTTATAAACTAAATATGAAATGTAACTAGCGTTGTTGTCATCCTGTTTTCATCCAATAAAGTTCCTGCTATAGTTTCGAACCGAAACCACACTGAGTTTCATTTCTTACTACCGTCCCAAAAACGTCCGTCCTATCTGCCGCACCCTGTATTTTGAAGGATCCTAGGTAAGTCCTGATTTTCATCAAAATACAGGGATTTATTTAACCTCTCTTTAATTACTTTTAGAGTGCACCCACATCATCTCGTTTTGCATCAGGCATTGAAAGACGAAGACTTTAATCGGAGGTTGGTTGTTAGGCATGATACACAAAAACAGAGAATTTTTATTTCAATTTCTTTGGACCGGTGAAGCCACAATATGCATTATTGGTTTGCAGAAGATCCGTATTTGTTGCGTGAAGTTCAGCACCAAGGGCGTTGAAGCTTAAGTGTGTGGGCCATATTTTTCTGCAATGTCTTTCTTGACTTTTTGGACAATCAATTATTGTTGTTGTTGGAAGACGTGCCACTGGAAATACGGTTTTTGCAGTTTGCCCAGCACATTTTGCTATTATTGCGCGAGGGCATATTAATGCAGTATTTCAATAGCGGTGGATTGGAAGAGAAAGTCTCTTTCTATGGCCTTCGCGATCACCAGACTTGACTAGTCTTGATTTTTATTTATGGAGCCGGTTAAAGGACACCCTGTCTCAGACTCAACCTACAACCAGGGAGGATATGAAAAACCAGATTCATATTGCAAAACGTAAAATACCGAGAGCCAAAAATTAAAGCTGTTGTTTTGTCTACCCATGAAAGGCTTCAGGAATGCATAGAACGTGATGGTCAGCATTCTGAGCATTTTCGGGGACATTAAAAACCTTTCTTTTTGAAATCGGTCCTTTTAAGGGCTACAGCTTAATAATAAAAAGAAATTCCAGAAAAATTAGTTTGAAAAATAAAAATTTAAGGGATTTCCGTATAGAACCTTCTTTGTCCTAAATTTTGGGCTAGGAACAGGATATCGAGATCCGGTTTTCACGAGCTTGTTCAGATGCCATTTGGCTACTTTTTTATAAAAACATCATACCAATGCATTCAAGTTTTTGTAAGGAAATTATCAATTTCTGTCGGAATGTCGAAAAAATCTCTCTAGCGGCCACATGTGAAACTAACAAAACCTCAAATATTACAACATTTGTAGACCAAGCTCGTTCTATTCGTCATTGTCTGTCAGAGCGGTCCGTAGGACTTTTGCTCTTAGTTGAAGTCTTGTAAGTCAGTAGGTCTGTCAGGTCTGGTTGCCCAGATACCAAACAAAGTCAGGGAGAAAGAAGAAAAGGGAGGAAGGAGGGAGAGCAAAGAAAAAAGAAGTGCATCAATTTCTAGTTAGTATTCGGCAATTTTCAGTTGATCCTAAAATTAAGTTTGGGATTGGTTGTTGAAGAAAAATTATAATTTTGGTTGGACCTAAAGTCGCACGATTTAATTTTGTTCACAGTGCGAGTCGCGGCCTTGTGTGCTTGCGAACTTGCTCGACTGTGTAGTCTACTGACTCGCGCAACAAAGGGTTGTTATGCGATTCTGCTTGACTATAACGTAGCTGCGCTTGTTGTTTGATGTAGTCCCTCAGGTAACGGATGGCAAGGTCTCTGTGAAGGGTCTCGCTGGAAAGATACCATGGGGCGTCAGTGATTGTACGCAAGGTTCTGTTCTGCAAAATCTGCAGGCTATGCAAATCCGTTTTGGCGAGAAAACACCAAGCCGCACTTGCGTAAGTAATCGCTGGTCTAATAACCATCTTGTATAGCCGAACTTTGTTGATCAAACTTAATTTTGATGTTCTACATAGCATAAAGTAGAGTTGCCGAAACGAGATTTGGAATTTTTAACGCTTCAGTGTGCTTCTGCCAGGTTATCCCCGTGTCAAGAGTGACACCGAGATACTTAGCAGAGCTTTCCCATGGTACCCGAGCTCCATTCACTGAAACCTCAGACGGGGCGCCGCTACGTTTTTTAGTACAATAGATTGCCTGCGCTTTCGAATGATTAATTTTGATCAGCCGCCGATTTGCCCATTCCAATACCTCGTCCACTGCACTTTGCAGCCTGTCGTGAACTAGATCCCCAGAGCACGACTGGGCCACCAGGGCGGTGTCATCAGCACAGAGATAGGTTTCACAGCTGCTGGGGCAAGGGTCGTCATGAATAAAAAGTGAATAAAGGACTGGTCCAAGAACCGAACGCTGAGGGACACCGGATTTGATGGGCCGTGTTTTCGACAGAACGTTATTAATTTTGATCCGAAATTTCCTACACTCGATGAAGGATTTCAAAAGTTTTAGGAGGCCCTTATGGATCAATTTGTATAGAAAGCCCTTGTGCCACACCTTGTCAAATGCCTTTGAGACATCCAGAAGCAAGATGCCAGTACTTTCGTTACGGGTAAGCCCCCTGGTTACTCGTTCGACAAGCCTGTAGCTCCGTACTATGCTCAGACCGAAAGCCAAATTGGACGTCAGGAATCACATTGTGGTCTGCCGAGAAATTTTCAAGGTGAGTCAGCGAGTTTAGAAGGAGCTGACAGTAGACTAATGGGGCGGTAATCCTGGGGGAATATCGAACCCACCTTCTTTGGAATCATTATGACAGCAGCGGTCTTCCATGCCGTTGGGAAGTGCTGGGTCCTTAGCATGGCATTGATTAATGCCACGAGATAAGTTAAGGACTTGGGCGAAAGTAGCTTCAGCGCCTTACTAGTGATTCGATCCTCTCCAGGTGCTTTACGCACCTTGAGGTCTTTAATATGACCTTGAAGCTCTGCTGGTGTGCAATGCGGAGGCTCAGGAGATTCCACTGATGTGCCGTGCAGCTCTTCAGTTGAGGAATCTTCTGAAGATTCTTCTGAGGAAATATCACTAAGGCAGGCACTACTGCCACTGACGCCGTTGGTCCTAAAATATCTCCTGACGGATCTTACAATATGTTGCTCCTCGTCGAGGTCATTATCAAGGTCATAGTTGGGAGAGAACCGACTTTCCATTGCAACAGCGTAAACCTCGACCTTTTCCTCTGTCCTACAGACTATGCCCCTAGGACCGTGGATGTGCGAGGGTTGTTCTCGCTTTCCGTTTCTGAGCGACTTTGCAACTTTCCAGAGAGGAATACTTGAGTCAAGCATCCCCGACAGAAAGTCGCTCCATTGCTCATTACGGAATTCATGAAGAGCATTTCTCACTTGATGAACAAGATTCGTTGCTCTGAGAATGTCATCTAGGTGACAAGACCTCTTCGCTTGCTTGATTGCAGCTCTTTTGTCAGAAATTTTCTGACGAATGTCTGCAGGGAGAACCATGCTCGTTCCAACTAGCATAACTTTGTTAAAATTGACTTAGCTGTTTCGAATATATAGGGTGTTTTTTACGGATACCTTCGAATACCCCCCACCACTTTATTTTTAGAGATACAGCAAAAATCGTCAAAGAAAGAACATTTTTCTCTTGGCCGTTTTAGTCTGAACTTTACGATTAGTTGGCCACCCTGTTCTAGCATTCTAGTTGTGAAGTTGTTGTCAGAAGTGTCAAGTTAGTTTGCATTGGTTGTCGCTTTGCTGGTAGTTTGCTCTCGTTTTACGAAATTCTTGTGATCGATTGAAGGTTGAATTTGTCTGATGTTTTTAGCACTGTTTACACTAAAAATGCAATACAGGGTGTCCGCAAAGTTGGTGTTTTCCTTTTCAGAAACAACTACCCTTGAAATAACAAAGGTAATGTGTAGTGAAACGAGGGCGACCAAGTAAAAAAAATAAAGGAAAAAGTACTCACTCTCCAGTTGACGAGAAGGGCTAAGTACGTCTCTGCCCAAAATCATACCGCTCCAACAGAAAATGAAATCAGCTGATGCGTTTCCGAGCAGACGCCGGCGGTGGTGCAGACCACGAACAGAGGTAACAAATATGACAATCGTGCAGAAACCACATTGATTGTCTTACACTTAATGGCACATCTTCTAACAAGGAAGGCAAAATTTTGCATAAAAAGTCTAGGTATTGCATCCCGTCCAATCGATTTGGGAGAATAAATGGTCCAATGAGCATACCGTTCACCATGCCAGCCCAAACATTCACCGAAAATGTTTGTTGAAAATGTGACCGACGGACAGCGTGCGGATTTTCTACTGACCAAACATGAGTGTTGCGAAAGTTATTCACCCCATTACGCGTGAACGTAGATTCGTCTGTCACCAATATGCACTTCAGAAAGTCCGGATTATTGTCATGTTGATGCAACAACCACTCACAAAACCGCACTCTTGCTGGAAAATCGTCAGGTTGAAGGGCTTGTACACGTTGGACGTGAAACGGATACAGCCCCTCTTCACGCAGCGTTTGCCACACTTTAGTTTTTGATACTTGCACTTCTCTAGCCACGTCTCTAGTGCTTGTTGTTTTTTGAAACGCAATCGATTATACGGGTTCGTTTACCTCTACACGCGTGACCGTAACCGTCGGCTGAAGGTTGCATACTGACCTGACACACTGACCCCGACCCAGTTCTGTCGTCGGGTTGAGCTAGTATCCTAGTACCACTCGGGGACGTCGCGAGTCGCGGCTACAGGACGCTATTCAGATATTTTTGATATTGCAGAGCCCTTTATCTCGGTTCTATTAAGACATTGGTGTATATGGTACTAAGAAAAATTGCTTATGTTTTCAAGATCTACACGTCGTGTAAAGGAAAACCCGAACTTTGCGGACACCCTGTATATTAATGTTATCGCACAACGTAGGATACATAGCAAAGGTAAATCTTCCATAAATAGATAGTGATAAATACCCCATCGCTCCATTTTGGACAAACATGCTCCTTTTTATTTTTGATTCATACAAACTATACTGGATCATATCGAAATATCATTATACGATTGCAGAGAATATCTGCGGTCGCTGACATGGTAGGCGGCAACAGCAGCTGTTGCTTAGTACCAGAACCTCTTTTATCGTAATTCAAGGGGAATTTACATGCGATTTCCCCCGCCGAAATGGCGCCCGTGTTTGACACTGACAGGAGAGAATCATAGCTGATTGTTATCTAAGCTGTGGTTATATGACCTCTGCACAAACAAGCTGCTTTTATTTGTTTTATTTATATCCGTATTCATTGGAGTCTGTGTCGGATACAGCACCAGCGGGGCAACTACCTAACCTTGTCACGTTCACTGGCACTCACCTCTACCAATCCGATTCCAAGCTTGGCAACAATGGGTCGCCTATCCAAAATACCGTGATCTACATCGCCTATCCTGTTTAATCCAACTGAAAGGGTTGACGAGTACACATTACTCGTGGATCGTTCCATATTTCACTTTACCTTCCCGAACTTTACCACTCATCCCTGCGCTTTGGGCACAATTTTTCACTCACTTCTCTGACAAAATTTACAACCGTGTACGCTCGATATTTTTTCACTTGCATCACAGAACAATTAGTATCTTATCTTATCTAAACGATACGCTGTCGCTGTACCTACGTATGCATAAACTGTGACAGTTATTGGTTGGCTGAATATATTATATTGTCATTTATAGAACCAGATTGTTATATCAATGATATTTTTTCACTCTTGCGATAAAAGTATCGTCTTCCTGGTTAGGCTAATTTATTCGCAATGACGGATTGTTGTATTTCAGAGGAAAAACTAGTTTTTCCGTCTAATGTAATAAGTAATGATTGACATTAAATATAAATTTCCTAGAGTTATCGCAACGAAACCAGACAAGTTGGAATTCGATCAGTTTATTGCGTGTTTTGTTTGATAATGAAAATTACGGAGTGCGTCACATAAATGCTTAATGTTTGGATCAAACCATCATTATATACCCATTTGATTACAATAATATACGTGTCTTATAAGGTTTCCCAATAGTATGCGCTTTTGCAATATTTCGCTAGTTAATTTAAAACCCTTAACTGGTGACGTGCCATTCCGGTGACGTTATAGGTGACGCTGGGTCTCTCAGATCCACATATTATTTTGTTTATATTTTTGTATGTATTTTAGATATTGTTTAATTTTATACAAGGTGTTTCAGTTTATTGTTGCATTAGATAGAACTTTTCAAATTAATGCATAAAGTCTATATAAACAAGGGTCGAAAAATGCGTGGCTTCCGAAATACAGGGTGTTTAAATTTACATTCTAAAATAGTTTTTTTAAATATTTAGAACAATATTTGATGTATAACAGTGAAAATTGGTATACAAGAGTTCTTTGGTACGACAAAACGAACCATGGGCATAGTTTTACCGTAGCCGGTAGAGGGCGCCCTCTACTGTATCTGTAGTGTATTAAAATGACCGAAAAATTTTTCTTAGTGCAATTTTTTGCTTTTTGAACAAAAAAACTGAGTCTTTGCACTTTTCAACATAAAAAATAATTGAAAATGGTTTTGGAAATCTCCAAAGGGATCAAAACATAAATGTTCGTCAGCGCAGATTTAGCCGTATGATTCTGCGTGAGTTTGAATACAAATTGGGTACAAGTTTTAACTTTTTTGTATGGTCTGTTTATTGTTTACTAATCTAGTTTGTATTTGTTTGTGTATATAAAATAATGAAAATGATTACTATTATAAATAATTTCAGGTGCAGCAGCCGCATTTGATC
This sequence comes from Acanthoscelides obtectus, assembly GCA_963669975.1. Taxonomy (NCBI): domain Eukaryota; kingdom Metazoa; phylum Arthropoda; class Insecta; order Coleoptera; family Chrysomelidae; genus Acanthoscelides; species Acanthoscelides obtectus. Next base: position 15,103,539 of record CAVLJG010000009.1, read on the forward strand.
AATCTGTATAACGCGAATACCGGGGGTGTAGATAGATACGATCAGAACATCAGTCTCTATCGTATATCTATAAGAGGTAAAAAGTGGTATTTTCCACTCATCGCACACGAGGTGGTAACTTGGACCAATTAGGATTTAGGAGGAGAATAGCCACAGCATTATTATTACAAAACAAAAAACAAACCACATCAAGAAGGCATATGCCATGGGAAGAAGGAATAGATATTCGCTATGATCATACAGATCATCTGGTTATATCCCAAGATAAACAGACCAGGTGTGCACACTGCCATGATAAGACCATTACTAGATGCAGCAAGTGTAATAAAGGATTACATGTGAAGTGTTTCGTGCTTTATCAGACACCTAAAACGAATTAGATGGTTGCCTATATGTCCACCGTCCTATATGTAGTACGGCTAACAAAGAACAGTTTTCCAATAATAAATTTAATTTTTTTTGTAGAACATGTTTATTTATCACAAAAAACCCCACCAGGCTCAAAGAGTGCTCTTTATTAATAAATGTTTATGAATGGGCATATCTGGGTTAATAATAAAAAGAAGTTCCAGAAAAATTGGTTTAAAATATAAAAATTTAAGAGATTTCCGTTAGTTTTTTTTAAATATTTCGAACAATATTTGATGTATAACAGTGAAAATTGGTATACAAGGGTTTTTTGGTACGACAAAACGAACCATGGGCATAGTTTTACTGTAGCCGCTAGAGGGCGCTCTCTATTGTATCTGTAGTGTATTGAAATGACCGAAAAATTTTTCTTAGTGCAATATTTTGCTTTTTGAACAAAAAAAACTGATTCTTCGCACTTTTCAACATAAAAAAGCTCTCTTGTGAGTTTTCGTTATAGTTAGCCGTTTTTGAGATATTTCGATTTTTGAGGTTCGATGCATTTTTAACTATTTATGATAAAATAACGTTAAAAACTCAGTATCTCGATAATTTTTAGAAGTTGGCTGTGCCTGCAAATATTTTTGTACTTCAAAGCAGAATAAGATTAAGCGTCAATTAGTTGACAGTTAGTTTTGTTGTCTGTTGAAACCTGAAACGTTTTTTTGCAATTGTGAATGCACGAAATTTAGTTTCTTTTACCTCTTTGTAAGTTTTATCAAAATGCCATTTTTATTCTCCAATCAAGAGTTAGCGAATATTCATTTTGTGTATGGCTTTGTAAATGGAAACGCAGCAGAAGCAGCCAGAGAATACGGACGAAGATTTCCAAACAGACGACATCCAACTCGCTCAGTATTTGTAAGAGTGCATCGCCAAATAATTGAAAATGGTTTTGGAAATATCCAAAGGGATCAAAACATAAATGTTCGTCAGCGCAGATTTACCCGTATGATTCTACGTGAGTTTGATAGAGATCCGACCACAAGTGTTAGGAGAGTTTCTGGTGCATTGGGAATTTCAGCAAGCAATGTTCACCGTGTTCTTAGAAATGACCATAGACGTCCTTACCATTTGCAACCTGTGCAAGGACTACAGCCAGGGGACGGAGAACGAAGAATCACATTTTGTCAGTATATTCTTGATAGAACTGATAATAATAGGGAGTTTTTAAGTAACGTTTTATGGACCGATGAGTCATGCTTCACTAGACGTGGAGTGGTAAATTTTCATAATCAACATATTTGGTCGCATGAAAACCCGCATGCAGTTCGGGAAAGAAATTTTCAGCATGAATTTAGTGTGAACATGTGGATTGGTATCTACCGTAATCGACTATTTGGACCCTACCTTTTTCGTGCAAGGTTAAATGCTGCGACCTTCTTGGAATTTTTAAAGGCTGAACATGCAAATATGTGGGATGATGTTATGTTAGATTTAAGAAGATTGGCCCGGTTCCAGCTTGATGGTTGTCCAGCTCATTATTCGAGAATAGTTAGAAACTGGCTGGACGAAAATTATCCAGGAAGATGGATCGGCCGTGGAGGACCAGTCGCCTGGCCTCCACGATGCCCTGACCTAAATCCATTAGATTTCTTTGTGTGGGGATTTCTAAAAGAAAAAGTGTACCAGACTCCCGTAACCACAAGAAATATGCTAATAGACAGAATCAGGCATGCATGTGATGAAATAAGGCGTTAGTTGAATAATGCTATACCACGTTCGATCATTCGTAGATGTGAATTGTGTATTGAACAATTGGGTTTACATTTCGAGCAACTACTTTAGATTTTGTATGTTTGTCCTAACTATTCAATAGCATTTTAGTTCTAAATAATTAATTTAATTTGCTAAAAATAATATTGGTAAATTAAACAAATTAATATTCTGTTTTTTGTGTTTATTTGGAGTTAGGAATTATTGCTGTGTTTAAAACCACAATCTAAACGATCATCTTAATTACTTGTAATGCCCAAATCGAAAATATAAAAAATAATATTTTTTCCCATAAATAATTAAAAAGGCATCGAACCTTGAAAATCGAAATATCTCAAAAAACGGCTAGAAATAACGAAAACTCACAGGAGAGCTTTTTTATGTTGAAAAGTGCGGAGAATCAGTTTTTTTATTCAAAAAGCAAAAAATTGCACCAGGAAAAAATTTTCGGTCATTTTAATACACTACAGGTACAGTAGAGAGCGCCCTCTAGCGGCTATAGTAAAACTATGCCCATGGTTCGTTTTGTCATACGAAAAAATCCTTGTATACCAATTTTCACTGTTATACATCAAATATTGTCGAAATATTTAAAAAAAACTGTTTTAGAAACTAAATTTACACACCCTGTATTTCGGAAGCCACGCATTTTTCGACCCATGTTTATATAGACTTTATGCATTAATTTTAAAAGTTCTATCGAATCTTAAAGCTATGCAACAATAAACTGAAACACCCTGTATGTTGTCTAACTCTATTATATAGTCCTAGGCAAATAGCAATGTTCTACAAACAATTTTGAAGATTATCTGTATTTATTAAAAATAAGTTTGGTTTGGTGAAACAACATTGATAAGGCATGAAATAAAAAAAAATTAACAGGTTAGAACAATATATACTAGAAAACTACAGCTCTTGAACTTGAGGAAAGTAAAAAAATAAAAAGTTACTCCCTGGCACATTGAACACATATTTTTTCCACACATGGTAAGCAAACGGGTTTTTTACACCGCATACATCGTAAATTAGTTTTTCTATCGTTTTGATAACTACAGATGCCACATCTTTTCCGTTTATAGGGCTGTTTCATTTGCTGGTGGCTAAGGTATCGGCTGGTTTAAAATTTTTGAAATTGCTTGTCGGAGATCTCGTGGGAGTCTGCTATTGGCCAGCCTTGAGTTTAAATGTGGCGAAATACGCTCTCGTGCTAGGGTCTTGACAAAACAGAAACGCGTGGTCTTTGCATTTTCAACATTTGAATTGTAAATTATGAATGAGTTGACCGAAGCGATATTCAGAATAGCATAGAAAACAGCCATGGGCCACCTCCTAGTCCTACGGTTGGTGCAATATGCTGCACATTTTTGATCCAATGAAACAACCCCGCCCTTCGTATTATTATAAAAAGCAATTATTTCAGGCTTCCCAGTTTCCCGATCAGTGCATTGATGACGGTGAAGCGATGATATCATGATAACAGCCTTGTTTTTTTTGGAACAAATGACAAAAGTGTAATTTCCCTAGTAAATCCGTACAAGCATGATCCCACTTGGGCAGAAATTGTGGTGGAATTTGCCGTTTGTTCCTACGTACGTAAGTCCTCGTTTTTTCAGTTCTTGGACAGCCTCAACAGAAGAAAACCAGTTATCCGCTGTAACATTCCGATTAGTGTTTATGATGGGCTGAGAAAGGCGTACGAGAGACTGAGTGGGTAGTGATAGTTTATTTTCTTCTTCAGAGAGAGTGAATCCATCACTACCTCTGCGAGTATAAATATAGCCATTAAAAATTGGTTGTACGTGCGTCAGTTAGGATTTGAATTTTCAAGCCGTATTTCTCTGGCTTACTCCCTATATGCAATCTGAATTTATCGGCCGCGGAATCCAACCAGCATTTCATCAATATATGCTAGTTCGAAGATGGAATAGCAGTTCTGAGCGTTCTTCACAAATTGCTCAAAAATGGAAGATATCGCAGCTGCAGGATTTACTTCTTTCCTTTGGGTTCGAGTGGTTATATAATCGAACCTGAGAACAGCCAAGATGACAAGAAACCTCTTCAGTGATATAGTGCATCTGAAGATATCACGTCCACTCCCATCTGTTGCAAACAAAGATTCGAGGTCGTCATGATTGGATTTAAATGTCGAGGTGTAATAAAGAAGACCTATAGTGCCTTCAATTCGTTTAAAATTAGTTCCGCTAATTCTGGCCTATTTTCTCTCTTATAATTTATTCTTATACGAGTAGTGTTTAGCTTAGAGTTAGTATGTGTAAGAATTCCCTGCAACATTTCATCCGTAAACATATGGTTCCATATTTGGTAGCATTACCACCAAGATCTCTTCAGATGACCTCTAACACCAGGCAAATGCGATATTATGTTGTGAGCTGCAGTTCTTTGGGGAGCAGGACCTATAAGAAAAATTGAATCAGATTAGATGATATCCTAAATAAGTAGAAGAAGCAATTACATACCTTGCATAGACCATTTAAAACGATCTTTTCCATAATACGCCCTAACATTTATTTCCTCTGTTTCAGGTTCAAGTTCCTTTTCCGAAGCAGAATCGTCGTCACCTTCTTTATTTTCTATTTCTGAAGTTGAATCGTGCTCACTGTAATAATCGGGATCTTGTATATCATCATCCTGATCACTAAAGTCACTTTCTACTTCTTCATACCATCGCTGAGCATTAGTTTAGAAATCTTTATCAGTTGCACGTATTGTTTGTATTGACGGACCCTGCGAAATATTTGACACGTGCGAACACTCTCTCGTAAAAGGCCACGATGCTCACACAACGTCGTCTCACTTGCAACTATACTATAACTATCTAAAACTGTAATGACTCATCGATGTTCACGTGAACATCACTTAACTACCAGTAGTCGGCTGTTCATAGGCGGGGTATGAATGTTTAACATGGGTGGACTTGATTTGTCACATGCTTAATAAAGAGTGGTTTGAAACATATTGTAAGTCAAAAATTTGGGAATTACCTTTATTCATCGTCGCTTCCACTTACATCTGACAGTAATAAACTGTCGGTATCGCTTTCCTCGTTGAAATTGACTATAACTGGCTCTATGATGGTGTCGATGTGGTGGTCAAGCTGCCACATTTTTGTTTCTTACTTCACAACAGGTTTTTTTAACTGTGTGACCTGCATTTTCCCATGTCTCGTCCAAATAATAGATTTTTCTGCTTTGTCGCCTATATTCAATCATTTCGCGTAGGTATTTTCGACGCCAGGCGACTATTTCAGGTCTCTCTATCAATACTGACTTCCGATTATGCGTTTCGTAACGAAAATTAATTTCGTGATTTCCTCATTACCTCGACGCTCATTTGGGGTATAATTTCATTTTTCTTGATCGCTGCATGTACAGCCTTGAGGGTTGGTATCTCATTCCTAAAGAAGAATGAATGTATGGTTCGCCTTAACGCCATTTTGCTATCGTCATCCAATTTAACGGCCTTTCGTCCCTTCAAATTAAACTTTGGATCAGTAGTAGCTCCAGTTTTCTTCTTTTCATGCACCACCCTGCGAATGGTCCACTCTGGAACGCCTGTCATACTTTCACAACGCGCGAGTGCATCTCCCTGCGACATAGTTCTGTTCAGATAATTGACCACGTTGAGCACGATTTCTTTCGCGTCCCTCTTCAGTGCTTTCTGAAGCCGACTACTTGTTCCCTGGCTTTCAGTACTTCCACTCGTGCCATTTGTACTCTCCATGGTTAAGTATAACCAAAACAGTAACCACAGAAACCACAACAATAACAATCACACAACAATTCTTATAAAAACACACAATATGCGATCGCTCAACGAAACACGTTCCAATGCGTTGCCGACGCCTATAAGTCTGCCGGTTGAGGCGCGTCTTTGATTTCATTAGTTCTACCGGCGGAGAACAATCAGCCATTATTTCCATCTCTGTCTGTGCTGTTGACCACCGCAAAGCCACAGAAACGACATATGTCGTACGCTATACGGCTGTACTGGAAGGAAGCCGGGATCGAGCTCTGATCACGTGTTGATCATGCGTATGAGTCATTACAGTTTTAAATAGTTGTAGTAGAGCTATTAGAGGGGTACCTAGGCGGACAAGCGACAATCTGCTTAAATTCGGGAGTGGGAGGAATTTGAACTTCGCGCAGGGTCAGACCCATGGTCACCAGTTAAGGCTTAATACACTTTACAGGGCACGGGTATTACGTATCTCGAACAGTGACTTTATCTTTTTTTGATATTATATTTGTTTTTTGTGAAATCATGTAGGTTTTCCTACAAGATGTCAGCTTAGCACTACCTGATGGACACTTGTTTGGAGCTCGTTTTGCAGCTGTACCTGTTGCCTAAACGTCATACTGTTTCAGTTATCAATGTTTGACTGATGTGATGTAAAATCTGCTTCAGAGGTGGCATTACTGGTCTAAGCTGTAAGCTGTATACTATAGCTAGAAGGATACGTCAATGCATGGATTTGTGTGCTGATGATAATTGCATTAGTTCCTTATCTCTAATACACTTACTTGAGATTCAAAGGTAGAAATTAGTTGCGCACCTACTTTTTTACATGCGCAAATTTGCTAAATTTCAAAAATGAGAGGTAAGTAAAGAAAATCTCTGGATAGCGAAGTAGCAGGTGTGAAAGTGTGCTACAGGCAGGAATATTTATGAAAGTGAAAAGGTCATTACATTATTTTTTTATTTTCAGTAATTTAAATTTTTTAGAAATTTGTCTTGCGATTTCAATAGAAAATACAAATCAGCGCCTAGATGTGTAGTACTACGAAAATGTTTTAAGTGTGATGCGTCACTCCTAATTTTTCCGTGGTGTGGCTTAATTGTACACAACGCGAGCGCGGTGGCGATTTCCCATAATGCTCCTCAAAGTTTTTGAAAACACAAAAACAGGAAAAATCGTAAATTATAACTTTGAACTTAAAATGTCTTCAAAAAGGGCTACATACGAATAACCCGTCAAGCACAGCTAATAGATACACTTCACTGCCAGCATATTCAGTAATAATTTTCTCACATGTCACTGATTTTATACACAAGCAAACCAATACACATAATCATCCAGATCCACATCTTAGAGATAACCACTACAGACTACTCGGCTTCACAAAACATATACTTGCTTTCTGCAATCAACAATGCCTGTAATTGAGTCATTCCTCAATAGATGGACGCTTACAGCGACCACAGCGAGCAAACGTGGACTGAATTATTTACACCCTAAAGCTACCTAGTCTGGAAGAAGACATTTTGTTGTTGTTTTTTTTTGACGTTCTATAGGATTTTTAAACAATAGCTGTGCGGGCCTGTTGCGTTGTACCAGGTAAAACATTGAAAAATTTCTAGCAATAGGTACATTAATTGTATTCTGAGTAATCTTACAGTACAAGGAATTATATTTGATGTCAAAACAGTTCCTAGCAGTGATGGGCGCATAGTATTATACATCATGTATAATACTATACGCGTATACAATGGTGAATATATACGTCTCCACATACACATATACCATGTACACAATGTATACAATAGCAAATCATAGTTCGACTACGTTTTTTTATACTCCAACCATTCCGAAAGCCCTTAGCCTAGACACCTATGGGGTACCGTGGGGCTATAGGCGGATACAGGGGAAAGCGTGGAACGTCACACGGCCTCTGGCGAGGGAACACGTGTGCATGCACACATTCTGGCCACGCATAAGAGATCCGCCGGGTGGTACCTCTGCGTTCGACAGTCACAGAATGGACAATCACAACATCTATAGCAAAGAGGAAAATTTCTCTTGGAACGAGATTCGAACCCGCACAGCGCACGGCGACTGATCAAGAGACCGAAGAGTCTACTACTGCGGCCACCGCTACTTGCATAGAGTGTTGACGAAAGTCCCTTTCCCTTTTAGATTTCCATGTGTACACAAGGAAGAGAGAGAGGGGAAGAAGCGGGCACCACTTGTGTAGAAATAGTGCGTCACACACCACGTTGCCTGGCACAACAGTGATCAAGGCCACAATGCCTTGTTTTCTACGCCCAAATACACTTTTCTATTGAATCTGTTTAGGATAAATTCCGGATCGATCCTAATAGTTCTCCGAGTTTAGGTGAAACTGAAGGTTCAGGATCGCTACAAATTTTGCAGTATCGCATTATTGGTTCGACTGTGAAATCAGTTTATAAATAATGACAGAGGGTACAAATATATAATATCTATTTATATACGTATACAAAGATACAGTTTTAAATGAATTAAGAACATTTCTTTAGTGAAATAAAACAAAATACTTGTGTGATTTCAATCGAGATACTACACTCTACGGAATATGTCTTTTCATTTTTGAACAAAATGAACCCTACTTCATCGATTTCTTTGTTCTTGGGACGTCCAACCATGTTGTTTAGAGTTGCCGGATCACTGTTCATGAACTTTCTGACGTTTGCGAATAAACCTAACCTCACTTATGCTATTCTACACACTGCTTTTGTCATTGTATACCTTATATTCATCGCATACGCAATGTATACATGTATTATGCATTGTATACATTTTATATGCGTTGTATGCATCGAGACGTAGACAATTAATGTATACGCGTAAACGCCCATCACTGGTCCCTTTCTCAGGATTACAGGACTAGTACTGAAAGAACAATTAGAAAATTATAATGAAATTATTCTCGGCCAACTCCGCGTTCCTTGATATCGCCGTACACTCATACTCATCAGTATACCGAAATGTATGTACCTGTTTATGTCAGTGGATCTCCAATACTTCGTCTTTACCTGAGGGGAAATGGGTACAAACAAATGCAAAAACTTTACTGTGCTCAAAGCTTAAGACAAAAAAACATTATTCAAATGAATTGTTGTTAAGAGTGGTAAATTTACCTGCTTCTGTAATTCCAAACTTATGTTTCATTATATGTATCTGGTTTATCAGTGTCATCATATTTTAAAAAAAATTAGTAAAGGATCGTTTGATAAACATGTACATATAAAATGATACCAAGAATCGTCTTATGCCCTACGGTATTTTATAATTTCAAAATAAAACAGCCAGATGTTGACTAAATCATATGTATTACTTGAAGCAACAAAAATATGTAAGCATGTTACGCATAACGTTTTAGGTAAGTCTAGTTACATTGCAGATAGTATCAACATTGTACATATATAATCAAAGAAATAAACTCTTCTTTTAAATAAAAAATAAGGACTTGTGCTACTTGTGATGTGAATTAAAATAAAAAAAGCAATAGACTTATTCTCTTTACACTTTGAAAACCATTAGAAAGGCAAACTTCGCAAATAAAATCTTCAGTATCGTCGCTGTCAATTCCATCACACTTCAGGTATTCAAAGTAGCTTTCCCTCCCTCCACCTTATTCATACTTAGAATAGGTTTCGATATAGAACAGGTATTAGGTATTTTAATTTCATTTTTCCTTTTCCTTTCTTTTATTCTTTATCTTCTTTTTAGTTTCCTCCTGTAGGTAGTTTTTGTAGGGTGTATTGGTCAGTACAGTAGTCTCTACTCGTACTCGTCTTATACGTTTTGTTCTTCCTACTATTTTTCGCATTGCTTGGATTTACGTCGATGTAAAGACCAGAAAAGATGTGGATAGAAGGTCAACAGTAACGTCTGTAGATAGTTTGGAGTTAGATTCCAGTGCTGTAGTCAAAGATGGAGATAAGGAGGCTGCGAACAGGCTCTTTGGCAAAATATCCATCGTTTTTTCTGGTGAAGATTCTTGTATGGCTTCTTAACGTGACGACAGTGTTACTTGTAGAGATTTCAGAATAAACTCTTGCGACGAAGGTTGTAGTGTTTTATCCAAAGGTTCCTGCATATCTGTGACAGTCACTTGCAACAGTTGCTGTACTTCGGATACCAGTTCTAGAATACACGCTAGAGGAGGAGATATTTTCACGTTTCTGTTGATGAAGCACGTGGCCGTTATGTATTAGGAATTGAAACAAGAGATTCGACAGCGTCTTTTACCTCAAAAGTTTAGCGGTTTCTGTAGCTATTTTATTTTTACCTTTAGTATTCCTTTGTAATGCCATGACAGGCATAGAAAATTCTTGCGATTTTATGAGACTTCTTTGGCGGCATATAGAGCCTTTATCGTTTGTTCCTCAGTCCAATTATTTCGCGTGGTTTTACGTTGATAAACACGCGGCATGATCTGTGAAAATGAAAAATACTAATGTTGTAATATGATTTCAGAGATCGTTTTATACATACGAAGAGGGATCATTTTATTTCAAACACAAAATTGCAATTCATCGACCAAAATATAACCTTCAGATAGAATGGTATTCAAACGTTGCATAAACATAGATGAACGTTAATGATATCCATCAATAAATCAGCATTTCAATAAATATTAACATGCAGAAAGTAATGAAACCCGAGAAATAGACTCGCTATAGACAAGAAGCATGTTTTTTAATTATCTTCGAATAAAAACAACGCAATGACAATCGCAGGGGTAACTGGCGAGGTTGCGAGGATGACACTTGTTGAGTATTTGGATATAGTATTTTGATATAGCTAGTGGTAACACGCATGCGGTGGGAAATCGTTTTACCTCGTAGGATCGTACTACACGCATCTTTCCTATTCCCTTTTCAAAAACCCAGTATATGCAGTCAAGTCATTTCTAAACACCCAAGCGCAAAGTGTAGGTTTAAATATTCGAACCCTTCCCACTTCAGTTGGCCCACTTCAAGATTGGTACCAAAATATGGCTTTATAAGCTAAACATGTCGAAACTATTTACTTCTAAAACAATTTATTTTCTCAAAAACATTTTAGATACACTCTAGTAGTAAAAAATACATATCTGAAATCACTTAGACCTATAACTAATAGAACATCTGAACAAATAAACAATATGCGAATAAATGCGCGAAGTTAACAAAGCAATAATTGAAAGATTACGATTGGGTAACATCACCTTTATTTTTATTACGGCTGAAATTCTTTTGGGCATAGTGTTAACCAAGTTTTGTCAAAATAGTTTCAATAGGTGACAGATCTGGACTGCTAGAAACCCATTTCAAAAGTGGTACATTATTTTCTTCCATCCATTTTATAGCCTTTCTTGACGTATGGCACGCTGCGCCATCTTGCTGAAACACAAAATCTTGGCCGGATGTCAAACATTCTTCCATCACTGGTAAAAGCGATTCTTCTAAAATTGCCAAATATTTGTTTGTATACACATTTCCATCAATAAAATAAAGTTTTCCTACTCCTTTTGATGACATACTACCCCAGACCATAATGGATGCTGGAAATTTCACTTTTCTCTTCAGACAGTCAACATGGAATGCTTCATTTTTGTTGCGAATAACTCTACTGCAACTGTCACCAACACAAACTTCGAATCGGGCCTCATCACTCCATTGTATTGCACACCATTGTTGAGGTGTCCATTGTCTATGTTCTCTAGCCCATCTAAGCCGATTTTTCTTCTGCAGTGGAGTTAATAGTGGCTTTTCTTTGGCCTATAAACAAGTTGTGCAACTTTAGGGTTTTTACTTCACTTTTTTTTACAAGAAGCCTTACCTTGCAAGTGCTAAATCCTAGTTTGTGGGCCTCTCTATGAGTTGTGTACCACGAAATTCTTTTTCCAACAGCGTCACTCCACAGAGCACTAAATTGTAAATAAGGTAAGGTGGGGCAAGTGCTGCCCAAAAAATTAAAAGTTCAAAATCGAGATCACAGAAAAAATACTTAAAATGTTTTATGGATAATGCATTTTAACCAGAGAGTAGCCTATAGTGTTCTCTACAGAACTGAATATTTTAGATTGAATTAGAAAATTTACAATTTACCAAAAATGTTGTTTTTTTTATTAGGATGACAATTGCTGCTCTTGCCCCATACAGTCGGGGCAAGAGCGTAAAATCCATTACTGTAGTTAGTTTTGCTAAGAAATCAAAACGAGGCAAGAGCAATCATCTTTATACTATGGATAATTGGTTAGACACGAAAAATAAATGTTATCCTGGTCAGAAGTTGAGTGATGATCTTAGAAATGGACTGATACCTTTTTGAAATGATACAAAAATACATTATCGATGCATAACACTCTTGTTTTCATTTAAGTAATAAGAATTTATCGTCACTTATGTATTTAAATTGCCAAAGTAACAAACAGTTTTACATTAAGTATAAATCCCAGCTTTAACAAAACCACTTCGAAGTATTTCAGGATTTGTTTCTCTCCATATATCTCCAATAAGTTTTGAAAAAATACTCTTCGGCATCTTAATACCCACGTTCTTACGCTGCCAGTCTACTAGTTTAGCATCCTATCGAGTTTTTAGGGATTTGAAAACACTTAAATCAAGTGGTTGTAAAATATGACTGGTATGTGGGGGAAGTTTTAAAATTGTTATCTGGTTGTCGATAGCAATTCTAACAACTTCTACACTTAAATGAGTCGCATGACCATCGTAAATTACTAAGACTGGTCTTTCTGGAGGCAAACACTTAACGAAACTTTTTTCAAAATAGTTTTTAAAAACTGTGCTTTCCATCCATCCGTTGGCGGTTGCTGCATTATGTCATTTCGGGAAACTCGCTACCAGGGGGTGCAAGCCACTGATCCCAGACGTGCTTGCCCTTGAAAATTATTAAGGGAGGCGCCTTTCCTCCGCTTGCGCTGCAGCACATTAAGACAATGGTATTCTGTGTTCCAGGCCCACTTGTTGTCCGTGTAGCTGGCAGTCCCCGTTGCCCAACGATTTTCGTTTTTGAAGGGTCTGAGCAAAAACTGCTCTCATCTAAGTTCCATATCTGAGATGGTTTATCCTCTAATCCAAGTTCTTTGATTGTATTTTCTAATAAATCGAAGTACTGGTAGACTAAAAACGGATCAACATTCTTTTTTCGGGCAAATTCGACGCTTTGAGGTGTTTTAATAGAAAGCTTGTGACGACGTTTAAAATTTAAAAACCAGTCTTCACCTGGTTTGTCATTTTTAAACTGCGTTTTAATTTTATTCGTTTTAACGTAATCTTCCACTATCCCGAGCAATTCCTTTCTGGTTAGACCGAATCCCCACTTCTCCATACAGCGGATACAATCTTCCAGACACGTCTCCTCTTCAAAACTGAGATGTGTCCTTCTACCATAGGTTGAACTTTTCTGACCTCTGCGCCCTTTTACATGGTCCGAAAGTGTATTTTTTGGAATATGATACATCAAGCTAGCTCCGTAAATACTCATTTGTCCACTCTTTACAATGTTTACAGCAGTCCTTAGATCTTCTTTTGAACATCCGGATCCTCTCTGAGATTTACGAATATAATTGCGAACCATAATTTAATTCTGAAACAGAGGGAATATTTTAAAAATTCTGTTGGGGCAAGTGCGTTTTGTAGACTTCACTTGCCCCTTTAAAATAGGCCGCTCTAGCCCCTGTACAAAAAAATCACAGGGCAAGTGCAGCCTATCAACAAAAACTTGTTTTATTGAAAATAAAAGCAAAAATATCGTTATCACTAGGAAAATGATAGAACAATAAGTGTACTTACCATAAATCAAAACTGTAACTCAAAAGATGGCCTTGATATTGACGGATGTATTAAACGTAACCTACTTGTTGCTGGACAATAATGGCGAATAAAATTTCGCGTGTTTGTCATGTACATAATACCGGTCGCTGATCTCTTCTGTTATTTTACAAAGTTGAGATGAATTGGGTAGGTGAACGATCCATAGATGGTAGCACAACTGACTGATATCCGGGAAATTTAAACGCAAAAGCTGCACTTGCCCCGTAAATGCTCTTACCCCACCTTACCTTAATTGGCACGCCTGTTTTTCACGATTATTCTTCTTAATGCTCTTCGGTCGGCATTTGTGATATTACTTTTTTTTCACATATCGTGGCTTAATATTAACTGAACCAGTTACGTTATATCTTCTAACAATATTCCTCCCACTGTACCGCGATAAGTCTAACAAAGTTGCAATTTCTGAGTTTGATTTCCCAGAATTAAGAAGTTTAATTATCAGTAACCGAATTTTCTCACTAATAACCTTTCCTCTACCCATTTTGAAAACTTTAACTACCCAAAACTATCTTAAACGTATTCTGACGGCTGTGATTAATAAAAACAATTTATTATGCATTAAAATGAAAATAGGTTGATATGCTGTAATTGCAACATGTGTTATTTTTATGCTGCAAATTTGATTAGGGAGTGATAAAGTTGGTGTTTTCTACTATATATTATCACAATATTCATTGTTAATATTTTAAACCTATAACACCCTGCTACATTTTTATTATTTGTGTTTGATAATAAAAAAACTAAGATTTCAATAGTTGGGCCAACTGAAGTGGGAAGGGGCTCGTAGTAGTATATTCTCTGAAATCTTAGACTGACTAACTCAAAAACCGTTCCGACTCCTACGATGATAGTCAGGCTTCCATCAGATACGAGAGAAATAACCTTTAACTACGACCGTAAAGGTAAAGTGTAGCTTGGGATTATACGTTCCGGATATTAAGTCTTACTTTCCATTCCATGGGAATTCTTTGAGTCTAATCATGACAGAGTAACTTTAGCGTCTGCTATCTTTAAATCCGCTTAAGCTCATCAACTGTTCGTATTTAATCCCCCACGTTTGTCTAGCAAATGAAACCAAATATATATATATATATATATATGTTATTAGAAATTCTTCTTCAATGTAGTATACGCTTCTTCAAGGCCATGGCATTTTTCACAATATTTTATTTAGCTGTCTTCAAGGTGACAGGTAGGCATTCCCAGTACCAGAAGGACGTGTAGCGCTCCAATATGACAAGCGAGTGTGAGGTTATTTGCCGATTTTTTAATCTACCAGATACGTCTCCCTCGTCCATCGTTCTGAAAATGCCAAAAGCGCTCAAAAAAATCGCGAAAACCCAACTGTTGTCGTAACACACCGGTTAGTTGTTATGGAATATTCGACTAAAATGTTGCAACTGCATTGTATACAGATTATCGACATGAGAACCACAGGATTATTTTCAGATGTTTCATATCTATTGTTGCTGGGCACATGGTGGTATAGAAAGGTCAAGTGGTTTAAATTAGACACAATTTGATCATCTAAAATTTTTCCCTAAGATGGTATAAATACGTACTCGAATAATATTTTCGTCATCTTTACAGGATATCATTTATCTGGAAATTATTTATAAAATTTTTAAATAGTTCCTCCCGGTATGCTGATCGTGTATCAGTTTTGAATCGTCAACAGTAAACATCACATAAATATGCATAATCGAGGCAGAATAATATTACCAATCCCAGCAAATTATCTTATTAATATGCAAATAAAACAAGCTTTTAGCGACGGAATACTTCAAGATGTGTTGGATTACGAATTGACAAGTTTTTATTATAATATGTAGGTACACTTAAACATCTATCGATAACTTCGCGCTAAGATTTTTATTTGTCAGTCTTTGAAATAAGGTTTGCTCCATCTTCTCGGTCACATTCCAAATTATCTTCATCTGAACAAATCATTCCTTTAGGGCAGTTCATAATATTGGCCAGATGAAGTCCGTCACTATTACGAACACACTGGTAAAATTGGTAGCGTCCCATACAGACAAATCCTTTTTCACTACATGGGAGCAGGCCAAATGCTTCCGACGTATGTGTCATCTGAAAGGAAAACTAAATTACTTCCTATGTTTGAAGCAGGTATACTGGGTGTTTTCAGAGTTGAGTCATTTATCGTAACTGCTTGTAGGACTCGCCAAAATGAGTTGAGATATACCAAAAATCACCTATACAGGGTGTTTCAGTTTATTGTTGCATAACTTCAAGCTTCGATAGAACTTTTATTTATTATATAAATATGGGTCGAAAAATGCGTGTCTTCCGAAATACAGGGTGCTTAAATTTACTTTCTAAAATAGTTTTTTTCAAATATTTCGAACAATATTTGATGTATAACAGTGAAAATTGGTATACAAGGGTTTTTTGGTACGACAAAACGAACCATGGGCATGGTTTTACTGTAGCCGCTAGAGGGCGCTCTCTACTGTACCTGTAGTGTATTAAAATGAGCATAACATTTTTCTTAGTGCAATTTTTTGCTTTTTGAATAAAATAACTGATTCTTCGCACTTTTCAACATAAAAAGCTCTGTTGTGAGTTTTCGTTATAGTTAGCCGTTTTTGAGATATTTCGATTTTTAAGGTTCGATGTATTTTTAATTATTTATGGGAAAATAATATTTTTTTTACATTTTCGATTTGGGCATTACCTACAAGTAATTAATATGATCGTTTAGATTGTGTTTTTAAACACAGCAATAATTCCTAACTCCAAATAAACACAAAATAACAATATTAATTTGTTTAATTTTCCAATATTATTTTTAACAAATTAAATTAATTATTTACAACTAAAATGCTATTGGATAGTTAGGACAAACATACAAAATCGAAAGTAGTTGCTCGAAATGTAAACCCAATCACATCTACGAATGATCGAACGTGGTATAGCATTATTCAAATAAGGCCTTATTTCATCACATGCATTCCTGATTCTGTCTATTAGCATATCTCTTGTGGTTACGGGAATCTGGTACACTTTTTCTTTTAGAAATCCCCACACAAAGAAATCTAATGGATTTAGGTAAGGGGATCGTGGAGGCCAGGCGACTGGTCCTCCACGGCTGATCCATCTTTCTGGATAATTTTCGTCCAGCCAGTTTCTAACTATTCTCGAATAATGAGCTGGACAACCATCAAGCTGGAACCAGGCCAATCTTCTTAAATCTAACATAATATCATCCCACATATTTGCATGTTCAGCCTTTAAAAATTCCAAGAAGGTCGCAGCATTTAACCTTGCAGGCAAAAGGTAGGGTCCAAATAGTCGATTTTCATGCGACCAAATATGTTGATTATGAAAATTTACCACTCCACGTCTAGTGAAGCATGACTCATCGATCCATAAAACGTTACTTAAAAACTCAATATTATTATCAGTTCTATCAAGAATCCACTGACAAAATGTGATTCTTCGTTCTCCGTCCCCTGGCTGTAGTCCTTGCACAGGCAAATGGTAAGGACGTCTATGGTCATTTCTAAGAACACGGTGAACATGGCTTGCTGAAATTCCCAAGGCACCAGAAACTCTCCTAACACTTGCGGTCGGATCTCTATCAAACTCACGCAGAATCATACGGGTAAATCTGCGCTGACGAACATTTATGTTTTGATCCCTTTGGAGATTTCCAAAACCATTTTCAATTATTTGGCGATGCGCTCTTACAAATACTGAGCGAGCTGGATGTCGCCTGTTTGGAAATCTTCGTGCGTATTCTCTGGCTGCTTCTGCTGCGTTTCCATTTACAAAGCCATACACAAAATGAATATCCGCTAACTCTTGATTGGAGAATAAAAATGGCATTTTTATAAAACTTACAAAAAAAACACGTAAAAAAAAACTAAATTTCGTGCATTCACAATTGCAAAAAAACGTTTCATGTTTCAACAGATAACAAAACTAACTGTCAACTAATTGACGTTTAACCTTATTCTGCTATCAATTTCAAAAATATTTGCAGGCGCAGCCTACTTCTAAAAATTATCGAGATACTGACTTTTTAACGTTATTTTATCATAAATAATTAGAAATGCATCGAACATTAAAAATCGAAATATCTCAAAAACGGCTAACTATAACGAAAATTCACAAGAGAGCTTTTTTATGTTGAAAAGGGCGGAGAATCAGGTTTTTTATTCAAAAAGCAAAAAAGTGCACTAAGAAAAAAATTTTCGGTCATATTAATACACTACAGGTACAGTAGAGAGCGCCCTGTAGCGGCTACAGTAAAACTATGTCCATGGTTCGTTTTGTCGTACCAAAAAACCCTTGTATACAAAGTAAATTTAAACACCCTGTATTTCGGAAGCCACGCATTTTTCGACCCACGTTTATATAGACTTTATGCATTAATTTTGAAAGTTCTATCGAATCTTAAAGTTATGCAACAATAAACTGAAACACCCTGTATAATAATAACGGGGTGCACCACCGAGAAGCTGAGGTTGGCAGTTGTGTAAATGGATTTAATTCGCTCCACTTGCGCACTAGATGAATCAGTTTGCATTGTTACACAAATATACATACTTGAAATTGATCTATTTCATTATAATTACTTACAGCGTATTGCACAAGATATTTAATACATGAAGAAGTCTAATTCTAAGTTTAACTGCACAATATGGAAACCAGTTTTCCTTGCAACATGATCCATTAAAAACACTTAGAAAAAGCTGATAAACTGCGCTATTCAAGATAAAACTAGGTTAAGATTACTCTACCATGCAACGTTAAGTCGTTCATATTTTAAAGCCATTTCGAGTTTAACCACATGCATCCTCAAAACGCCCCGTCACCTGACAGCGTCCGCAAATGTGACCGCAGCCCTGTAAACGCTAACCGGTGTGAAATTAAGTTGTGGTAAAAGTTAAGCTGTAGGTTAGGCGCCAGTAAATCAATGCATGTGAAAGCCCGCTATAAGCAGAAATGGGAAGACCTGACTACATTGTGGTTTATCTATAGATTTTTACTGTAGGTAATAAATACAGCATTTTTAAGAAAAATCTTATCTATGTTAATTGTTTTTTGGCATTGTTCAGGGATTTAAACCATCAATTACCCTTGGAACCATATATACGATTCGAGGAATTACTCATACACGATTTTGAAGATAATGGAACAAATCTGCCTGCGCAAAAGTACTTAAGGTATATCACTTCGTGTACAGTGTGTCCCTCTAAACTTTGGTCAGTTTATTCATATAAACATAATACACGGAATGAACGACGATTCGCTGGAGCGGTGCCGCGATGGGTGCAGTCGCGCAGATCTAGGAAGGGTCAACGTTGCCAGATGGACAGTAACTGCCGGTAGGCTAGAGAAAGAATATCAATGGACCAACTGATGGGCTGGTTTGACTGACTTGATAAGTTTAATTTCTCTGTTGTGCATGCTTGTAACCGGATTTGTTCTCAGAGGATTCAAATGAACTTAATCCTTTAAGAACTGATGACGCCGTTGCAGACGAAGTATGGAGTCCATTTGTTTATGTAACATAGAGGCAGTATAATGCCGAGACCGCATAGTTGATGCGCATGTTTTGCTGTGCAAAATATCCACATGAGTCTGTAAAGTATAGCTCACTAACTGCGCTGCAATTCTAATCTCGGCAATACGTTTATTCCACATGAAGCTATGTGCTTTTATGTGAAAAACTAGTCAACTGGTGCGGTTTTTTCTACAGCTAATTGTAACTAACAGTAGTATCCAAGCGTTTCCCTTTTCTTCTAGTCCAGGACTATTAGACTTTCTCTGCTGAAAAAATCCCACCTCGATGAATTTTTTACCAGAGCTTCTTTTCATCATTATAAATCATCCTTCAAAAGTCCCCATGAATCCAGGTGGAGCTTTTTTTTATGGGGGTGGGCCAATGTCACAAAAAATACCTTTTTCTATATATCTTCGAAAACATCAATTCTAAGATAAAATGAGCAATTAGCCTTTATGCTCAGTATGAAATTATCCACAAAAAAGGTTGCATGCATTTTTTTCGTAGAGATCGTTTTTTCAAGGAAATTTTACTTTCAATGTTGAACAACTTTTTTCCACGTCACTATAGAGATAAAGTACCAGACGCGTCTTCTTTTTTCATGTGGCTTCCCCAATAGGTGTAATCCACGAAGATATAAGGAAAAATCATGTTATTGTTACTTTTTTCCTTAGTCATCATTGTGACATGATGCGGCATCATCTAAGTCTTCGACAACCTCAAGTGTTGAGCACAGAAATTCATGGGGTCTATATTCTCATAGAATTACACATTATTTGAGTCTTCATTGTTCCGGATCATATTCAGGCATGACTGTCCATGACAATAGCCGCAATTGGCGGAACAGTGTAGGCCAAATTTCCTGCATCCGCAATTAGCTCGACAACCTTTCGTACAATTAGAAAATATTGTGTTTCATAAGACAGCAGAAGCAGGTGGCAATAAAGTTTGTACTGGCTGTAAATATTTATCGGTCATAGTCCATCCCCAATCCAATAATTCAAATTCTTCCCAAGCCATTTCTGAACTTGATAATACACACGACGTAAATGTGCTTGAGAAGCACTCGATGTTGGTGGCAGCATTGACAGCTTAACAGCTTTATTATACCTTGTGGATTTCGCGAAGCAGTTATATCGATCATGGTCAAGAGATTCTCAGGAACAAGACCGATAAATATACACCATTCCCAACAATTATACTTCGATTTTCATTCGTCAGTTCCCTCGCAATATTGTTAATGAGAAGATCAGCATCTTCCTCTGATTGCACGACGTTTATATGACTCTGCTTAAGTTTTCCAGACAACATCGTTATAAATCGCTGTTTGTTGTTGACATTGGCGAGAAATTTCTCTTGAGTCATTGATGGATCAAACATAATTTCTGTGCATGTACCGGTTTTTGCTGATCATCGTTGTTATTCCATTGCTTTCGCGTTATTACGTTGATTGTTATAACCGTCGAAAACAACCGTAACGTTCCAACCAAAATGATTTCGTAAATAATTAACATAACAATTAAAAGTAGCATCATAATATACTAAAAGACATATACTAAGTAACATATAAATCCGAACACCCAGTTTAAATGGTTTTATTTTAATAGAAGTTGGTGAATGTATTTATCTTACTGTAAATAACAAGTGAAAAAATTGTCAGTCTTATCAGTTGGACATTCCGGTTTTTATACTACTTTCTTTTTAATTCACTAACGCTCTAAAAATGAATATTTCAGCCGCAGTAAAGAATCAACGTTGGCGGATTTTGGTTCTTGACATCCTTTACGATCGGTTACGATACCTAGAGTACGGAGACCTGTACGATTTCGTCAACTTGGTGAGTTTGATAGAGGCCGTATAGTGGGACTTCGGGACTTTCTTTTCGGGCAATTGCAGTTAGAGTGCAAAGAAGTCTAGACACTGTGGTTAGGTGTTGTCATGCATGGCTTCGAGAAGGCCGTACGCAAAGAGCAAGGGGCACTGGACGCCGCCGTAGAACAACAGACCGTGAAGATCGCCGCCTAAGATTATCGGCCTTAAAGGACCGTTTCTCCACTACCAGGTCCATTGCAAATGAATGGTTTGCAGAACACGGAAGACCTATTGGCATGCGAAGTGTTTACCGACGAATGAGAAGTTTTGGCTTGTTTTCATACCGGCCACACTGGGTCCTCCCTTTAACTCGTGAACACCGACGTAATCGCCTTGAGTGGTGCAGACAACGGTCACTCTGGGATCAGGAATGGAACAGTATTGTACCCTCTACTGAGCGAGGGCCGTGGCAAATGCTTGTCCCGGAAGTTGTTGTATCCAGTATACAACTTCTTCCGGTCCAAGTGATTGTGCACGCGTTAAGGAATACCTCAGTACCGATTGCCGGGTGGCGGTACAAGTCCGCCAACGGGCCACTTTAGGTCTATTTAACATCACTAACACGTAAAAAGAAGGTGGTAGACAAGGACCAGTCGACCGAGGCAGTACCACCCGCTAGCTTTTCCCAGGGTGTCTTATAAATGCTCTCTTCTATCGCTACACCAACGGGCCTTGCTCCTCAGAGCTCTCTTCCATGATGCCGCCGCGCGATGTGCCTGCCAGACAGACCCGCCTGACTTCGGCGTCCCATCCTAACCGTGTCAAACTTCGTACCTCCAGAACTGGCCGATACGACCGCTCCTTTGTCCCGAGGGTGTCTATATTGTGGAACAATCTACGGGAGGAAGCTTTTCCCAGTTCTACTAACCTTAGGCAGTTCAAAAATCGTATTAACAAAATTTCTTTGGGATCATCATAGCAGCCGCGGTGTTCCGGCATTTAGGCTTCTGCCTGCGCGGCTGTTTCGATATAAAAAAAAAGTGGTGGTGCAGACAACGGTCACTCTGGGATCAGGAATGGAACAGTATTGTCTGTTGGTCGTGCCAGGGTTAGAAGGCGACGTGGTGAAAGGAGGAATCCACAGTTTTTTGTTGAAAGACATGTTCATCACACTGTTGGAGTTATGGTTTGGGGTGCTATAGCTTATGGTTCCAGGTCACCTTTAATCTTCATCAGAGGTAACATGAACGCGCAGCGTTATATCCACGAAGTTCTAGAACCCCATCTTTTGCCCTCTCTTGACACCCTGGCAGATCCAACTTTCCAACAAGATAATACCCGACCACATGTTGCAAGAGTCACAATAGACTTCTTTCAACATAATGATGTCACATTGTTACCATGGCCACCAAGATCTCCCGACTTATCCCCAATTGAGCACGTGTGGGATATGATGGGTAGGAGATTGCTCAATTTGCAACGTCCTCCTCAGACTCTAGAAGCACTTCGAGAGGAGTTGGTGGTTGCCTGGAATGAGATACCACAGGAGGACATTGACCACCTGATCAGAAGCATGCCTAGGCGCATTGGAGAATGCGTAGCACATCAGGGTGCATCCACACATTACTAAAGGTCAAAGGGCTTTAAAGCAGTGCAATCATTTTGAAATTCTTATCATTTACTGATTATGCTTCATTAGGTACTTATACAAAATTTTATTAAAATAAAACCATTTAACCTGGGTGTTCGGATTTATATGTCACTTAGTATACGTAACATCTCGATAGAACGCATTTTTCGCCGAGGAGGGCCAGCGAGCTGGGTTCAGTATCTCGCTCCCTTTTAGCAGCAGTAATGCTCCTTGAACCACCTGCACTCTGATCGATTCAACACTCCGCAAAAATGTAATTTTTCCATCATTTCGCTCGATACTGGCGTCACGTAAGGTTTTAATACTGCGCGACGCAAACAGTCGCTCCGCCTGACAGCGATTTGTTGCAAATGATACAATTTTCTGGCATTTTTCTATTTATATGTAAATAATATCACGTGAAAACTGTCTGAAATTTTCCGACGCATCTGTATACAATTGGGAATAGCAGAATACTGGTTTGAAGACTGGTCAAATGACGTCAATGCCTCACAGTCAGGTATACAGTGACGTACATTCTAACAAAGAAAAAAAGGGCCAGCTGTGCTCTAGGTCACAAGAGGAGACACTTATAGAGCCCCTACCATAAACAGTCAAAAAGAAAATGATTTCAAAATACGAAAAAATGCATAGAACCTTTTTTGTGGAGAATTTCATACTGAACAAAAAATTTTCTTCTTTGTTTCCTTCCGCTGGATATCGATACCTTTATTCCAGTATTTTAGAGTATCGATACTTCCGAAAACGATAAGAATCAATACATATCAATACTTTTCGTGGATCTAAACATCTCTAATCTTGACAGCTTGTCGTTCTTGTGAACTGGGCTGCAGGGTGGGGTGTTGCCTTTAGTATCTTACATTTTACATATATATATATATATATATATATATAACAACAAGTAGGAAAATAATGGGCAAAATCCGCAAAAAAGGGGAAAGTGGATTCGAGCAGAAAATAGGATAGGTAACCCGAGCGATACGTAATTCTGCTGGTTGGCTTCATCAGGCCCGAAATGAATGCACATATGAAACTACAAAAGTAGATACACATGCCCACACATCCGGATACGGGTGTAACCTGAGGAAACGAAGTTGGAGAGAAAAAAACGACACACGAAGTCCACAACAAGATAAAACCTACACATTGTAGTATAAAATGGCCATACGACCTCGAATTTTCAAGGAGACGTCTAACCACCACCACGTGGCCGGTTATAGCCACTTGCTGTGGTACTTCAAGCCCAAAGGATCTACAAAGAGAATATGATCATGCGGAGAAAAGTATATAACAACAAGTAGGAAAATAATGGACAAAATCCGCAAAAAGGAGGAAAGTGGATTCGAGCAGAAAATAGGATAGGTAACCCGAGCGATACGTATTTCTGCTGTCGTTTTTTTTTTTCTCCAACTTCGTTTCCTCAGGTTACACCCGTATCCGGATGTGTGGGCATGTGTATCTACTTTTGTAGTTTCATATGTGCATTCATTTCGGGTCTGATGAAGCGAACCAGCAGAAATACGTATCGCTCGCTATACCTTTTTTGCGGATTTTGCCCATTATTTTCCTACTTGTTGTTATATACTTTTCTCCGCATGATCATATTCTCTTTATATATATATATATAACAAAAAAGAAAATAGGAAAATAATGGGCAAATTCCGCAAAAAGAAGGAAAGTGAATTCGAGCAGAAAATAGGATAGGTAACCCGAGCGATTCGTATTTCTGCTGGTTGGCTTCATCAGGCACGAAATGAATGCACATATGTAACTACAAAAGTGGATACACATGCCCATACATCCGGATACGGGTGTAACCTGAGGAAACGAAGATGGAGAGAAAAAAAAACCACACACGAAGTCCACAACAAGAGCCAGCCTACACATTGTAGTATAAAATAGCTAGAAGACCTCGAGTTTTCAAGGCGACATCTAACCACAACCACGCGGCCGGTGATAGCCACTTGCTGTGGTACTTCAATCCCAAAGGATCTCTTTGTAGATAAAGTTAACCTTGTAACCAAACGTCAAGTGATATGAACGTATCATTTTGCCTAAAATGGATGCACCCACGAGCATATTTGATGAACGTCAAAGTCAAAAGTTGGCCGAGCAGGTAACAGTCTTTCCATTGCTTATTCTGCTTCTTCGTTTTAAAAAAATGTCTTTCATGTGGGGCGCCAAGCCACTAGTGACGTTATTATCTTATCTCGCTTAAAGTTCTCGGAATCAACATATTTTCCCTGGTGTGTGGGACCCAAACACAAAAAATTTAATCCAGCATTAGACAATGATATGCAACAACAAGTCATGCAAGCATATTCTGATAGTCTGCAATACTTTGACGTAGTTGTTAAGATTATAATTTTACTGATAAGAGCAATAGACTATCACGCATTATAGAGCTGTGAGATAAGGTTCTGTCATAAGATTATCTTATCAGTATCCTTACCTAGAACTGTCTTTTACTATTTGGATACTGTGCAGCCGCAAAGGCAGATAATAATAATAACGTTTATTGAGATACAACTCAAAATGAAAGGGTATTGTACGGATATTTTTCAACCCTTCCGAAGGCATTAATATAAATAGATAAATTGCGAAAGAATAGATTGATAATAGATATCAGACAGATATAGTTAAATAACATGGTTAACATATTACAATCAGTATATAAAAGTACATTCTACATTTAAACTGTATAAATGGACAAGTAAGTAACTACCGAAAAAAAGAAAATATAAATAGATAGAGATAAGGTCATAATGCCACATAATAGATGGAATTCACGTTTACAGTACATGAAACTGATACAATAACATCGTATTAGTACACACCTTTTTGCTTGTTAAGAAGATATAGCCTGTACCATTTTTTTATCATATGCACTGAGCCGGAGCTGTAAAGGAGCTAAATAAATCGTGTTGACTCGATTTTTCCACTACTGTACCCAACGATCAAAGTTGATTCACCAATGCTGCTGAAAAGCCGCAGTTGCCACATTTCAAAGATGAATTTACCTAAGTATTTAAAAAAAGTGTATTATCTAAAACTAGAAAGAACTAAAAAATGCCTACATTGTTCAACGATAGGTGGAGTGACCATCATCTGAGGGCAAGACCGATTCGCGTGTACATTCATTAGTCTGACGTAGCCTGAGGAGAATAGTTCTAACGCGATTATACAGAGAAATCCAAATATCATGGACTGTACGGGAGAGAAGAGTGCAATACCTGTTATAAAGAGTCGTCACTCGGCTTGTCAGGCAACGTGGTGCTCTGTCTCCTTTTAACAGACGTATTGCACGCTCCTCGGTCTTTTCTCTCGTACACATTACGACTTCAGTGGGATTATGGATTTCTCTGTAGAGAGATTGAGAATAATACTACGAGGGTGGTCCCAGAAGTACCCGGCCTCACTTAGAGATGGCGATAGTTGTTTAAAAAATATCATTGTATTAGAAAGTATCCAACCTATAAAGCATATGTGTCAAGTTTGAAGACGCCTCGTTGTTTAGTATTTGTTTGGCAGCCATCGATACTGAACGTTTTCAGTGAACTTATGAAAATGGAGAAAATTGATCACCGTTATGTGGTACAATACTTTTATTTCAAAGGCCTCAGCCCAACCAATATAAAAGCTGAACTGGGTGAGTCTGCTCCTTCGTTTACAACAGTAAAATATTGGGTAGCAGAGTTTAAACGAGGCCGTATGAGCTGCCAAGACGAGAATCGCAGTGGTCGATCAAATGAGGTGACGTCTCCAGAAACGATGAATAAAATTCAAGCAAAACAGTGTGGTAGAAAATGTTTGATGAAATCAAACAAAGATGGCGGCATTTGGTTAAGAAGAAAGTGTTGTTTCATCAAGACAATGCATCATAGCAGCCGCGGTGTTCCGGCATTTAGGCTTCTGCTTGCGCGGCTGTTTCGATATAAAAAAAACTCCTCCCACAGTTTAGTGATTGAAATCCAGGAACTTTGCAAGCAAGCTCATAGAATTTCAAAACTAACCTCATTTTACCCCTGCAACTTCCGCAAATTTTTGTATTCAATTCATTGTATCAGTTATGGTTCATTAAGGCTTCACGAACTCGCCACTGCAGTTTTGTCGAAATGGGATTTTCCACCTACACTCCCAGCGTTGCACTTTTTGATGTTTGAACGTCGCAGACAAGAACACTCCTAGCATCTGCTCCTAGAAGATCAGTCAGATCCCCCAACTCCTAACTTCCTGAGGAGCGTCTTTGGGTCATTTTTCTCCACATGGAAGAAGGTACAACTTCCTACCTCAACCTTTTTGACTGGAGAGTTTAACCCTCTTCAGTCATCGCTACTACTTTTCATCAAGGTTCCAGTGCCATATCTAGGCATGGAAAGCCAACCCCATCTACCCGACCGATCGTCCATCGCATGTTACGCGATTCTGAGATGAGAACGATGGCTAGTTGCTCTCCGATGGTCCCAAGACGCATTCTGGGGAGTCGTCATCCCCAACCCCATCACCTCGCAGCAGACCAGGCCGGCCGACCAACAACTATCCTCGTGATCCACAATTCACTACCATCAAGGTCCTAGATAATCATCACAGAAGACGCGTCGAGTGCTCCCTCCCAAACATCCACAAAGGACCCCAAACTCGACGAATTGGTATGAGTGCAGCTTTTGTGATAGGAAATCCTGATTAAATCCTGGCACTATGGCACAAGGCTTCACACCAAGAAAGCCCGATGCATTGCGTTGTAGGAAGTGCAGATCCAACTTACTTGATGCCATTTTTTTAAGTGAAATTGAAGGTTGTGCGAAACCTTATTTTGAAAATCCTTACGAGCATTTTATATCTTTGGAATCACTATCTTTCACAACGGCGCACTGGTAGGCTGTCAAATTTGAACGTTTTAGGGTCAATTTCACCAATAATAATATCTAACGGTACCTTGGACGAATAGGACGAGACCTTATCGAAATGCAATTTGACAGAAGCTGTCAAAGCTCTTTGAATATCAGTGGTTTATATTGCAATGTTGAATAAAGTCGTGAAAAAACGGTTGTCTTATAAATAAGGGTACATTATAGATGTATTATATAACTTTCATAGAACTTCAAATTTTGATTTCACAAAAGACGGTCAGTTATTTAAATGGACCAATGGGAATGCGGCAAATAATAGGTCGATTACCTAGCTATTATGTTTGGTAAGATGTTTTCACTGTTTTTAACGACTGTTCATGCATGGCAATCTAGTTTTGTCTGTATATCACGTAGCTTTATTTTTGGTTTCAGCTCTTTTTCGGCAAGTATAGAAATATTTAAACTATTTTGAAAAATCGTGGAGAATGATGTTATCGGTAAATATTCTCTTTTCGGTAAAAATACCGAAAAATCCGGTTCAAGTCCATGCTTAGACATCTGAAATTCGCAATATGAATTTATATTCTAAATTCTATGCATATCCGTTCATATTCGTCAATACTTCATTTGAAGCTTTTATTTGTCATACGATTTTAGCAAAATGTCAGATAATAAAGGCAACACCACACGCTGCAGCTCAGTTGACAAGAACGACAAGCTGTCAAGATTAGGGATGTTTAGATCGACGAAAAGTCGTTATGTATCGATTCCTATCGTTTTAGG
Source organism: Acanthoscelides obtectus (assembly GCA_963669975.1). Lineage (NCBI taxonomy): Eukaryota > Metazoa > Arthropoda > Insecta > Coleoptera > Chrysomelidae > Acanthoscelides > Acanthoscelides obtectus. The sequence goes on from CAVLJG010000009.1 coordinate 15,131,920, forward strand.
AAGTATCTATACTCTAAAATATTGGAATAAAATTTTCGATACCCAGCGGAAGGAAACAAAGAAGAAAAGTAATCTGAAGTTAGTCACTCTTTCTGACACAGTCCGCATCGAAAGATGACGATACTCGTGAAATGTGTCGATACCCCAAGTGTCGTATATAAAAATATCGATCAAAAATATCGGTTATGGGAAGCGTTTCGATACTTCTAAATATAGGATCGTATCGAACATCCCTACTGTCAAGATGTATAACCCGAGGAACCGACGCAGCTATTTTCGGGCGTCATGGAAATAATTTTAAATTTTCATTTGCATTTTTTCAGGTGTTGTGCAACGATTTTGGGAAAAATTCCACTAATAGTCTTACAAAGCATAGTAGAGTTTATTTCAACAGTTGGCGGAGCGTACTCCACTGGGACCAAGGGCTGAAACGGGATATTAATGCACAATCTGGCAACCATGTCGCACCCTCAAAAAATGCCTGCTGACAACCACACAAGTCACCGTGTTGTCATTGAATAGCATAGAATTAAACCTCCTTCAGTGTATATGTTTTGAGACTGGGACTAAGGGTTGACGGATCCCACACATGTCACTCGATGGGGAGTTTTGAAATGTAATAATAAGCTGTTATTCAAATAATGTCTAATTATATAACCTAGAATGTGTACTTGTGAAAAAAGGAAAATATTCCTAATTTCCAGTTTTTGCAGGTTTTAGGTTTACTGGTAGCTTTACGACATATATTTGGGTATTTCTTAATCACTGTAAATATAGTGTGGATGTTTGTTCAGTTCCTCAACAACGAAAAATATTCAACTCTATGGATGTATGGATATCAAAAAACGTGAATGGTTTTGTGAGGATATCAATCTAAGGTGCTATAATTGTTCCGATGAACGCAAGTAAATGAATGAATGTTTGGAAACGAGCAATATCTACGAAATTTTCGTCAAGTAGGTGGTTAATGGCTATCTGCAAGAGGTTTATAGGAAAACACACGGGAGGTGATGTTAAATCAGTAAAATCGCATATCAATTGAAGAAAATAATATAAACATGAATAAAAAATCAACAATAGTATCTAAAACATGAATTTTATACAAAAATCAAACATTTCTTTAAATTTTAACTGAATTATATGTAATTTCTTAATATTCAATAAGCTGGTGATGTTTTAAGGACAAGCTGTCATCTCATACTTTGACAATATTTTGTTTTCAACATTTCATAGGCATTGGTTGCTGAAATTTGTTGATTGGATGTTGAAGCTCATTCACTGTATTTGACGGACTTTTACCCTATACGTGGAGAATAACGGACTGTTAATTTGACAACCTTGGTGAAATCCACCCTTAGTACATTAAGTTGCTTAGCACTGAAAACAAATCAGCAAAATCCTATAGTCTGTTATAACATTCTTGTTCTCTTGGAGGGGTCTATCCGAATACGTGATAAAATATGGCACATTCCAGCCAAAGGAAAAAAACAAAATCTGACAAAATTAAATGTCGTGTTTCAGAAAGACATCCAAAAATAACAAAAAAAGCTCAAATAAATATAGGTGGTAGGATGCTTCCCTTCCGAGAACCAATGTAATGAAAATTTATTTACGAAGTTAAAAAAATTATATACGTATCTACAAAGCGGGTAAAGATACTGAGTTAGAATTTTAGACGTTTAGTAGGTACATCATCAGCAATACATAATGATGCAGTGCTGGAGGCGTTCTTGGAAGTTCGCGTAGACTATCTCCAACATCGCTCTCTCAACTTCGGGGCTTGTTCGCGTATAATCTAGCCTTGAGGTGTCCCCATAAGAAAAAATCGCATATGGATAAATCTGGGGACCGAGGGGGCCAATGAACATCGCGAAACCTGGAAATAAGGCGACCAGGGAAGAGAGGGCGAATAACGTCCATGGATGCTCGGTCTGTGTGGGCGGTCGCCCGATTCTGCTGGAACCACACACGTCGGATTGGAAAACGTCGCCGTCGTAATTCAGCGAGAAAGAAGTTGGTGATCATGTCGACGTAGCGCTCTGAGTTCACGGTAACGTCACGACCATTACCGTCTTCGAAGAAGAAAGGACCAATGATGCAAGTTTGCGACACATCGCACCAAACCGTTACTTTTGGGCTGTGCAGCGGTCTTTCGTGTAACTGTTGCGGATATTCATTAACCCAATAACGACAATTCTTCTGGTTAACCATGCTGTTTAGGTGAAAGTGGGCTTCGTCACGCATAAACAAAACGAGGTTCTCATTTTGATCGATCAGTGCTTCCATTTCACGTGCGAAGTTCATTCGTTGCGCATAATCTCCGGGCTGTAACTGCTACACAACGGCCAATTTGTAGGGGTGAAAGCAGAGATCCATATGCAAAATTCGCCTTACCGAACGGTCACTAACCCGAAGTGCAGCAGCATGTTTCCGGGCAGATCGAGTCGGACTGCGAAGAAAGACCTGTCGAACGCGTTCAACATTTTCAGGAGCTCGAACTGTTCGCGGCGCTCCTCTTGGTCTTCTGTTGATCAGTTCACCACTCCTGCGAAGTGATTCAACCCAACGAAGAATGGTGTTGCGAGAGGGAACAGTTCTATTTCGATGAATGTTGAGGTGACGACGAAACTCACGCTGTACGACTATGACTCATTATTTCGGACGAAACAATCATAGGCGAAAACGCGGTGCTCCACCATCCAAGGCTCCATAACGACAACTGGTAAAATAATGCTAGGATCTCACGAGTCAAACGGCGCCATCCCCACCTCTCTCGTAGACGGAGGCAGAGAGTACTAACCATCCTAAAAACGTCCGTCCCCTCTGCCGCACCCTGTACAATGTAGGTACAATGGATGTGTACTAATAAGTATTAATATGTTTGTTTATGAAATATTTTATACAAGTGCAAATACATAATAAATAAATACACAATAACGTATAAATGACCTTCGGAAAATTTTGACAAAAACACTGTTATCAGATCCGGCTTACTCAAATGGCGGGTAACATAAAAAAAGTTATCAAATAAGCCAACATGTTCGCTCTGTTTTTCAGATTTTCCATAATATTGGGTCTGCCTACCTAATTGGTTCTAGAATTCGTAAACTTTAAAAATTTCACGCGTTTTGAGACATCTTGATCGTTTAAAGATATATTAGTCCAGATGAAGTAAAACTTTTGAGTGCAGATCTTCTGAGTTGTGTATTTTAATGTTAATTTATTACTTCTTAAATTCGTGTCGTTTTACATGTAAGGTCGCCCAGTGACATTGTAAAAGAGATTGCGACGCATTTAAAATCATGTTCAAGGTGTAATCTAATTAAATTATCACCACTGATAAAATAAGGCATCGCCGGCATTTTATATACGCGTTACGTTCAAGTTCATTCACGTTTTGTACGCAGAACGAGAACGGCAAATATACTAAGTGACATATAAATCCGAACACCCAGTTTAAACCGTTTTATTTTAATAAAATTTTGTATAAGTACTTAATGAAGCATAATAAGTAAATGATAAAAATTTCAAAATGATTGCACTGCTTTAAAGCCCTTTGACCTTTAATAATGTATGGATGCACCCTGATGTGCTACGCATTCTCCAACGCGCCTAGGCACGCTTCTGATCAGGTGGTCAATGTCCTCCTGTGGTATCTCATTCCAGGCAACCACCAACTCCTCTCGAAGTGCCTCTAGAGTCTGAGGAGGACGTTGCAAATTGAGCAATCTCCTACCCATCATATCCCACACGTGCTCAATTGGGGATAAGTCAGGAGATCTTGGTGGCCATGGTAACAATGTGACATCATTATGTTGAAAGAAGTCTATTGTGACTCTTGCAACATGTGGTCGGGCATTATCTTGTTGGAAAGTTGGATCTGCCAGGGTGTCAAGATAGGGTAAAAGATAGGGTTCTAGAACTTCGTGGATATAACGATGCGCGTTCATGTTACCTCTGATGAAGATTAAAGGTGACCTGGAACCATAAGCTATAGCACCGAAAACCATAACTCCAACAGTGTGATGAACATGTCTTTCAACAAAAAACTGTAGATTCCTCCTTTCACCACGTCGCCTTCTAGCCCTGGCACGACCATCGTGCATGCCTAAACAAAATCGAGACTCGTCACTAAAGACAATACTGTTCCATTCCTGATCCCAGAGTGACCGTTGTCTGCACCACTCAAGGCCATTACGTCGGTGTTCTCGAGTTAAGGGTAGGACCCAGTGTAGGCGGTATGAAAACAAGCCAAAACTTCTCATTCGTCGGTAAACACTTCGCATGCCAATAGGTCTTCCGTGTTCTGCAAACCATTCATTTGCAATGGACCTGGTAGTGGAGAAACGGTCCCTTAAGGCCAATAATCTTAGGCGGCGATCTTCACGGCTTGTTGTTCTACGGCGGCGTCCAGTGCCCCTTGCTCTTTGCGTACGGCCTTCTCGAAGCCATGCCTGACAACACCTTACCACAGTGTCTACACTTCTTTGCACTCTAACTGCGATTGCCCGAAAAGAAAGTCCAGCTCCCCGAAGTACGGCCCCTATCAAACTCACTAAGTTGACGAAATCGTACAGGTCTCCGTACTCTAGGCATCGCAACCGATCGTAAAGGATGTCAAGAACCAAAATCCGCCAACGTTGATTCTTTACTGCGGCTGAAATATTCATTTTTAGAGCGTTAGTGGATTAAAAAAAGCAGTATAATAACCGGAATGTCCAACTGATAAGGCTGAAAATTTTTTCACTTCTTATTTACAGTTAGATAAATACATTCACCAACTTTTATTAAAATAAAACCATTTAAACTGGGTGTTCGGATTTATATGTCACTTAGTATACATATATGTGATGGCTAAAGATTGCATACGTAAGGTGTATAAGCTAAACACTATGACACTGCATTGCAACATGTCGCTACAATAATAGCAAACAATAGAGCTAAGCTCGATTTACATGTTCCGTGTTTCTAGTCAATCGCTTCTAACATCAATGCTCTCGTTCGTTCGATGCTCCGGCATTTCAGTAGCCTTCCAGCCAAAATTTTGTGCTACTGCTGAAAAACATTCATCTGCCGCAAACGTCACCTGATACTTATAGGTACCAGGGACCAAATTCTTGAGAGGAGGAAATAGGTTTGGTAATACAAAGTGCTTTTCGCCGCTTTTTGACGTATGTCATGAGAAAAGTACTCCCTACCCCTGAACAAATAGCCTAGCTTTTTCCCCGGAAGCTGCCGCTGTTGACTTGCCAGATCAACTCCTCGGTGATCTGGACTCCGACCAGCCGAAATGAACGGCTCTTTGGCAGTACTCGGCAGTACTGGAAGCATTAAACCGTACAAAATTGTTGCGTCCCCAAGCAGTGATAACCTCTTGGTCTCTCGTCAGAGAGGAAGTCGTCGCTAGTCTTCTTTTTTCCAGCTCAGCTTCAGAGATCTGTTTGTCGCTCTAAATTCCTGCATGTAGGCTGCTGACAGCAGCAAAGCTGTGGATTTGGTTGATCATAGAGCAAAGGAAGTCGTTGATATGTAAGAGGAACAGTGTCGGAGCCAAGACTGATACCTGGGGAGCACCCGCGTTGACGTTGTGGGATGGACAGTGCCGGATTATCCACGAGGCAAGAGAAGCAAATGCTACGGGCCTCGCGAATTTGGGGCCCCGTGCTCCAGCGCCTGTCTGACCGTAATAAAAAAATATTAATTTGGCTATGCTTCACTTCCACTTGAAAATCTAAAACTCGATTTCGGCACGTTAGATCGTAAAAATAAGTAGGAATTAAACGAACTTTTTAACGTTAATGTTCTAATGTTTAATTATGATCGACATATTTAGGGCCAATTTCACCAACCACAGTCGGTTATTCTCCACCTATAGGGCTGTTACCCGTCAATTACAGCGAATGAGCTTCAAGTTCCAATCAACAAATTTTAGCAACCAATAGCTATGAAATGTTGAAAACAAAATACTGTCGAAGTATGAGATGACATCTTGTCATTGAAACATCATCAGCTTATTGAATATTAAGAAATCACATATAATTCAGTCAAAATTTAAACAAATGTTTGATTTTTGAATAAAATTCATGATTTAATTAATATTGTTGATTTTTATTCATGTTTATATTATTTTCTTCAATTGATATGCGATTTTACTGATTCAAGATCATCTACTGAGTGTTTTTTTCTATAAAACTCTTGCGGATAGCCATTAAGCACCTACTTGATGACTGGCTCTACCAAAAAGTTCATAGATATTGCTCGTTTCCAAACATTCATTCATTTACTTGCCGTTCATCAGAACCATTATGGCACCTTAGATTGATATTCTCACAGAACCATTCTGGTTTTTTAATATCCATACATCCATAAAGTTGAATATTTTTCGTTGTTCAGGAACTTAACAAACATCCACACTATATTCACAGCGATTAAGAAATACCCAAATATATGTCGTAGAGCTACCAGCAAACCTAAAACCTGCAGAAAAACTAGAAATTTGCAATATTTTTCTTTTTTCACTGAGTACATATTCTGGGTTATATTTATATTAGACGTTATTTGAATCACAAAACATATACATTGATTTGAATAACAGCTGATTATCTCCTGATATTTTGAAACTAACCATGTTGACAAGTGACACATAATTCTCTGGGATCCGTCAACACTTCGTCCCAGTGGAGCAAACTCTGCCAACTGTCGAAATAAACTTTATTAATTCCAAGTCTTACTTTTGTTTTACTGTGCCTGCTTAGATATTCAAATACGGCCAGGAATTATTAGCGCCTGGCTATTTTAGGCCTTCAACAACTCCTTATTTTAGATCTCTCCTTATTTTGTTTTTGCCACGCATTCATGTTAGAAAGAAAAATATTTTATCGAATATCGATACCGTATACCGTGCAGCAGGCACGCCATCACTACTTTGACAGATTGCAGAATGATGTCAAGGTGATAATCGTTATGTAGTAGTTGTTTCTGTTTTTGTCTAAAATAGGTAAGTAGGCTTTGTGTATTCATTTTTATTTTTATAGCGTTTCCAGAATTTCATATTTCGAAACGATGTCAAGGGCCGGCAGGGGAAAATCTTTCTCTGAGAACTGAAAATCATTAAACGCGCTGTATTCAGTCCATTTTATTCTATCCCTTGGGGAAGTACAGAATGAAGAAAGGACTACAGTGCTCAGTGGCCACTCAGTAGCTCAGTGCTCGTCTGTAATGATAATACTCAAATACTACTAAACACCTAAATAGCTTTCTGGCCTTTCAATTTCGAAGCTACCAGTCCTCGCTTAGAGATGGTAGCACAGTTAAGGATATACTCGCGGTATACGGTTACGGATGTTTGTGATTCCTCTCGATATCGATATATCGTCATGAAACCATCGATGCGTAAAGATCGATGTTCTACGTCCGATGTATCGATGTTTTCGATACATCAATGTATCGTCTATCGTCGCCATCCCTATATTGTATCCCCACCAGTCACCAGTCAAAAACCTTAATCACCAATATTTTATCACTATCTATAATTCTTTTTAGCTCTTATTTTTCAGTAATTACTAATAATTTTAGGTCTATGTCTACAGTAATTGCATTATGCACCTCGGAGATGTAGGGATTAACATGTTTTACACATATCGGTGTTTTAGGATGGGGACGACCATACTGTTTTGATTGCTTTGAAGAGATTCATTAACCCATGAATTTATAACAAATGATTACTATTATGATGTAAAGAGAGATGAGGAATCCGCACAATTCAATAGGTATGTGCAGCTATAATGATCACATATACACACAGTATATTGAACTTAACAAATTAAGAGATTTCCATGAATTAACAAACGACCAAACCTGCTGCCAAATTTAACAGCTAGAAAATCGACCTATTATTTCTCCCATTCCCATTCGCTGAGGGGATAACGGATGGTTAAATGTACACCTATAACGTAAATCAAAATACATGAAAGTTGTCCTGTTTTCTCTGTGCAAAAGCATCATGTTGGAATCAATGAGTGGTCTTGTTTATAATACAGTCGAATTTTCACGATTTTATTCAACATTTTTATAGAAATCACTGATATTCTGAGACCTTTGACAGCTTCCGTCAAATTGCATTTCGATAAAGTATTTTCCTATTGGTCCATAATATTAATGTTGGTGAAATCGGCCCTTAGACTAGCATCTATACCACATTTCTACCCTTCAAGCAGCCAGATTCTTATTTTTTTGAATAGGTATACATTTATGTTGTGACTTTACGTAGCCGAGATTGTACTTTTTTAATCGATTTTAATATAATATCGATTATAAGTATTTCGGAAAAACAGGCGAACTATTTAAATTTTATTAATTCAGTCACGATCCAATATACTGTGGTTGGTTGATTTATTATAAAATATAGAGTCATTTTATGAGTGAATATAGCTGACATTTTTTTATTCGATTGTCATATCGATCATGTTTCGAGATTATGGAAAGCTAGTGACGGTAAAAAGGCGGGTTATTTAAAAATGAACTATTCAAATTATAAACAAAAAGTATTCATCAAAAACAAACTTGTGAGGAATTTGTTCATCTAATTGCATCAAGCATACTGGATCAAATTATTTTCGAAATTAAGAGATGCAAATACTACTCAGTTTCATTGGATTCTACTCCAGATATATCGCATGTAGGCCAAGTGACTCTGATAGTGCCCAATGTTCTGCCATCTGGACCAGTGGAAAGATTTGCTAAGTTCTTGGACATGGCAGGTCATACTGCTGAACAACTTACTCACTGTCTTGCACATTCATTAAATTTGGTTACTAAGTGCCCTGCAGACTGCTGTACAGAAGCATTATATTTCTTCGACTTCATTGAAAACCTCTATACATTTTTTTCGCTTCTACCTATCGATGGAGTCGCCTTACGAACGCACTTAAAGATTCTACTTCAAAAATTCCCATTTTGAAACGGTTATCGGACACTAGGTGGTCAGCCCGAGCTGATGCTACGAAGGCACTTTCATGTGGTTTTATCACTATTAAGCAAGTTCTGGAAGACATTTTCAATAACGTGGATCAAAAAGTGGAGTGTCGTTATAAAGCTTACGGACTAATTTCAACGATGAATAAGTTAGAAACGGGAATTACATGGAACGGAATCCTAGAACGCTTGCAAGCCACTAGTGCTTCGTTGCAGTCGTCTGATCAAGACCTCAATACGGGATACGCGCTTTATGAATCATTATATGGCTTTGTCCAAGCAATGCGATCCACATTTTCAGATTTTGAGGCAAGAGCCAAAGTTCTGACTAACTGTGAAGAATACCAGCAACAGACATCAAGACGAATCCACCGAAATACAAGGTACGGCCACTTCAGCGGCTTTACTACACTCGACGACTTTGTTGAAAACCAAACGCCTGGACAACGTTTCGAAGTTCAGATGTTTATTGTCATTAATGATAACGTACTGTCTGCTTTAACTAAACGTATGAAAGCATATCATAAGATTACTAGTGCTTTTGAAGTTTTTCGGCAGCTAAAATCTCCAGAAGAGATTTTGGAAACATTCTCAAGAATGGTCAGTGCTTAGGAAGGTGATTTGGAGAACAGCCTAGGTGGCGAATTAGTGCGGTTCGCAGAGCTGCTGCAAACAGATCTCGCTACTGTTATTGACAGCAAGGAACGGGAGCCTCTTGAACAGCTATTTTATAAAGTTTTATTAAATAATTCTTTAGAATCGTGTTTCCCAAACTTAGAAATAGCCTTGCGTATTTACTTGTCTCTCATGATCACTAACTGCAGTGGCGAAACGTATTAGAAACGAATTATGGAGCACGATGGGCCAAGAACGTCTTAATCATCTCACTTTGTTGAATATAGAGCATGATTTGCTTAAAGAAGCCAATATTGAAAGTGTTATCTCTAAATTTGCCCATATTAAATGCAGAAAAGTTTATTTGTAACAATTTTGTTTTATTTAATACCCTAAACTTGAGAACCTAAAGCAAACCAAGGGCTCCTTGACAGAATTTGCTACAGTCCCCGCGCTGGGTTAATCCGGCACTGGGGACGGAGAACCCATCTATTACGATGGATATCTTGCGGCTAGAGACAAAGTCGGCCACAGCTGATCGAACGCTTTCGTGATATCGTAAGACTGGATGGTTCTCCTCCACAATTGCGTGACGTAAGCTAGGAGGTCCGCTTTGGGTCGCTGGTCCCGAAACCATACTGCCTGTCGCTAATCAAGCCGTAACGTTTGAGGTAGTCCAGAAGCTCGCTATTTATGCACCTCTCCACCACCTTACTTATAACAGAAAGCAGAGTTATATGCCTGTAGTTGTAAGGGCTGATCCTAGATCCTTTTTTGAGATGGGTTGGACATGAGCAAATTTCCAGTTTTCTGGGAAAGTGCCGGATTCATAAGATATCTGGGAAAGACGCGAAAGAACTGGAGCAAGCTCCGTTGCACACCTCTTCAGTACCATGGCAGAGATCAAGTTGGTATCAGAAGCTTTGTTTGTTGATCTCAAGCGTCTTACGCTCTTATGCCTAAATGTTACTTTCCGCATGAAATGACGGCACTTGGGCGTTGGGGGGGGGGACGTACATGGTGGAGTTGAGCAAAGATCTTGGCAAGCACTTCCGTCTTAGCCTTTCACTCGGTTACAATCGTTCCATCCTGACACGTAAATCGTGGAAGGCTACTCTGTGAAACGTTCGTTTCAATCTGCTTGTCTCACGTCCAGAAAGACCGACTGACATTACGCTGTGCCTAACTTTTATATCATGCTGGTCTTTGGCATTGCGAACCGCTCCGTTATATTTGTTTCTCGACTCGACGTCGACTTGGTGGTCTGCGCTACCTAAAAGGGACACATCAGTGCTGTGAGGGAAAGCTTCGTGGTAAGAAAGAGATACAGCAGGCTGCTGGCATGTGACGAGACACGGGAGAAATAAGTAGTGCTCGTCACTAGCCAGGTTAGCCCTTTAGTAAGAGTGAATGTTTCAACGGCACGACCTGCTGCATCGGTCTTGTTTAAGCTAGCCAAAGCTCATTGTGAGCATTGAAATCACCGAATAGAACTACCTCTGAAGCGGCAGTCCATCTTGACAGCGCGATACTCACGTAGACCATCCCAGTGATGATTCGAGAGAAAGGCATAAAGGCAGCAAATAGATTTGAGGGATGCTTTGGAGTTGAGGCGAAACCACAGAATGTTCTTTCGGTCTCACTCCAAAGAAACGTCTCTGGAGCAGGAAATACTGCTGCCACAACCCGCCGTTCTTTCTCAGATTGGACTGCAGTTCGTTATTTGGAAAGCTAAGATGGTTAGTCCGTACAGAGTTTTTTGTCTCTGCTAAGAAAAGCATGGCGCGCGACTGGATTGCAAGCAGTGATGAACAGCATCAATATTGATTTTAGTCTCGCAGATGCTCGTGAAAAAAATGTTATCTTCGATATTGTTCCCTCGAGTGAGTTGACGTTTGGAATTCTTAGTGCTCGAAGGATCCATCAACATTAATTTCTTTGTTTCGGAAAATAACCGAATGAATAGCTTAGGTGTGGAAACATGCAGACATTTATAAGACACTATGGGAAAAGCTAGCGGGTGGTACCGCCTCGTTCGACTGGTCCTAATATGCCACCTTCTTTTTGGGTGTTAGTAATGTTAAATAGCTCTAAAGTGGCACATTGGCGGACTTGTACCGCCACCCAGCAATCGATACTGTGGTATTCCTCAACGCGTGTATAACCACTTTAACGGGAAGAAGTTGTGAGGGTCAATCAAGGACATATCTTAATGTAGAATTTTTGGATTCTTAGATTGCCGGTGTCAAAAATTGGGTTTCATATTTAAAATTTTGAAGTCGACCTCCAAATGATCTTCAAGGTCAAGATCAAATACATGGTCGCATTCTGATAACGGAGGAAAAATCACACAACTTTTATTTGAAGCATTTCCCCTGAAATGCATTCCGGAAGAGCTATCGATATCCAGCATTAGTGGTAGTTTGACCTTGAGGGATCTCGCAGGGTCGAATATAAGGATTATTCAAGGTCGTATTTTCCGCTCATTCCACTACCGGAATCAAAAGTAGAGGTTTACATTTGAAATTTTGAAGTTGACCTTCAAATAACCAGTCAAGGTCAAAATCAATATCGAATTCAAGGCCACCGACCGATAATCACTGATCAACAGCCAAAAAATATCCTAAATAAAATCAACAAAATATTACTATTTTTAATGTGCTAAAACCGGAATGAAACTTATTTTTTCAATATTAGTTCAAGTTTTACAGATACGGTAATTATATGTGTTCCTGCTGTGACAGTGTTAATATACTTTAATTCACAAGAACGCACGTGCTACATTTTTATATTCGGCAAGGAAAGATGATGTAATCGGCATGATTGTGTTACGTTATACATACGTGTACATTATATTGTTTTATATTAGCCATTTTTTCCTCAGTTGGCTGACAGCGTTCATGCAAGATGTCTCGAAAGTGTGTAAACAATCCAGATCAGTTTTGTTACGTGTGTGGTGATGTGACTTCTGCGTCTCAGAGACGGTCTATTACTCCACTAATAACAAAGGCATATCAGCTTTATTTCGGTTGTAAACTAGGTGATCAAGACAAACAGTGAGCACCCCACATCTGCTGTAATACATGTGCTTCAAGTCTGAGGAGCTGGTTAAATGGCAAAAAACGGTCTATGCGCTTTGCTGTCCCAATGGTTTGGAGAGAGCCTACAAATCATATTAATGATTGTTACTTTTGCATGGTACCTTGTGTTGGACAAGCCACAGGTATGTCCAAGAAAAAAAAATCGGTTACTAACTACCCAAACATACCATCTGCGATGAGACCCGTGCCTCACAGTGACGAAAATCCTATTCCAAAACCCCCAGAATCCTACACTTGCGAATCAGAAAACGAATCAGATCATGGCGATCGAGTGATTCGTCAGGAAGAAGGTATGCCATCAACGTCAAGAGGTCCTGATTTTATACCGAGCACGTCATGCCACCAACCGCACAAAATAACACAGTCAAAATTAAATGATCTTGTAAGAGATTTAGAACTTCCAAAATGTAAGGCAGAGTTACTTGGATCAAGACTGCAGCAGTGGAACTTGTTAGAAGATGATGTTTCGGTATGTGTTTTTCGTAAACGCCACAAAGACTTAGAACCATTTTTCAATATGGAGAATAACTTGGTTTTCTGCAGTAACATTAATAGCTTACTGGCGGCTTTAAATATAAACTATAACCCAGAAGAATGGAGATTGTTTATAGACAGTTCAACATTGAGTTTAAAGGCAGTGTTATTGCATATTGGAAATACTTTACCATCTCTTCCTGTAGGGTATGCAGTTCACATGAAAGAATCATATGACAATATGAAGTACCTATTGACATGCATAAAATACGATGAGCACCAATGGCATATTTGTGGCGGTTCGAAAGTTGTTGCACTTTTACTTGGCTGCAGCTAGGCTACACAAAGTTTTGCTGTTTTTTGTGTGAATGGGACAGTCGGGCAAAGGCACTTCATTACACCAGACAAAACTGGCCTGTTCGTCAATTCCTAGAGCCAGGTCAAAAAAATGTACAGCATATGCCATTAGTAGATTCAAAAAAAAATGTATTACCACCACTGCATATCAAGTTGGGCCTAATGAAAAACTTTGTCAAGGCATTAGATAGAGATGGGTCAGCTTTTTAATACCTGCGTCAGAAATTTACAAGACTAAGTGAGGCAAAGGTTAAAGAAGGTATTTTTGTTGGGCCACAGATTCGAAATATTTTGAAAGATACACAGTTTGAAAACACTTTAACAGGTATTGAAAAAACTGCTTGGAATGATTTCCGTCTGGTGGTCACTAATTTCTTGGGAAATAGAAAAGCTGACAACTATAAAACCCTTGTCAAGAATATGCTGTCATCGTATCAAAAGATGGGCTGTAATATGTCTCTTAAGATACATTTCCTACACTCACACCTGGACTTTTTTCCTGACAATTGCGGAGCCGTAAGTGATGAGCACGGCGAACGTTTTCATCAGGATATTTCAACAATGGAAAAAAGGTACCAGGGAAAGTGGAATCCTTCCATGCTTGCAGACTACTGTTGGACTCTTGGTAGAGATGCTCCAGAAACTATCCATAAAAGAACAGCAAAAAGACAGCGCATATAGTGATTTTTATAAGTATATGAATCTTGTTACTTTTTTTAATATATCCTTAAAAATAAAAAGTTTTTTTTTTCTAAACCGCAACTAATTTTTTTATTTCATTGTCATTTTTGGATTCAGCGCCCCAAAATTAACAAAGAAGTGCACTTTTCCCACAAGACACAATTAAAAAACTAAAATTTGTTGTCCAGGGATAATTGAGAGAAAATCCTACAACTTTCAATTGAAGCATTTTTCACTAAAATGTATTCCCAATGAGTTATTGTGACAGGTGGAGTACCGCCATGTTCAAAAGATATCCTTTGTCATTTCAGTTGCACACCCTACAGCAGTGTTGTGATAAATTTGAAATGAGGCTATAGCCCCGTTTTGTATATATCTTGTTAGGGTTCTCTCCTCAAAGGGATCCATTCTATTAAAAACCTTTTTACACATAGGCCAAAAAGCACTTAACGTCAAAACAGTTTGACATATGAACTTGATGTATTGTAAACGTAGCTTACTGATTTCACCTGTTATACTGTCAGCATTTGCCAAAAGGACAGGGACGTATATTTGGAAAGCTCCACTACTTGGCAGTCAAATAAAAATATGTAACTGAATCTAAGAATAATTGATTTTAGCTACTTAAATCAATGATTCTCACAAGCTATCAGCTGAAGTATTCTTGTTTGGATAAGTGATTAGTATTCTAGCTACTTGTTGAGGTCTCATACAATATGCAATACTTACAGTAAAAAATAATAAGCTCAAGACTAACAGTACCCACTTCATTTTCGCGGAAACTAATAACAAATGAAATGTTTTCCATTACTTTTGATATTACATTCATCTTTTCTAATTAATCGTAAATTATTGATAATGTTGTTATTAAGAGAATTTCTTAGAAAACAGTAGCCGCAATAAGGTGATCGTTATCGGGTCAAGCTCGATATCATGAAAACGCTGATAATACAAAGATAAATAAATAATGTGGTTTAGATTTAAATGTTATAGGTATGACCAATAGCAACGCTTTCGATGAAGTTGAATGGCTCCAAAAATATTTGACTAAGAACTGTAGCGATATATTACAGGAAAAGTTGGCATTAGAAAATAAAAAATATGTTTGCAATGTAATGTGGGATCAATTTGACTAAAATGCTTGAAAAATGATAGTACTGTAGGCTTTACCAGAAGTAAATATTTATTTGCATATTTTAAATGATGTATGGTATATAATAATAATAATAATAATAATAAAGGGTCTTTATTGCACTAAACATTTAGTACATTACGAGGGGCGAGGTTTAGCGTGAGCTATTCTTCCACCTAACTCCGTTTTGATAATTTATACGAAATTACATAGAAATGGATGAAATTAACTACAGGTATGGTACATACATTTAAATCGGTTTGTTTTAAACCAACAAAACTGTGATCAAAGGGATTTTTTTTAAAATCAACCATCATTAACCAATAAAAAAAATATAAGTGGCAATTCATGTTTGCGAGAGAAGATCGGACTTCAATTTTAATTTAAAAGTTTTAATATTCGCAATATTTTTAAAATGAGAATTAATACTGTTGTAATATTTAACGGCATTGTAAATAAAGGTTCTTGAATATAAAGCAGTACGGTGGACTGGCAGTATAAAGAAAGCCTGATGCCTTGTGTTAATATTATGCGTGCTGGATCTGGTAATAAATTTTCAAACAGGTATGGGAGTGATGCGGATAGTAAAATACGATGCACAGAACTTATAACAGAATATTTGTATAGATTATCTATAGTTAACCAATTGAGGTCAGAATACGTATGCGATATATGATCAAATTTCCTCAAATTATTTATGTACCTACTACAAGTATTGTGCATTATCTGTAGAAGTCTTTTATTCGCAGTAGTAAGGAAGGGGTAATAAATTATTAGCCCATACGAAATCTTAGACAATACCAAGCTTTCACATAGCTGTTTTTTCAATTGTTTACCAGTGATGCAATTGTTTGCAAATAGAAGCCGGAGCGAACCGTAATATTGCCTCAAAACGTGCTGTAAGTGTTTTTCAAACCTCAGGTCTTCATCTAAATGTAAGCCCAAATTTTTGGCACATTCTGAATAAGGGATAATTTTTCCTTCGATTTGAATGTCAATTCTGCTTATAAGATTTGCTTTTATTTTGATATTACCAAATAGCAAGGCTTTATTTACACTTCGATGGGTTGAGCTTGAGGTTATGTAACTTGCAATAGCGGCTAATACTTGACAAATCTTCATTGATTTGGTCTCGAGCTACAGAGTAGCGTGAGGCTGGAAAATCATACTTTACCTGAGTGTCATCGGCAAAGAATTGCACATGGCAGTGCTTGACAGTATCTTGAAGATCCGCGGTGTATAACAAAAAAGGCAACGGAGCTAATACGGAGCCTTGAGGTGCTCCGGACTGAACTTTATTTGGCAAGGACATCTGACCATCAACCACAGCCACTTGCGACCGATCACTTAAATATGACTTGATGAGCTTACAAGCAAGATCATCAAAGCCATAGTAATGACATTTGGCTACAAGCACTTTGTGATTCAATGTATCAAATGCCTTCGAGAAATCTAAAACGACAAGAGCACACAAGTTTTTATTGTCAAGCGCGGAAATTATACCATCGATCAAGTCCACTAAAGCCGTAGTAGTGCTATGATTTTTTTTAAAACCCGATTGATGAACACTTATAATATTATTTTTGTCTAAGTACTCGTAAATCTGGATATAAGCTGCGCGTTCCAGTATTTTGGATAGAAGAGGCAAAAGACTTAAAGGTCGTAGGTCGTCAAATGACAAAGGATTCGAGGTTTTAGCGAGTGGTTTTACCATTGCTGTTTTCCACGCGCTTAGAAAATAGCCTCTCTCTAAGCATAGATTGATAATATGCAACAAATAAAGATTTATAGCGGGATAGCATAATTTTAACATTCGCAACGTAACTCCGTCATTCCCAGATGCATTGGAACCAATATGACTGATTATAGATGCTAAGCTTGTCAAGTCAATTAAATTGAAAGAAAACCTCTCAAAACTATGTCTGTTGTTACGATAATGAATTATTTTTTCAATATATTGTTCATCACTATTCTTAAAAATTGAGGAAAAGTAATCATTCACTTTATATGGATTGGAAAGGTGAACCGGAATGTTCGGAGGCTCTTTATTACTTTGTATGTGCATTTGTTTCAATAGCTATTTTCAACAATAAAATGATAAACAAGGCAGGGCGTAGTGGATAAAAGCATTTACTGATTAAGTAAATTCTTTTAGTGAAATTTCTTCTGAAAGTAGTACAAACTAATCTGGTGTACCTATTAAAGTCTACTTTAAGCTTTAAATCAATGAAATCTTCAAAACTACTGAACTGAAGCTCATGTCATCATTATAAAGGGAATTGAAAGGCCTTTAAAATAAGGTATCACTCGACCCCCCGTTCCATTTAAGATTTTAGAGTTGGTGTCACCCCCGCCCAGGGGGCTGCACGTGTTAACGTGATTTTTTGCCAAACTGAAAACAAAATCGACGGGTCTGAGCATTTTTTCAAAAAAAAAAACTGAGCTGAAAATAAATGCATCTGTTTCGCTTACGATGCGCTCTCATTTAAAGTTGTCTAAACCTTAATTGTCCAATAATTGTCTGGTTTACCCTATCTACCTTATATTTTCAAAGAACAATTATTCAAAAGATGTAATGGGTGTTCTAAAAAGTCAGTGGTGCGGAAAATATTTTCTTTCTTTTTTCTGTACCAAATATCTCATTTTCAATGCTACTGCTATAATTTGAGCCAAGAGAACTTTTGTTTATATTGATAATGCTGTAACTTTCTGCCCCGGAAGTATTGCCAAGGCTTTTGTAATCACTCTGTATATATTTAGTACAGAATATTTCTTTCCTCGCACCTCTATTGAGAAATACCTCCTGGTAACCATCAATAAAGTCTAGACATGTAAATGCACGCAATCGCTCCATTTATAAGAAAATATAAGCGAAGGCGTCTAAGCTCTCATTTTGTTTTAAGAAATAATGCAAATATTTGGTTGTTTCCCAGAAATGGTTGTAAAGATAAGCAAGCAAATAACATTATTTGAAAACAGATAAGTAGGCACTAGCCTCCGCAACTTTGACAGTGACTCGTCAACATTGAAAATCAGAAATGAACATACTTTTTATTTGTGCGAGCATGTATGTCATCTTGTATGATATATAGCATGACATAAATACCCGTCGAGGCTTTGCACGGTGGGAGGAATACAAGAGACTTAATGTTGAATGACTCTGCCGAATATATCCAGATGGTTTTGAACTTTAGCCTCGGTTTCGTTGATCGATGGCATCGGCCACCATAAAAATGCTACTTTAAGCTGACCGAGTTACATTGGTTGGAAGTTTTTTTTTTTGAAATACCGTTCACCACGAATGGTGAGTGTGCTGAACTATAATTCATTTGGTCTGAGCACATCAACTCTCTGTTATGTGACTCTGTGTACTACACAGTCGAGCAAATTTGTAAGCGTTGAGGGCTACAACTCGCACTGCGAACAAACGAGGCAGGCAGAGATCGGCAGTTTAGTTCATCCTGAAAACTGAGACCATCGATTTAGGCCATATAACGTATGTCCTAAAGAACATTTATCGATTTTTTTTCAAAGAAGAGATTCATTCAAATTCTAGCTAGTTATCATAAATTACAACTTAATACTTAACTAAACAATACTGTCGAATCATGTGGAATGGCCCATTCCCACAAAAGGTTGGGATACACCCCTGTTAGAAATTATGCACCAGACAAGGATTTTATTTGTAAATTTCGCTTTATGTTTGTGTCTAACATTGTCAGAGCATTCTTCTACGTTATCCGTATAAAATCCGTCGTTTCCCTTCATTTCAGAATTACTCAAAGTGAAATGCAATACAATACAATTCAATATATTACAATGTGATGGTGATATATACAGTGGAATTTTACATGGTGTCCGCAAAGTTGGGGTTGTCCTTTTCAGAAACAACTACCCTTGAAATAACAAAGGTAATGTGTAGTGAAACGAGGGCGACCAAGTAAAAAAAAAATAAAGGAAAATGTACTCACTCTCCAGTTGACGAGAAGGGCTAAGTACGTCTCTGCCCGAAATCATACCGCTCCAACAGAAAATGAAATCAGCTGATGTGCTACCGAGCAGACGCAGGCGGTGTTGCAGACCACGAACAGAGGTAACAAATATGTCGGCGTTGCCGCGTTTTCAGTTTTTAGGTAAACGTACTTTATAGGTATTTTTCGAAGTTATCGCCGTTTGATTCAAAAACACAGGTGCGTGCACGACGTAGCCAAGCATCGGTGCAGGTTTTGAGAATGGAGTCCCTCCCCCGAATGAAAGCACCAGCTTGTTCAGTTCTGAGACGAAGTTCGTCAACCGTATGCACTGCAATTTTGTACACTAAGCGTTTAATTTCGCCCCAAAGAAAAAAATCACATGGTGTTAAGTCTGGAGATCGCGGAGGCCACGCTACGGGTCCATTACGTCCGATACACCTATTCGGAAATAATTTATTCAAAAACTCACGCACTTCGCGTCTAAAATGGGGCGGTGCACCATCGTGCAGAAACCACATTGATTGTCTTACACTTAATGGCACACCTTCTAACAAGGAAGGCAAAATGTTGCGTAAAAAGTCTAGGTATTGCATCCCGTCCAATCGATTTGGGAGAATAAATGGTCCAATGAGCATACCGTTCACCATGCCAGCCCAAACATTCACCGAAAATGTTTGTTGAAAGTGTGCCCGACGGACAGCGTGCGGATTTTCTACTGATCAAACATGAGTGTTGCGAAAGTTATTCACCCCATTGCGCGTGGACGTAGATTCGTCTGTCACCAATATGCACTTCAAAAAGTCCGGATTATTGTCATGTTGA
The DNA here is from genome assembly GCA_963669975.1 of Acanthoscelides obtectus. Taxonomy (NCBI): domain Eukaryota; kingdom Metazoa; phylum Arthropoda; class Insecta; order Coleoptera; family Chrysomelidae; genus Acanthoscelides; species Acanthoscelides obtectus. The sequence goes on from CAVLJG010000009.1 coordinate 15,152,049, forward strand.
TGCAACAACCACTCACAAAACCGCACTCTTGCTGGAAAATCGTCAGGTTGAAGGGCGTGTACACGTTGGACGTGAAACGGATACAGCCCCTCTTCACGCAGCGTTTGCCACACTTTAGTTTTTGATACTTGCACTTCTCTAGCCACGTCTCTAGTGCTTGTTGAGGGATTCTCGTCTACGCGATTCAGTAGTTCTTCCTCAACTTGCACCATTCCTGGTTGTCTAGGCCTCCCACTGTGCCCACCTCGAAATTCCTCCAAATGGCCCGTATCCCTGACTCTCTGGACCAGGTACACAAGTCTGCGGGGCCTTGGATGATGTCGTCTAGGGAAACGATCTGCATACACTCGCGAAGCCTCTGTAGCATTTTGAAGACATTCGCCATAAATTAACAACATATCAACGAGTTCATTATTGGTGTATGAGTGTGCCATTATTATTTTTTTTGAAACGCAATCGATTATACGGGTTCGTTTACCTCTACACGCGTGACCGTAAC